>OZ037776.1:44239115-44249115 GCA_964035525.1 Porites cylindrica | reverse complement strand
TCCTCATACCAGCCTCTGAAACCGAGTCCAACAAGGTTTGTTAACTTTGATATCGCGACCGGTATCAATCCTTGATTGACATGTTATTTCATTTATTTACCCAACAGTACTTTAGACGACACTCTTTTCCTTCTTGCCTGCGAAAACATCCGTTTCTCCTCGCTCTTCGCCACAGCGGCGAGGAGCGAGGAGCAACGGATGTTTTCGCAGGCTATTTTCCTCCTAAGTCAATTAAAATTCGATTCATAGGATTGACCATAAATATTTTGGAAAAGCTAAAAGTTCATGATAGATAAAGTTAGCGGATCTTAAAGAATTCAACAAAGTAAAACTTACGAGATAATGAGAACCAATGTTACACTCAATTAAGTGACAGCTTAATTCACGATGGGTCTGGTATGGAAATTTTTCAACAATTCATGTACCTTAGAAGCCAGCTAGAACAGTTAAGAGCTTGACAAGTGAAGCAAAGGAAAACACTGTTGTATATATTTGAAATATGAAACAATTCTCTATACTACAATTACCCAGAGCCATTTTTTGTATCGGAGTGAGACTATTCAGTTTTTTTTTTTTTTTTTTTTTCATCATAATCCTCTATTAGTTTTAAACACTGGCGTTAAACCAAGGACCTGTTTTGGCACAACGATAACTTAATTCTAGATTTTTTGTGCATCTTGCAACCCCCTACTTGCCGCTCGAAACTCGTCGATAGTCGGCGTTAGACTTCTGTTAAAAGCGGTTTTTTTTTTCTGTGTGTGGTGCTCATGGTGTGGGGTCCTTTATTATCAACGCTTCAAAAAGGGAAGACTTAAAAACACATTTACACATGCGCATAAACATAAACATGGGTATCGGTTCGGATGTTTGCGGCTTTTATGAGATACAACTAGCAATAGTTCTCACTACATCTGAGGGGAAAGTGGTTCTGCAGGATGTAATGCTGACCGGGCAACGACCTGTTTCCAGAATTTCGCAATTCCACCTTATGCGCTTGCTGAACCAGAATTACCGAAGACCGCCTTGCGCGCTAGCTGAAAATTTTACTGAGACCACCATGCGCGCCTGGTTTCTTCAAATCAAGAAGATTTCGTATGAATAAAACGGAAAAAACGATACAGTCGACTCCCGATGACTCGAGCCTTCAAGGGAAATCGAAAAAAGGTCCGAGTTATCGAGAGTCGCCTGTACTTCTCTACGCGGGGGAATTTAAGGTGCCTCCTCGTGTGGGCAGGAACCCTGTGGGAGCAAAAACAATATTTCACTGGCCTTTAAAGAAGGAAACGCCAAAAAGCAGAACTTTAATTTACTAACCACTTTCAATTAATACTCTTCATCTAACTGCATTTTTCTGCATTTCTATCTCACTGGACCGCTTTAAACTGATAGCAGTATGTGGGAATTTTTTTGTGGTGGAGATTTTCAAATGGAAGCCGTACACAAAGTTATCGTTTGAATTTTCCTGCGGCACCTTATTACTTTACAGCTCCCAGTTACCTCAGGCCTGGGGTTCGAAAACATCCATCTGGACCTCATACAAAATGTCTCACGCAAGAGTGATCAATTTGGGCTACTTGTTCATTAATTTTAACTAATAAAGGAGAAAACATTAGTGTTTCGATGTTTCGTTTGCTTAGTAACGCCCATCCTGTGTAGCCTTCCAAAATCAAGCGGTCGTTACGTTTTTCATGCGCCGTCACATCACAGAGGACACTGAGGACCGGGAGCGAGGAGGGATTGTTCGGTGAAAGACATTTTTCCCGAAATAAATCAAATCGCTTATTTTGGAACCATTAGTGGTGACATTTCTGTATATCGCACTTAAAACAAAAGGTTTATTACGAATGTACGTAGCCTGCAAAACAGTCTATGTAAAAAACCCTTGGGCGACGACCAAGGAATACGGAGAGTTTTGACATATGGAAAAAAATAAATAAAAATTGTAAATTGCTTTTTTACCCACGAAGCACTTAAGAGTTCATATGAACTCGTTTAAACCCGTTCGTGTGTTCCAGATCGAATTGGAATTTGGAAGTGTTGGTTTTTGAAGAGAGGGGAAACCGGAGTACCCGGAGAAAAACCTCTCGGAGCAAGGGAGAGAACCAACAACAAACTCAACCCACATATGGCGTCGAAGCCGGGATTTGAACCCGGGCCACATTGGTGGGAGGCGAGCGCTCTCACCACTGCGCCACCCTTGCTTCCTCCCTCGCCACCCTTGCATCCTCCCTCGCCACCCTTGCATCCCTAGAGTGCCATGTACCAAAAACATGTTCAGTTTAAGGAGCGAACATGCACATGTCTTTTAAAAGAAAAGGCGCTTTTATCTACGCACAGCAACCAATAGTGAGGCCTTTTCCCGTATAAAGTCCACTTCTGGTTAACATTCGTCGTTCAAAAACGTCTTTGTTTTTATTAGTTTCAACTCGAAAGGGCACCGCAACTAGCCCCACTATGGCGTCCACACCCACAAAACTTGTCTGTCCTCAGTTTCTTTTCTTTTCAACAAGGTGAAGCGGACGTCACTGGGCACGTTCTCATCACCCGCTGTGCAACAGAAAAGATTTGTTGTACCTCTACACAGCCAGTACTCTAGCCTCCCACGCAGACGTTCTTGGGGCTTGGATAATTTTTCCGGCTACAAAAACATGGATACTTCTAACAAGAAAAAGAATACAAATCAAATACTTGAGCACAATGTTTCTCCGTTCAGCTGCACTTGACAGACACCTGCACGCGAACATTCAATCGATTTCATGAGGTGATTGCATGCTACCCTGCAAAGAAAGCACCTTTTCGAAATTACCTAATTGATGGAACGTCCACTGGGACGATCATATTACTTGAAACAATAAAGCGGAAACGCCGAAGGAACGCTGATCCGTGGGCGCCTTTAGCAACTGTGACAACTGTATTTGAATGAAATATATTTAGCTTATGCCACCCTGAGTAATGCAATTGTCATTTCTTTTGTTGTTGTTGTTTTCTTTTGTTTCCACTTTCGTTGTTTGATTTTCTGTTCGAAGCACCATAAAGAATACAAAGACATTTGCTGATTTGCGACGCTCACTCACCCGGCATGTCACACCATAAAGATTACGTTACACAATGTACAATTTGTACATTTGTGGCACAGAGTCACAAAGAAAAGAACACCTTATAAATTGCAATTGTAGCAAAATACTTGTTACTCAAGTAATTTATTAGAAGGAAAGAGGTCTTCGCGCCACCCCTACTGGGAAGTCTTTCCACCGTACACCAATGACAAACCTTACAATGCAGCCAAATACAGAAACCAGGCCTGTAGAGAAACTGAGAGGAAATCAACCCAATATTTATCTTTCTTTCTTTTGTCTTCTTTTAATCCACTTTTCGACTTAAAACTGTTTGAAATAAAATATTCGGGACAAAATATTTTGGAAGAACAAAACTGAGAGCTAGAAACAAATTTGTGTGCAAATTACTGAGTAGTTTTTACCACTAAAATAGTGAATAACATTGACAGTCTCTCCAGTCTAGTTCTTTAGCTATTGACCTCTATAGCTCGCTTGATGTGAGAACCCGCGGATAATGTTTACTAATAGTCTGAATAATCAATCATTCAACTAACTACTAGAGTGCACGAAGTCTGCGTTTAAAAGTGTTAAACTAGCATCAAACTCTATATCGCGGAGGCAAGCGCATGTTACCGTTAAACACTCCTAGAACACTGCGTGACGCCAAGCGGGGTTTGCCCAGTCTCGGTGATGCTATACACATGTACAGTTTCATACCAAACATCGTTTGAATGTAAAAATAGCAAAGAGAGAGAGAGACATAATGCACAGAGGAAAAGGAAAAGAAAAACGAACATAAACTAACATTCTTACCAGTGGCAAGTTGATTTCTAAGTGGTAAAGGCTGCCCCAGGGCTCAAATTATTTTCGATTTAGTATGCACCAAATGAAGTCGGTCCAGCGAAAGCAAGACAGCACCAGTGGGGAATTCAATACGATCAGCGTAATTCACCTTATTATTATTTTGTAAATTCTCTATACCTTACCACTCAGTAGGTTAAATAATTGATTTTTGATCGTCTGCAGAGAAATTGCCAGCGACAAAATTGTGCAATAAATTAATTTTTTGCCAATCTTACAAAGTACATGATCACATGGAATTTGAGTGAAAGACGTAGCACACATCATGTTTTCCGTTGTTCATTTGGTAGCTCTTTGTTGTAATAAACTGTAACTTCACTCCCGAATATTTTTTATTTGTTTATGAGTCAGACCACTGAAAATGGTTATTTTGGAAACAATTATGAAAATCAATAGTTATTTCAGATAATATTTCGTAAACGAAACGATATCACGATAACGAGTGATGTAAATAACGATGCAAAAAATTCTTTTCTGCAACGATTGACAAAAAAGTACCTGCTGACTTAATCTACAGAGAAGTTTTCTCGTTATTTTCATGATCCTCTCAACGCAAATGAGTGTAACTTCTACTCTTTTTCTGTATGCAATTGAAATGACGCGAGGAAATAATACACCCAGAGGTTGGTATGTAAACAAGAAGACTTTGAAGTTGACTGCATAACTGACTAATTGTTCGGCTTCGATTCGATTAAGGTTACGTTTCCGAGGATAAGTTACAGCAGGAAACTGGAAAGCCTGAGCACCTTTACCACACACTCGATTGACCTAAGGTCAAGCGCAAGTTCCGGAAAAAATAACTATGCAAACAGAAGTTTAGCCTGCACCACACACGAAAATAAACTTTGGTTAAGTTCCGCACGCTAACAAAGTTATAGTCAGAGTAATAAATTGGCTCGCCAAAGACTCCGCCATAAATGATTATTCCAGCCGTAGAAGCAGAAAATAACCTGTGGTGAGCTCAATTAAAATAAAGTTCAGGTTGCAGCTACAACTCGTTTAGCATAAAATCATGATATTTAAACAATATTTTGAGAATCACTCCAGAGTACGGCTTTCAACTGATAATAAAATTATTCATATTGCAATTAAGAGTTCGCTTGGGATTACAGCCCCTGTCATTCGAACACGAAATATTTCGTAATTTTCCAAGATAAGTAATTTTACGTTGTGAGTAATCGCAAAGAGTTCACAAAAGAATAATTACAATTCTGCCATACCTGTTCGGTTCCTGTTCGGGCTGTCGAGAAGACCACCAAAGGCCCTGGGCTACCACAGTCGAATAAATTTAAAGACAAAATAAATATTGGTCATGGAGTTACCCTGTAGCCTGGCAGGCTGGTTCCGCTTAGCCAGGTTTATCCGGCTTGTCCAGTAGGCCAGTGACTAAAATTAGTTTTGCTTTAATGTTGCATGATGGGATATCCCCCGGTAGTCGATTAGCTTACGGCAACGAGAACGGCTAAAAATACAGTAAAAATAGCAATAGGTTTAGGTAGCCTGCAATGCCGGCAGGCATTTTTTTTTTTTTTCGGGTGCGCGAATGTCTTTGCTCGCGAAAGCGCCATACTCCAAAAGACAGAAGAAAATGGGGCGAGTCAAAGGGAACGGGGGATGGGGGACTCCTCCCACCATTCTCGTCCCTAGAGCCATTCGGCTTAATTTGTAACTCCTCGCCCACCGCCCCCGCCCCCACCCTCCCTACGGGTTGCTATTTCTACTCTCCCCAATCTTCCTCTGTCATAAAATCAAAGATGGCGGCTACAGTAATAAGAACATAAACAAACTTTAATTTGCCCGCCCGAAATACGCCTGCACTGCGGATTATAGGTTTAGGCTATGTTCACACTATACCTGATAGCTTTTCCGCCGGTGCGCATAAAACCCAGTGCTGGATAGGGCTTCTGTTCACACATAAGAACGGTGATTTGCGTGCGATTTCTGTAACGAGCGAAGCTGCGCCATGCCGATCTCTAGCATTTACCAAATTTACAAAGAAATGCACACCACCCGTATGACAGGAGGCTTGAATTACTCCATGAAATCCGTATGCGAATGGCTTCTCATTTGTAACGGATTTCTTCTAGCGTTAAATTTTTAGTTTTTAGACCCCGCTTTCACGGTGCCGGACAAATTTTTGAATGGACAAAAACTTGCATAGAACGGTCTTTCGTTTACACGGGACCCAAGCAGAACCGTGCAAGTTTTTTTAACTGGCAAGCGAAAGGGAATTTGGGCAAGAGACCGCGCACGAGGGAGGAAGTTTCCCTCCCTCCCCCCCCCCCCTCCTCCCTTCCTCCCTCCTTCGCGCCCCTCGTGTTTCTGTCGCTCCCAAAATCCCCTTCACTTCCCCTTCGAACGCCTGCCATGCAAGGTAATCTGCAACAGAATTTACACGGTTCCGTGTGAACGGGTTGCACAGGTAAAAAATTCGTCCGCTGAAAAGTCTAAAAAGTTTGACCGGACCTTTGTAAAGGGGGTCTAGGTTTCACTTTTTTCAGTGTCATAATTTATTTATTTATTTTTTACTTATTGCTCGGACGTTTTCATGAGAACGCCGAACTAAAAATTGAGAAAGGTTTTTTTTTCTTCTGGCCCAAATCGCCCCCTGGCGCCTTCAGCGAGTGTCCAAGATATGAGTATGCGTTAAATAGGTCAGCGTTTTAGGCCAGAGCACAGAGCACATGGCTACCGGTGACACGGTGAGCAAAGGCATCTGTATTCAGTCAGTATAAAACACGCAAAAATCAAAAGCTAGAATATTGAAGATTCCGCAATGGAATCGTAAGCTTGTGTATCGACTAATAAGTTTTGTATCCTTTCCTAGGATCTGAAACTTTGTTTACTCTAAATACCATTATGATAGGATTAAATAACCTCTTCTTCGCTAATCCCCACGGAATTAATTAGCGCCTTTCATTCACCTAATTTTTCCAATTTTTTTTAATGCCACCACTTTTCCCTACACTGAGAAACGGATGAGAACCGGCTGTTTTCGTAGGCTACACGTTCCCATCAATAGCGTCTTCTAAAAACCATAGATAAACCACAAATAACACGCAATCCCCCGATTCACTCTAAAGAAAGGGCTATTCAGTACGATTTCTCTCTATCATCGACGTCCACCGACGTACCATCACCCCGGGGGGGGGGGGTACTTGGGGTATTGCTGGGTATGTGCCGCTGTCCTCTCAGAGACCCTACCCCATTATAGTCTATTCTGTGGCCAATTACAGGGCTCGAAATAACGGCCGGTCAACGGACAATGTCCGGACTGATTGGGGAGTTGACCAGTCAACTTTTCGTCTTGCCGGTCATGTTGACCGGTCACAATCGATCGTATTGAAAATGAAATCAGTTGTTTCAATTGTTATCAGTATGTAGCGAGTCGCTGTGCATTGCGAAACGTTGATCTGAAATCCTGGGTGAAATACAACTACAACCGTTGTTTACAATTCGCGCATTGAAACAGACATTAGGGTTCACGCGCTTTCGGTCACAAAATTTAAAATATTTTTACTTTTATGAGTTAAGCAACAACTTAAGGGCGTCTGATCGGTCGCAGAGAAAAAAGTCAAGTTTCGCGGGATTTTTAGAGAGATTCGCAGAAAAATCGGCTGATATCGCGGGAATTTCGCGGAAATTTTCGGGACTAACTTTGCCGAAAAACAATAGATAAAAACGGCCGATTTCGTGGGAATTTTCTGGACAAATTTCGCTAGAAATCGATTGATTTTGTGCTGATTTGACGAGCGTGTTTAAAATTTTTTAACAGAGATAATCACTTGCTATTTTAACGACAAAGCGCTCGAGAAATGAGCCAGTGGCAAAGCTTTTTAAAACATCATGACTAGTGCCCAGTTGTCCCCAACATAACTTATGCCTGGTAGTTTTGGAATGTTGTTCGCTCGTTGTGGGGATGAAGTTGACGGCAATTAACAGCCCCAATAGCCGAGATAAGTTTCAAAATGTTGTATCGACATGTATTAGATAAGATTTCTAACAAATTTCGCAGCCCCTCGACCCCGCGAAATATCTGAACCCACAGCTGTTTTGTGGCCCTTGTTTTAAGAGTTATTTGTCTCATAAATTTGACCGGCCAGAAACGATAAGTGACCGAGTTAAAATGAATTTGGCCGGTCATCGTGTCTGAAGTCTCTCCGGAAATTATTTCGAGCCTTGAATTATAGACCCCATCTTAGTCAATTTTGGGTAAATATGTAATTTTCGCGATCCCAACTTAGTCACTTTCTTTTTATGTATCTGCCTTATACAGTGTCTTATATTGAATGAAGAACACTCTACTTCTCACCTACAGTGCAAACATTTTGGTACGTTTGCTAACCGTAAATATGAAGAAGTGTCTTACACCAAAGATCAGAAAATGTGCTACCCCATTCTAAAAATTTTACTGAAAATGCAGCCCCATTATAGTCACTACAGACGTCAAAATACGACCCCTTCCAGCGGAACATCCCCATTAGCCTCTTATAAGGAAGTTTCTGGCAGAGAAAGAGCGTGCAAGTATTCGAGCATTGTATTTGACCTTGCGCGTGATCTATTTTAGCAACTTTTCGAATGGTTTCGAGATAAACTAACAGCGATTTTTCAAAAATTGCTTCTTTTATGGCACTGCTCAAACTCTTGAACACAGGATCGTGAAGACTGTGAAAACATTCGGCCTTGTTGTCTGTCGTTGTGTCCCTGAGAGCGCCTAAAGATTGGTAAGTCGCGACGGCGGATTCACTCGTTCTCGAGGATATTTACTTTTCCTTGGCAAGAGAACGGACAAAGCAAACTTGAAACAGAACCATGAATCTTTCAGTTATTAGCCCATTCTAATAGTTTCGTGAGTCTTCTCTTCTGAAGTGAGGCGAGCACACTTTCGTTCTTTTAACACTCCCTTCGCCACGCCGAACCGCTTGAATCCATTTCTTTCTTCGGAAAGAACCTTGGCAAAGCGAAGATAATCAGCTTTCGTCTCTGCTGGAGTTAAATCTCCTCTTTGATGGCTCTTATAGCCTGAGTATCAGGCCTTCCTAAGGGGGAGGGGGGAGGGGGAGAAGAGAAAGGAAGGCCTGACACAAAACCATTCAGCAAATTGTGTGACACATCCAAAATCTGGATGTGGCAGTGATTGGATAACACACAATACCCCCTGACGTCACCGACCGCAAGAGCGATCGGCAAGGAGAAGGCCATTGAAATTTTTCATAGATGTTTTTGATTTCTTACCGGTATGTGATACTTTTACAGACAGAGACGCAGAGAGGAATTCAAAAAGGCTTTAGAAGTCGCTCTCAAGTTCTTTTCTGGAATAAAAATAAAACCCGAGCAAGAATTGTGTTTTCAAGGCCTCGTAGTGTAAAGGAAAGATGTACTCGGAGTATGGAAAAGCCTCATATGGTTTCACAAGACCGGGACAAAGAAGACGATATCAGTGTTTCAGATATCTAAGTTCAGATTTACAACATCCCGCCGTTAAAAGGGTATTGTTACTGTAAATGAAAATAGAGCGAGGTAGCCATGTATTGAGATAGCCGACAGCACAAATGCTTTTAAAAAGCTTGACTTTGCTTGTTGCGGTTACGATAGCGTACGTGATTGGAATTCGTTTCTCACTGTTGAAATGTCTTAAGCTCAAGCGGGCGCCATCATATTTCGCCAACGGGATTGACCTTTGCTATAGGCTCTCACTTCTTTTTGAACTTGTAACAGCTTTCACGAGCTCTCTGTGAAGTGGTGGAATTTGCTGCTGCTTGGTAATTTCTAGGCATAGGTGTTTCATCATCGCACCTTCCTATTTATTCTTGCAGCTCCTTTCAACCACCCGAGAATACGAGGGATAACAACAGCTTTTTAGCTGCCAGACAAGCGCCTGATTTAACTCTGTAAACAAAAGCAATTTACAATTTTCCGGGCACACGTTTATTTACAAACAGAGCGTTGGCGATCTTACACTAGCGCGATTCCTAAAACATGCTATAATTCCTCACAAATGGCAGGTTTTCAGTACACGTATTCGAAAACTCCTCATTGGAGGTTTCAGAAAAAAGCGAAATCGTAGCAACACAAGCTCCGGA
>OZ037776.1:44229115-44234115 GCA_964035525.1 Porites cylindrica | reverse complement strand
ACAGTTCGAGTTAGCGAGGAATTCGAGTTATCGCGGTAAATTTCAGTGAATTGTGATCAAGGGAAAGGAAATTTAGTTCGAGTTAGCGGGGAATTCGGGGGAAATTCGAGTTATCCGAGTTCGAGTTATCGAGGTTCTACTGTAAGTACCAACAGCGGTTTTAGAGTTAATGAACAGTTTTGCTGTTAGTTTCGGAGATCCGGTGCTGAGACGTACCGTAACGCAAACGGCATCCAGACTGCAGCTAGAATTAGCTAAAACTGTACGACTTGGGTTCATATCAGCCAGCAACCAAAATGCGAAACGCAAAAACATGTTTTAATACGGCTTTTGAGCAACATACAAGGAAAACCTGTTTTGGTTACATAAGACGGGTTTGGATGTCAGGGCTTCACTATGGCAATTTAGGGTAGGTATGTGCCGAGAAGGCTCTTAAATCCAGCCCCTATCTAAGAGAAATAAGGAATGAAATACCCGCTATTTAAAGTACTCAGTACAGTATGTTTCTCAGTATCCGGCCACTTCTGTTTAAAACTGCTATAACGTTCCTTCCTTAGTCGCAAGAGTTCTGAAATTTGGCCAGTAGAAGATCTATGTAATCTATAATATGGCGAAAAGAAGAGTAAATTTTTTACGTTCGTATCCATCCTGAAGTTAATATTATTGTTCCTATGTTGCCTAGCATCCGGCCAGCGGACCCAGTATGCGGCCACGACAGAAACAACGTAATTTTCGACAGGCAAGCGACTTATAGGCTCTTCTTAGCTTGCTCTAGCAAAGTAAAGTAGTCTGGCATTTCATTCCAAAAATGTAAATCGACTTTAATGAGGATCCTAGCATCGTGAAACAAAACATCATTATAAAATAACTGGTTATGGTGGGGAGAATTACGCCAGCAGCCGATGAAAGGTTGGTCTGGGGCTGTGGAGAGAAAAGATGAAAAACGAAACTAACAAAAACGATTTTTTGGTCTTTTTCCTATAAAATGCAGCCGGGGGTGTGGGGGGGGGGGGGGGGGGAAGGTGTCTCCAAGGAAATCTGTGGTACAGTCCGCCTGCCAATATGACGTCACGTCTCGCGTCAGTGACTTTCAAAATTACGAGCAAAGTGTTCATCGAGGAGACGGATAAAAATTTCGATTTTATCACGGAAATACCGTTCTGTTTTCTTGGATTTGGAGATTTTAAGGTTTCTATTGTCATAGAAAACTAGTTTTAAGGACTTTTTTTGGAATGAAATGTCCAGTGGTGTAATGAATTTTAAAAATTCCTTTCTATCGTCGAGCAAATTTTACGGGCAATCATCCCTACCGGTCACACTTTTGAGGGCCAGTGCACAGCAAAATTGAGGAGTTTAGACACAGCAATAGGAGGTTCATCAAAGGATGTATTATACTTTCCATTGTGCCTATTTTCAGCTCTTCAGAGCCAGTGAGACCCCGTATCATTCCTCTCAAAGTTCGCTTAGCTGTAGCGTTGAAAGGGGAAGCTAAATGACAAGTATTTGTGAGAGACCGTAAGCACTGAATCTTGTTGCTTTACCGCATTTTAATACTGTATTGGGCATACACCTGTAATTCTGTAATTAAATCCCGAAAACGAATAAAAGGTTTCGTTTAATTAGTTTTGGGGGGGAAACCCAGTGGAGATTTTAGGGTAATAATACTGATGATTAAGAAGATGTACAAAAAGGCAAGCCGTTCGCCAGTGGGTCACTGGTGGGTGTTGGGTGTAAATTGGTACAGTTTGTGGTATACTGTGTGTGTTTGTGATGATGTCAACTAACATTGAACAAAATTCAGCTGTTTCAGAGGAGGGACATGTATTGACAGCTTACGGTTTTTATCTGGTCGCAAGCTTGGCCAGTATGCAGATCAAAATAGAGCTTTTGAAACTTTGTCCTTTTCCAAAATAAAACTCCGGACTTAAGCTTAAAATATATATTGATCCAAGTGCATGACCAGCAGGGTCTGCAGTAAGAATAAAGAAAAAAAGGCCAAAAGGAAAAATAGTGTTAAAAAAAAATACCAAACAGGGGGAAAAAAAAGGTACAAAGAAACAGAAAGCAGCGTCGCCGGGAGTCGAACCCGGTTTCTCTGCACGTGAAAGAAACTCCTTGACCACTGCACCACAGTAACACACATGCTTTGAGAAATTAATTTTGTCATATCAAAACAATTTTTCTCTGCCATAGACACTGTTTTAAGCTGGTAGAGCTGTATTTATCATGAATTCAAATATACATTTGAGGAAAACTAGCTTAAGCGCGTATTTCAAAGCTATTTCGCATTTCCGGTTCAACGGGCCGACTCGATGTAGATAATCGATTGAACTAGCTTTACTGAATTTGGTGGAGAATTAGGAGATCAACAGAGGCCCGCACTCGAAAGAAATGATATGAAGTTAGGCCCATTTAATTAGCAAAAGAATAGATGAAATATAAACATGCATGATCTGTGAATGGAACCTCCTATTCTGGAGACTGGACCTTGCCTATTTTAGAGAAAAAAAAGTTTTGATGACCTTGCCGGTCCCGTGAAATAGATGGCGATCCCGCAACACGGCTCGCAAAACAAATTAACAAAATTTTACAATCACGGACACAAAATATCAAAACGGTTTACACAAGCATGTTGTAGCAACACCAAAGCTCACACACATTCCGTCAAATAAGCGATATATAGCGATATTTGTTAGCTTCTTTGCTTTTCCTCGACCTCGCCCGTTACTATATGACGTCATACTGGCAGGCGGAGTGGGTCAAGAAACCTAGGTGGAAAACAATAGAGTTACCTCCCCCCCATTTATTTCAATAACACTTTTCTCCGCTGGCTTCAACTGCGGCAGAGGCTTGTTAGTCTCGCTGGCGTAATCAGCGAGACTCATAATCAGCAAAGCCGTTTTTTTTCGTATTTAGGACACAAAAGGGAAGCCATGGTCCCTGGCGTTCCTAGCGGAGACCGGTGGAAACTGGGTATAAGAATCGTTGCGTGACTGAAGTCTTGACGCATGTTTTGCGAAGAAAGCTTACGAAAGATTAATGCAATTTAGAGCTTTTCCGGAACGGGTGGATCCACGAATTCTATCGCTTGAAAGATTTGATAAATTTGGAACAAGTGAACACTTCAGTGGTCGAAGGAAAGAAAAATCTTAATTGAGAAAGGCTAACTGGTCGGGTGTTGAAAACTTTCACTGTATGCAAATGAGTGTTGTAGTGAGCAGGCGGTTTATTTTAGGCCATGATCATTGAAATGACGTGCCCTGTTCTCATCACGAGAATTTGGTGTAATTACACACGTGTATAGCCTGCCACCGCAGACGTATTTCCGGTCGTCGCTAAGATAAAACGCGTACTAAATCAATTATGAAGTCAAATAGCCGATATGATATAAAAAGTAAATATCCTGAAGAATACTCGACCGTCGATAAACTAGGAAGTGAAAAACCTTTAGCGAGTAAATCCTGTTTGGTGTAGAATTGATCGCTTCCTCTTTTCTCATCTTATACTACTACATGAGAAATTTCTGCAGTTTGATTGGCTTATAGCAGTGGTATTTCAGCTTAATTTGAAATATTTGTATATGATACTTGGCATAAATAACACTTGTGATGTTTCAAAATTGTCTCAAATTTCACTCGCCTAACGGCTCGTGAAATTACTTATAACAATTTTGCAATATCATTTGTGGTATGTATACCAAAAATCACTATAAATCATGCTATTACCGATACTAATCTTCGCGCAAGCGAGACTTTCGCCGATATTAAGAGCGTTCTTGTTAAAGGACGCGATCATGACGTTGATGGTCTGGCTCTTGATCTAAATTCGGTACTGAGATAGCCTGTTCCAGGCGTTCAGATAGTAGAGCGCGGGAGAAAAATTCAGGAAGAAAAAAAAAACGAGGGGAGACTAGAGGGGGAAAGGGGGAGAGAACGCCTGTAAACATTCCCTAACAGAGCTCTTTCCGCCCTTGACTGACAGCCCACCGCGTAACTGTGACATGAACTACAAAGTGCTGACAGGCTAGACGCGACCCATAAGCTCGTGATAGTGTGAAACGTGACCTTTCAGTTAGCTTTCAATAAACAAAATCAGAGGTTTTCCTTCTTTTATAAACTAAGCAAATCTAATTTCTGTCGATCTGAGCCTAACATTTAGACGGTCAGTCATGCATAGTGGGCAATTATTTCCTGCGGTTTGTTTCTGAAAGAATTTGATTCCAGATGCAGTAAAGTACTGATTTTCTTTGACCTCTGTTAAAGCATTAATCTTTTTATTGCGGCCAAATAACCTTTCAAATAAGATTTTTTTTGCCTTTCTGGGCTTCCATAAATGATGACACGCACACCTTCCTTTCACATTGCCGTGTCTTCGTCCATGCCTTCCTCCTGTCCCCAACCTATGGCTGTTGTTGCTGTTATTCCAAATCGCTTGAGTTTTTGGTTTCATTATGGCTACGAGAGGCGCAACGATGATGATCGTGGGAATTGACTCGCCAACTTTTCCTGTGACTACGTTTATTACTCGTGGAAAGAGTAGAAAAATGAAGGTCTCCCAGAGCCCGTTAGAAGAATCGCCAAAGCGTCCTGGCCTCGGCGAACGAGATTCAAGCAAATTTTCTGCTCTTCACGAAAAGATTCCTCATACAGGGAATGCTCGATTGCATTGTGTATAGTAGCTTCGATGTCCGCGTGATTCGATAACAGATGTCCCTCTCCCTCCATATCGCATTCCTCATCAATTTCACCAGTGCTCGAGTGTTAACAGAAGGTGTCATAACCGACCAATAAGAGGGTATACTGGAATCCAGTATACCGGAACGACCCTTTGTTAACAATGTTTACAGGCGTTCTCTCGCTCTCAACCCCCCCCCCCCCCGCTCCCCCCCCCGTTTTTCCGGTGTACAACTTAACTCGCTCCCCTGAACGCCTGGAACAGGCTAGTACTGAGGAGAATATGGTATAAAAAAACTGCACCACCTCCAGGCGATTGATGGTGTG
>OZ037776.1:44206615-44224115 GCA_964035525.1 Porites cylindrica | reverse complement strand
TTCATCAAAAAATCAAAACTGAGTTTATGCAAACAGTAAACTTATCGACAATTGAATGGCATTGAGAGTCGAAGGATCAAACATTTATCACTATATTGTTTATCAAACATTATCACTTATAAGGAAGACGAAATCTTCAATAAAATCGTATCTTTTCTGTAAAATCAGGTTTAAACTCTCCTTTTAGTGGCTGATATTGACCAGGTTCGTAGGCGCCCAGTTTTTCAGGACTTATATCTAGCACCCTTTCAAAAAACTCAAGAAAAGTCACGAGTGATTCAGAGCACATGGCAAATACAAATTTGTAACCGTTATTTCAGGTTTATTTTCGATATTGGTCTCGATTATTGTAAATTTTTAAGAGTAGTCCATGTTTAAAAATAGCTAGAGAAAGAGGTCGTTTCAAAGGCATGTGACAACCTACAATAATCCTTTAAAATGCTGGAAATCACCTTTCAGAGGACCTGTATTCAAAATTTTCAGGGGGAGCATGCCCCGACCCCCCTAGGATGGTTTGCCTCTAACAGACATTTATCCGAACCCCCCTCCACTAAATCCTAGACGCGCCGTAGACTAGGTTATATAAATAATTAAAAATTATTTATTTCTAATATCTCTTGAAATAAAGCTAAAGCACTTCAACGACAAAGGTATAGTTAAGTATGAACAGCAACGGAACACAACTGGAACGAGTCGTCAACATTGCATAGTCCTTAGGCCTCATTATTTCGCGCGGCCAATACGTTTCGGGTCACGTGGTTCAAGCGACGAAGTGACGCGGTCTCCCGCCCGTTCGCCTCGGATACGTCACCGAAGTGAATTGACTCAGCGGGCCTGGGAAAACGCCATACAGGAACTAGGCAATTTTTAACACACATCGAACATCGGGCCTGAGAGATTCACCGTGAGGGTTTGCTGAACCAAATCCCAGTCCTCACTCCTGGGCCGGGTCTTTCAAAGCTGGGTTAAGATAACCCAGGAATTTGCGAAATTTGAATTCAGATATGAAAGCTTAAAATGACAGCGAAAACTATCCGAGAAAATGCTTTTGAACAAAAGAAAAAGAAACCAGGGTTAAATTTAACACTGGGTTAAGCGCTAACTGGCCTTCGAAAAACTGGGCCTTGAATGTTTACTTCGGTCTCAATGGATTTCAGTCCTCGCGCTTTCTTATTTACTGCGGCTACGGTCCAAATACCTGTTCACACTGCACCAAAGTGTGTCACTGAAACTAACCGATATGTGATGCTCCACTTTCGATATCAGCGCAGCGCATCTTCGCTCCGTAGCAGAAATCCCGCTGAAAGCACCGTTGTTTTGTGTGAATAGAAGCCCTGTCTGGTATGGTTTTCGTGCCGGCGCAAGAGGTGTCCTGTCCAGTATACTGTGAACATAGTCTAAATTAACGTTGACTTCCAATTAAAGGTTATAGTCTTGCGTTTACTGAAAAGCTCATTTTCATTGTTCATGTAGGACTCGATCCGACTCGATCTGTTTCTTTTTTTCACCATCAAAGGGCCGCGACAGTTCTGCCCTTCTTTGAAATATTTTCACCGTTATGAATATATTATCTAATTGAAATAAATATTCAGCTTAAATGTTATTAAACTAAACCATAGTCTCTCTGTTCGGGTCCAAAGAGTGAATCCAAACGTCTTCTGAATCCCTTGAGTAGTCACTGAAATATCCCAAAACGCAGTCTTGTTGGTTTACGAGTTTAGGCATAGAAAAGTATTTTTCTAGGACAGTTGATGTATCCGCTTTTTCTTTGACAATCTCCAATTCAACAGAATCTTTTACCAACGAAACGGTAATATCTTTCTTTTCATAACACTTCACCCCTTTACCAGACTCCGAAACTTTCCTGTCACGATCTTCCGACTCAGAAGAGAATGACCCGGAATCCAAAGTCAATGATTTTGTAGCTTGACTTGAGGTGGATGATGGGATTTGCACCCGATAACCTTTTCTACGCATGCGCCACTCTTGAGCAATTTCAGGAGGAAGTAGAAAAGGAATCAAAAATAAAAGACATACTCCAAGTGTAGTGAAGGCGCCAGACATGTAAAACGCAGGCACGTACGACTGGAGAATAAGATACATCCATCCTAAAATAGGTAAAATAAACAAATAAATGAATAAATAAAAAAAGTTACAAAATAGACAGGGAAAAGATTGGATTTGTTCCTACTCACGGAGCAAATGTTCGGAAATTTAACACTCACTCTCATAACAAGGAGTCTCTTCTGAATGAAACCCTTTTTTTTACACATCATCAACAAAAACTAGTAAAATTGTAATAAAACAAAAGACGTTAAAGAAACAAGAACACTTCTAGATGCGAAAGTACAGCAGAAGACACCAGAGAATGCATGTCATATTTACTAGTTTTCCTATAAGGAACCGAAGAAAAAACTGAAACAAAATAAAAATATCATGAAAGATATCAGTCATCGTGGCATGTGTATAACGGATTCATATCTATCGTTTGTTTCACGATGGTCACTTAGTTGTTAATCGCGACGTTTCGACCGCAGAATGCAAGTCATGATTGGTGTCAATTTACTGAGCTAGTGATTGGTCAAGGTTGGTGGGTTTCGATCCAAAGCATTGTTGGCGTTAACAGAGGACGACGTCAGCTCCTGATAAAGACCTGCAGAAAGCCGAGTCGAAACGTTGCGATCTTGCCTAGTGCCTAGGCCTCATTATTGCGCGTGGCCGATACGTTTCGGATCACGTTGTCCCAGCCGTTCGTCTCGGATACGTCACCTAAATGCGTTGACCCAGAAGGCCTGGGAAGACGCCTTACAGAGATAGGCAAGTTGCGATCAACAACTAAGTGACTATCGTGAGACAAAAGATAAAAAAAAGTACTTTATTTGAGTGTCAATGTATTTAGCACCAACTGTACTAACTGAAAACACTATTTTTAGGTCTCCAACTGGAGACGGGATCGCCATTCATATTTTGGTCATCCGAGCCACCCGAAGATCCAGCCACTTGCAGCGTAAAGAGAGTACCTTCATTTCTCAGTTATTTTAAGATCCTGAGTATTGGTCCCGCCCCGAGAATCGAACCTGCGACCTCAATCCTGCTCTGCAGTCAAGGGCTCAACCGACTGACTAAGAGCTAATCCTGCTGTGGTAAAAAACAAACCGTTTAGAAAAAAAAAAGGTAAAAGAATGCCTCATGCCATTTCCCATGGCTCCTCTTGAGAGAAGAGTCTCAGTCCGACTATGATTGGATCACCCCGGCTGAAATAAGTTTAGTTGTCAGCTGCACCCACAATGCAACACTTACCAGCTATTGGTGGTCCTAGTATCATTGGAATACTAGAAATACAATACATGATCCCAAAGGCTGATGCCATCTTTTTCCTTCCGACGACATCTCCTACTAATACGGCTATAAGGACGACAAAGCCGCCATCGTGGATGCCAAACAATATACAATAGGCTAACAGCGATTTATAGGAGGTCAAAATAGGAAGAAGAGTGGTAAGAACGCTACAGACCAACATGCACATCTGATACAGGTAAACTCGGTTCACACGCGGATGATCAGCAATTCGGCCATAGACAATCTTTCCAATTGTTTCAGACATTGCAATGAAGCCGACTAGAACAGCACCGTCCTCTTTGTGGATGCCAATGTCTTGTCCGTGTCTTACCTGTATAAGACAAAACAGGTGGAGGAGGAAAATGTGGGCAAGTAATTCTAGAGCAGCTTGTTCAAAAAACTTGCCAAACTTCTAGTGAAACCACCCCTTAAAATAAAAAAGTGAAAGCTTTTGGACTACCGTAAACTGCGGCTTATAAGCACTGGGCTTATACAGCTTCGCAAGGGGTTTTAAGAGGGCTTACAAATTGAGGGGCTTATATCCCAGGGGGCTTATATCTCGAATAGAAAAAGCGCCTCGAAACAAGCTGTAGCAATGATGACCACAATTAAGATTCAAAACGTCATAATGAATCAAATTATTTTCAATACAAGTGGGGTTTACATCGGCGGGGAGCTTATAATCAAATATGTCTCATTCTTTAATGGTTGATGGGCGTATAACTGGGGGAGGGGGCTATAAACGGCAATTCACGGTACTTTGCTCTTTGATACTAAAAAGGAACTCTGCAGGAAAAATACACATCTGATCAAACTTTCAAAAACTAAGACTATGCGTTTAATAAAATAAAGGCAATAATGCATGATAAAATTAATAAGCATTTGCCGTTTTAGAAAACACGTTATTCATGCAATCGATTGCTTGGAAATGTCTTTCTTCTATACAATCTCGTAGCCTGTATGGCAGTGAGTAGAAAGGACTCTTTCTCCAAACATGACACGCGATAAAAGTGGAGCGAAAGCGTAGCGCGAGTGGTGGGAGAAAGTCCAATTTGCTTCACTCGCGCTCGCATTTTCTCCAATATCAGATTTAAGTTCTACAATATTTATTGGCTGCCTATGTCGTGGCCTGTTCCAGGCTCCGAAATAGTTAAGTCCTCGAAATTGAGAAAGCGCCACCGCCGCCTTTTCCCAGATCACGCGCTCATATTTTCGCATGCCTTTCACTTACGCGTCATCCCTTTGGCCCCCTTTGGTCACCTTGGAGCAGGCAACCGCTGAGCTTCAGCATTTCTATGACGGAATACTTCGTGAATCAAGCCGCCGCATACCAACCTCTAGCCTCCCACACAAACGTTCTAAGGGCTTCGTCATGATTTTCTACAGTGTATAAAGCCCTAAAAACGTTTGCGTAAGGGGCTAACTAACAGCTACTAAAAACCGCTGACTAGAGAATAAACTTACCAAATGAACGTATGGTATATAAAATCCAAATAACACCAATCCATTAACAGCAATCAACAGAACATAAGCCTTGTTCTTAAATAACGAGCAATCAAAACATTTCTTTTCTTCTTGGTAATCCTTAGCATCTACAAATTTCAGCGGCGAAGGCACCAAATAATAAATAAATGCACAGCACAGTAGCACAAGTGACGCTCCACTGAGAATACGAACTGCATCACGCCAGTTATAATTGTCCAGTAGAAGGCTCAACGCTGGCGCAAGTGATATGGCTCCCACGCCCGCTCCAGCCAGAGCGATTCCATTAGCAACAACTAAATTTTTATTAAAGTATTCGCTGAGCACCAAAATTGAAGCTATGTAGCACATGCTAGATCCCAGGCCGAATATCAAGGAATATGTGACATACATGAGGAAAATCGTATCGACGAAAGAGGAAACGAAAATACCCATTCCGATCATTATTCCACCGACTGCCATGACTACTTTGCAACCAAGTTTTTTGCACAGTAAACTACTTAGAGGTGCCAGGCAACCAATGAAGCCGAATGCAATGGAAGCAACCCATGCTGTTGAAAAAAGGCAAAACCGGAAATGTTAAGGGATAATATAATGAGGACACTAAGCTAAGGGAGTCTCGAGACCCGGTTTAATGGAGAAAACTTGTCCCGGGTAAAAAGGTCACTCTGGTTTCCAAGCTACCCTGGGTGAGACAACTTCTCCTTCATTTCCTTACAAAGTTGGCGAGCCGTTTACATGAGATACAAAAAGTTACCTAGGTTAGAAATTCACTCTTTTTAGTTCGACAGTGAGATGACTCTCCTAATTTTGGCCCACCCGGTCGGATCAACCCGGTCAAGGCAAGACGACCAGAGCATTCAAGAGCGCTGTTGGCTTGGGTAAAGGGGTCAACCCTTTTCTCATATGAACCGCTCGGGTGGGAGAGTGACCCTGTTTCCCGGAACAACTTTTTTCCATATAAACGGGACCTTGGGTAAACCATAACCATAAATCTGACGGCAAAATATTTAGCTGTCAGAAAAGCTAAAAAAAAAAAATTTTTGAAAGTGTCACAGTCGCTTTTTTTAACACTGTTACGTGTCCTCTCTCGTTGATAATGGATCAAATTATCACTGAAGTCTTTCACTTCATCCAGGAATAGTTTTAAGCGGACAGCTAAACCCGGCTATATAGTTACAATACTCTAATGTTGGGTTTCGACTGCGTTTGATAGGGCTTTGTTGTTGTAAACCTTATAATCAGGCATAGCTAATTTCAACATAACATATTTACGTAATATATATACCAAGAACTCTAACTTGGTGGAAATAGACTTGTTGGCTACAAACAGGCCTGGCCGAGGGGTGAAGCTGACGATTACTGACCAAAAAGCTACTGCTATTAAAAAAGGAAATTTACGGTGAGTGTCAGAGCGAAACACTAGGCTTTACCTCCAAACAAAATGTTTTCCGTTTGGAGTGCTAGTCCTACGAGCTAGGAAACAATTTCCAGTCTTCGCTATTGGATAATGCAGATGCATCACAGATATTGATCCACTAGTTTCCATTGAGGCCCACGAATAAAGACAGAAACAAACATTTGAAAATAAACATAACAAGGTTAAGAATCCCAACAAGCCAGAAGCAAACCAGTTGGCTATTTTCAAGCGTGGCCGAGGAGCTTCACTCGGGAAAACTGAGAAAAAATCCAGGCAGCGGCTAGAGCAGGCAGTGAACTTGGGAGCCCCACTACACTGCAACTCATACTCACCTGTGGTGGCCTTGCTTTGCCCAAACTCCTTTAACAGATCAATGTACAAAAGGCCGAAAACGAAGTGTATTCCCATAACGACAAACTGTGACATGAAAGATCCAAAAACAACAAACCAACTTAGACCACCGTCGAGGGTCCCTTGCATTCGAAATCTCCGCTTTGTCACCATGTTGCATTCTGTCTCTTTACCTGGTCATGTAAAAGAGACATCAATAAGGATCGGAAGAATAGAACAACGAAAGAAAGCTTGGACGTTTTTATACTAAAGACATTAAAGTGTGTCCGCTAATTTTAGAAAGTCGATAATGGCGTGGGCTTGTAAATTAGTGTTTTAGGATCCTTTAACGCTTTTATTTCATCAAAATTTTAGTCTATGATAGTGGAATGTAAATTGGTCATATGTTAATAAAGATTTTTGCTTATTATTTTAATAACAGTATACACGTATAGGTGTCATACAGTAACAACCACCAGGGGCGTCGGACGTGACCCTGGGACTCAAAGGAACAGCCTCAGAATAAAAAAATTACACATCTTTCTAGCCGATTTCGTTAGGTTGGTTTTCAAAAAATCGGCTAGATGTTTCCAAAGAATTCTGCCAATCTGTCAAAGTGTGTCATTTCGATGTGTGGCAGACGACGTTGCAGGCCATTTGGCACCAGTGCTGCTCATTTCGCTGGATCATCTAGCCGGATTTTTGATAACGTTATCGCCCAATGGACCCAATAGGTTGGTTTTCAAAAAATCGGCTAGATATAGAAATAAATAAATAAAAATTATATATATATATATATATATATATATATATATTATCTATAAATAAATAAGATGATAAAACGATAAATTTAAGAACAATCTACTACCAGTAATGCTAAATGTCCAAGTCTGTAGATGTCCTTAACCCCCGTTCACAAGATTTAAAAGGTATGTACATGTCGTTCATAACTAAAATGAGGTTTGTAACTATGTTCCACCAACTTTAAAAGTTTGGGCAATGTTTTAAAATACTGGAGATGATAGAGCTCTGCATTCTCTTTAACACCTCTTTGCATAACTAATAACTGGGTAAGGGATAACTTGATAGAACTAGACCATCCTCCTAAGATATCTATTATGATGTTATTTTGTGTAATCCTGTATCCCTTGAACTGTTGCTTGAGTTCCCGGGGTAGGGGCCCATACTTCAACGCCTTCTCCTCGTCTTTCTTCTCTCGATTCTGGATCCAAGGGCAGCTCATTTCTAGAGTTGTCACTTTCTTCGCTTGATGATCTACTATTTTTGCGTCCGCTCTATTGGCCCTAAACTCATTATATTCTGCAAACACGGGAATATCCCAGTAGGTCTGTACATCCTCGCTATCGTAGAGTGATTTTGGCCGCACTGGGAAGTACCAAGGTGGAACATTGTCAATTAGCTTTAGATCTTGTAGAGGCTCAAAAAATACCACCTTCAAGGCTGAGTTGTCCCTTTCTAGGTATTTGCTCTGTCCCAAAGCTGAGCAGCCAGCGAGGATATGTGGAACGCTTTGTGGGCACTTCCCACATAACCTCAACATCACATCATCAGGTTATGTAATATTATTATGATCATGATTATGATTATGATTATGATTATGATTATGACTATCATTATTACAACTTTTAAACTTCTGGCTCTGTTTTCGTTTGTTTCCGCCTTGAAAATGGAATAATAATTACTCAGAGACAATACAGTGTGTAGAATTGTTGAGAGAAACAACAAACACTTGCCAATTAATGTCAAAAAAGGTACTTTAAAAACCAACAAAAGCATACATTCTTTGATCACGTGACTGATGACGTCATGCCCCCTTTTTGTCATGAAAAAAATTATCAGGTAGAACCTTACTTTTCCGCGAATTTCTCTGCCGTGTGATAAAAGGTTGACTCTCTACATCCCTCGGCCTAGTCTCCCGAGTTTTTCGCTGATGTTCATTACCTCCTTAAATTTTAAACGCCGGACGTCAACTGGTTATTTTTAAATGCCCCGCACAACTAAAACCTCAAAAATGCTATTTATTTTTAACTAGTTCATGAAATCTAGTCACAGCCACAAAAAAACCTAATTCGGAAATATCAACGTGACTGATGAAGTCATTACCTTAGATGTGACAGGGAAGATATTTTATGGCCAATGTTATGTAGCCTTCTACGCATAAAATTGTCAAAGTTATAAAAAACTGCCTCTAAGGATACTGGGAGATTTTTTATGATAATTATATTTCTTCCGACATTGCTGATCAAAGAGCTCCCCAGGGACGGACCGCTACTTGCAAGGATCAAAACACCAAAAATCAAATCAAGCCAAATCTGCCTGATTATGATGTGCTTCCCTCCGAAACAAAGAACAAAACTTGGGGCAGTATTAGTTACGCATGTTTCTGTAATACTGTCAACGATGTTTACGATGAAATCGTCCACTACAGGAGGAATATATTCAATGTTCCATCGGGTCGCGCAGGGAAGAGTTTCATTGAAGAATTAACCTTCTGGATTAAGCAATTTAATTCAGACTCTGACTTGAACTCGGTCGCTCTTAAAGCATTCATGGTGCTCCCAACTTTGATTTTGCAAAAACCATCCGCTACTTCCGAAAGCAAGAAGCATAGTGAAGCAATAGAGCGTCGATTAGCACTATGGAAACAAGGGGACATTGATTTGCTGCTTAAAGAAGTGAGGTTCTTTCAAGGGAAATTTGTGAATTCCAAGAAACCTAGAAAGGTTGAAGACATATCCAAAGCCTTCTCAAAGCTGGTTCTGCAAGGAAAATTGACAGCTGCAATGAAACTCCTAGATAACGAGAGCTCGTCCGGTCTGCTCGACCTATCGCCAGATGTCCTGCAAGGGCTACAGGAAAAGCACCCACAGGCAGCTGATATCGCAGAGGAGAGTTTGTTGCATGGCCCAATTGATTATATTCCGCCAAATGTTTATGACCTCATAGACGAAGAATCGATCTACAACTCGGCAAGTAAAACCAAGGGCTCAGCCGGACCATCTGGAATGGACGCAGAGCTGTATAAGAGAATCCTGTGCTCTAAGAATTTCAAGACCGAGGGCAAAATATTGAGAGAAGAGCTAGCCGTGTTCACAAGAAATCTGCTAAGGAAATCGTACCACCCATCCTTACTTGAAGCCTTTACGTCCTGCAGGCTTAGAAGAACCCGGGAATCAGACCAATAGAGTGTTTTCACTCACGTGGCCAGCATCTATGCAAATTTATTGGAACAAAAGGAAGCGTTTGCATAAGAAAAGAGTTCAACTCCCAGAGGATTGTTTTGGGACACCAACATGGCCGCCGTTTCATTGTTTTGGGACACCAATATGGCCGCCGTGACGTCATGTGAAAATACTCTATTGGTGTTGGAGAGGTACTAAGGAGAATAGTGGGGAAAACGGTCAGCGGTTTCTTAAAGGAGGAAATAAAAGAAGCGGCGGGTCCCCTACAAGTTTGCGCTGGTCATAATGCAGGAGCGGAGGCTGCGATCCATGCAATGAGTTAAGTGTTTGTTGAAGAAGGAACAGATGGAATATTGCTAATTGATGCTAGTAACGCTTTTAACCAAATGAATAGGTCAGCGGCCTTACACAATATCCAGATCATGTGCAAAGAAATGGCGCTCTATGTTATTAACACATATAGAAGCCCATCTAGACTGTTTATTTGTGGGGGAGGTGAAATACTTTCTCGAGAAGGCACCACACAAGAAGATCCGCTAGCGATGCCATGGTACGCACTTAATACATCCATAATGATACAGAATTTGAGGGATCATTGCCCATTGGTTAAACAGGTGTGGCTTGCAGACGACTCAGCTGGAGGAGGGAGTATAGTGCAGTTATACAACTGGTACAGGCAATTGAGTAAGGAAGGTCAAAAGTTTGGTTACCTTGTGAATGGGACAAAGAGCTGGCTTATTGTGAAGTCTAGGGAACTCGCGGAGGAAGCAAAGAGGGTGTTTGGAGAGGAAGTCAACATAACGACTGAAGGTCAGCGCCATCTGGGAGCAGTTATTGCGTCGCAAGAATACAAAGATCAGTATTGTGAGGAGAAGGTTCGTGCATGGAAAGAGGAAATCGTACTTCTATCTGAAATAGCGAAGAGCCAGCCCCATGCGGCGTATATTGCTTTCACAAAAGGCTACAAGTCGAAGTTCACCTACTTCATGCGCACGATTGAATCGTTTGAAGTTTATGTCGATCCAATCCAGGAAGTGATTGAAGATTTACTACTCCCAACTTTGTTCGGTCAATCAGAGCCTCTCCCAAACGAGGTGCGCAGACTTGCTACCTTAGCAACGGGTCAAGGGGGTCTAGGCATTCCTGATCTGAAATCCGAGGCACCGCAGCAGTTTGCTGCCTCGAGACTAATAACCACCGCCAGGAGCCTATCAAATGGAGCCTCCATCTCCCATACAAGCCCTTGGAGTCAGCCCTTTCCCGAGTAGATTTATAATTAGAACGGTTCCCAGGGGAGACTTCGCGCGCCGACGGTGGGAAGAGCCAATCACAACGACTAAATGACACTGCTATTGTACTTCATGAAACAGCAGGAAATCCGGTGCTGACAGGCCAAACAAAATCATTAGCTAGTGAAACGTGACTTTAGCGTTTTCATCCCTCAGAGATTTTCTTTCTTTTCTTTCTAGCGGGTAGATTATACTGTGGAGAGTTTTAAACTCTGACTATGTTAATCTTAATTTTGGTTGCTTGTCTCACATTAAGCTGGTCTGTTACATGCGTAAGGATTAACTACTACCTGCAGTCTGTAGTTCTGACAGGATTCGTTTTCTTTAGCCAATTTTTTTGAGCGTTAAGGTTCTTATTTCGGCTAAATGACTCAATATTAATCAAATTTCTAGTTTTTCAAGTTTTTATCCGAAATGCGTTTGTCTGAATGAATACTGTGGTTGTTTTGTCCGTCTGTTATGTTTTGTAACGCCGAGCACAGCCATTGTTTTCTCGCAAAAAAGTGATCTACAGATGCGAATTCGAAGGAAAGAATTGGCCTAAACTTCTACATTAATTGCGGAGAATTCTCCTGTTGGTCAGTCATAATTCTTTGGGCGCAGATACAATCCATTTTTTTTTTTCTTGAGATAAGACTAAGAGGGTCTTTGGACTGGAGCGCGATGTCACAAATTCCACCGTTAGTAAATTACTTTTGAGTTAGCTTCACGGTCGAGCAACTGTTGTCTTCTGTTCAACTTTTCAAGTGCCAGTTTTATCAGGCAACTCTCATGGTGATACAAGTCAGTTGTAAAAGAAGACTGCAATTTTTCTGAAGCATTCCTACTTAGTTGCTACTTAGGTTATCGCTTTTGCACACGGTGCTTAACTGGCGAAATCCACTCCACGGCGATGACAAAAATAAATGATCCTGGCACTTTTTCGGCGCTGATCATCGAAAAGTTTCAAGTCGTCCACAGAACGCTTAATCGTCGACTCTTTTCAAGGTGCATGCTTAAATGTGGGACGTATGACGGCAAAAAAAAAAACAAAACAAACACTCGCAAAGAACCTTTCCGTGATCCTCAGTTCGCTGCCTTTGTCCCATCGCTTCATGCTCAGTCTCAGTCGGGTAATTCATTAACTTTTATTTCATCCCAGATCCCAGCGGCTGTAAAACTGTAAAAATGGACGTATAGTAAAAAAGGAAAACGGTCGAAGGACGGGCTTCTGAGTTCGACTTCATCCAACTTCATGTTTTTCACGGTGACATACGAGACTCACGGAAATATGACACTTTTCGCGGGAAACAAGCCGTTCTATTTATAAATCTACTCGGGAAAGGGTTGACTCAAGAAATTAATGGAGATGGAGGCTTCATTTGATGGGCTCCTGCCACCGCGCACGTAGATTCTATTACTTCACAGAGTTCCATCATGGTGCCAGGGGAAAGATCTACGGAGGAGCTAAAGAGGTATCAACAATCACTTAAGAGAGCAAGTGCCAAAGAGAAAATGGATAGCATTGATTCAAGCCTCTCCCCAGGCAAGCTGCGTCTGGTTAATCAATCGAGGGACAAGGGCGCAAGTTCTTGGCTGAATGCCATGCCTCTCGCAGACAAAGGTTTAGCCCTCAACAAGCAAGAGTTCAGAGACTCGCTACGCTTGCGTTATGACTTGCCCTTAGTCGATTTACCAAGTCATTGCATATGTGGGGATAAATTCACCGTTAGTCACGCCCTCTCTTGTAAAAAGGGGGGGTTGTAGCGCAGAGACATGACGGTGTACGGAACTTGTTAACGACATTCATCGACAAGATCTGCAATAATGTCGAAATCGAACCACGCCTTCAACCCCTGGACAACGAGCGATTTCATTTGAGGAGCGCTTTTACAAGTTCTGAGGCAAGGTTGGACAACAAAGCGGGAGGTTTCTGGGCAAGAGGAGTTACGGCATTTTTTGATGTTAGAGTTACGCACGTCAACTCCAAGTGTTACCAGAGCAAGCTAACATCGGAAGTGTTCAAAGAGCAAGAAGAAGAGAAGAAGCGCAAGTACCAGCAGCGGGTGTTAGATGTAGAAATGGGCTCGTTTACGCCTTTAGTGTTTGAAACCAATGGCGGAATGGGAAACGAGTGTCAGCGGTTCTTAAAGCATCTCGCAGACAAGATAGCTCAGAAAGACACCGAGCCTTATCATGTTGTAATCACTTTGCTCAGGACACAGATCTCGTTTGAACTCTTAAGATCGGTACATGCATGTGTCAGAGGTTCGCGAACGCCGTTTCGTAGTAAGATAGAGCAATCATTAGACTGTAAAATAAATGTCGCTAGTGCGGATATCTGAAATACGTGTCTATATGCTTTTATACTTAGGGCTTTTTATGGACACTGGTTTAGCCGTCATTAGTATAATTCGATTGTATGATCTTAATATCTCTTCATAATGGAATTCTTTATTTTATAGAATTTTGAACTTTTTTTATTAATTATATCTATTTCCTCTTCTTTTATGTAAGGTTAAGTTACTTCTATTTTTCAGAATTTGTAAATGAATAGCTTCTTTCTTCACTTATTATATATAGGATTGTTTTTGTTCTCTAATGAAGGCCGAGGGGTTTCTTTTGTAACGGATGGAGTTGTAGATAGTGTTTTCATGAATTAATTAGATCTTTTGTAACAGCAGGTTGATTGTAAATAGGATTTTAATTGAGGTTTTGTAATAAAGATTTTAATTATTATTATTATTATTATTATTATTATTATTATTATTATTATTATTATTATTATTATTATTACAGATGGCATGGCGCCCAATGTCAGGTCTATCACAAGTAAGCGACTAGCGGAACTCCTGTCAGCCAAGAAAGGCGAGGACTACTCGACTACAATGTCTTGGATAAGAACCAGAATCTCATTTGCCATTCTGAGAACATCCCTCCTAGGACTTTTAGGACGCTAGATTTTGATTTAGAGAGAAGATATTGAATATTGCATATTCAATTATTACTACTATTTAATATTCTTCTCGTTGTTATAGGTTCATGTTGAAATCGTGGCAGATTTTAGAGAGGAATTAATGAAAGCGTGTGCGTGTGTCCGCTGATTTTAGAGGGTGATGGTGACATGGGCTTGTAACTATTTTAGGATATTTTTAATATTTTTATTTCATTTTTAATCGAAATGAATTGCTTTTAATCGAAATGAGTTTCTTTTTAATTGAAATGATTTTTTTTAATCGAAATGAACAAGAGCATGAGAAATGAAATGACTTGTAAATAGTGCTTTGACTGAATTTTTTTTTCTTCTTCACCGAAATTAATTGTAAATAGGTTTTAATAGTTAGTTTTGTTATCAAATTAGTGAAAAGAAGTTGTTAAATATTGGTAGAGATTGCTAATAGTAATAGTAATAATAATTAGTAGAGGAACATTTTCGTGTATATATTCATCATTATATGCATTATATTTTTTTAGTTTCTTTCAAATGTTGAAAAAAATAAAAATATTATTATTATTATTATTATTATTATTATTATTATTATTATTATTATTATTATTATTATTATTATTGTAGGACCCGTGGCATGTTAACATACAAAAAGACAGATAGATAGATAGATAGATAGATAGATAGATAATCTTTATTTACCACGGTACAAAATTCGTCAGCTTTAAAAATGCCTAATACTAATATAATAAAAATATTTAAATAAAAAAGCTGCTTTCCACGAATGCCGTGCCTTACAGTTCTTTGAGTAGTCGTTTAAATTGCCCAAGGGACTCTGCTTCCCTTAAGTTACAAGGAAGACTGTTCCAGAGAATGGCGCCACTATAGCTGAAGCTGTTTTTGTAATAGTTTGTGCGCGGTAATGGAACATTGAGTTTATTTTCAGAGTCCCTTAGGTTATATGCGACTTCTCGCCTTTCAAATTTAGAACTAAGATAGTTTGGAGCAATTATTAGTGCCGCAAATTACGCACTTATCAAAACTCGCACTAGACGTGCGTGGAAAGGGTTTTGGTTGGTTTGTTTTTCGCGCTTTCAAAAGTTATTTTCATTGGAGTTAATTAGCTGTTGGGTCGACCTACCAAAAAGTTGAACGAATGTAGTTTACTTTGCCGTGAAAATTTGCGAAACATTTGCGAACTACGATACCAAAATATTTAACAAACCATGGACATCTGGTGCATAAATGCCTGAGATAATTAAACGCGCTAGATGGAAGCAACCATAAGTAAGCGGAACCGATTATAAATGTGATTAGAATATGCGGTATCGGTATTTAGACAATTTTCGACGCGGTGTTTCGGTATTTGCCATTTTTTCTTACGGTTTTGCGGTATTGGGTTTCCCCAGTGTCCCCCTTGCACAGGCTGTCGAAACGTCTGTCACTGTCAACAACAGTCCTATTCAGGACTACGTTCACGAAGATCAAACTCAACCTACTTTTGAAATGACTCCTAGGTTCAAACCTTTCACAGAAACTGATTACTTTGCGCATCTAAAATTGCAGTGATGTATAAAGTCAAGCGTGACCTTTTAGAAGAATTTACATATTTTCTAGAATATGTTTCTCGCAAAGTTATTGAAATTTGCAGTGCTCGAAGGTCATCGATTTCATTCCGGCTATGGATTCACGGTTCAACTCAGTCTGGTAGCATTAACCAGAAACGGAGCTGTTTACTGTTTACCGAGAATAATTAATAACATTTTTATTTCATCAAAATTTTAGTCTATGATAGTGGAATGTAAATTGGTCATATGATGACTGCCGCTTAAAAGGTAGCCAAGCATTGTCCGCTAATTTGATAATGGCGTGAGCTTGTAAATTAGGGTTTTCCGATTTAGTGGAAATCCCTTTTGTTCGGAAATATGTTTCTGTCATTATCAAAAGTTCCTAGTTTAACGCCTCTATGACGATTGCTCGAAAAAAGCCGGCATGTGGATTTCTTTCAAAAAGTCGAAAGCATTTTATTAACAGATTAGCGTGAGATGTACATTTAATGAAAAATCATTGGACGTCTAGCCAATTCAACAGGTTAGAAAAATATAAAGTTTAACATCACTGGCATGCTGATTTCAACAACAAAAAACAGAGAAAAAGCGTGAGAGGCATGTTCATATATGCTATCATCTCATTAAAAACCGGTTTGTCCATGTCATAACGCCCTGTCGATCGTGCGAGACAACCGTGAAGCGACTGAGGTGCTTGCTTTGGGTTGCTTTCATTACTGTGCGTGTCAGCTATGCACCTTTATTGTTTTCATGAAAATGACGGAAAGGCATTTTCCATTTCTAATAAATAGGAAAACACTAATTTGTGTTTTAGGATCTTTTAGTATTTTCATTTCATCAAAATTTTAGTCTATGAGAGTGAAATTTAAAGTGGTCATATGTTAATAAAGATTTTTGTTATTATAATGAATGCAGCTTCATTGCCTACCTGAAAAATTATGCGCGGCGAAACAAAGTGTTTGTAGAACACTTAACATTAAACGGTGATCGTACAGATTCTAGTATCCCAATCAGTCAGTGCCTGCAATCTGGATCGTCTTGGCTGCTGCTATATCGCGTGTATCCATAATTACTAAAAGAAAATAATCGAAATACAGTACTGAGAACCTCACGCTGAAGGGAAACGAAAAACAGTTCGAGTTAGCGAGGAATTCGAGTTATCGCGGTAAATTCCAGTGAATTGTGATCAAGGGAAAGGAAATTTAGTTCGAGTTAGCGGGGAATTCGGGGGGAATTCGAGTTATCCGAGTTCGAGTTATCGAGGTTCTACTGTAAGTACCAACAGCGGTTTCAAAAAGTAGGTTTAGAGTTAATGAACAGTTTTGCTGTTAGTTTCGGAGATCCGGTGCTGAGACGTACCTTCGCGCAAACGGCATCCAGACTGCAGCTAGAATTAGCTAAAACTGTATGACTTGGATTCATATCAGCCAGCAACCAAAATGAGAAACGCAAAAACATGTTTTAATACGGCTTTTAAGCAATGGACAAGGAAAACCTGTTTTGGTTACATAAGACGGGTTTGGATGTCAGGGGGTCACTATGGCAATTTAGGGTAGGTATGTGCCGAGAAGGCTCTTAAATCCTGCCCCTATCTGAGAGAAATAATACAATAAAATACCCGCTATTAAAAGTAATTGGTACAGTATGTTTCTCAGAATCCGGCCACCTCTTTTTAAAACTGCTATAACGTTCCTTCCTTAGTCGCAAGAGTTCTGAAATTTGGCCAGTGGAAGACCTATGTAGTCTATAATATGGCGAAAAGAGGCTTAAGTTTTTTACGTTCGTATTCATCCTGAAATTAATATTTTTGCAGAGTTCCTATGTTGCCTAGCATCCGGCCAGCAGGCCCAGTATGCGACCACCACAGACACAACGTAATTTTCGACAGGCAAGCGACTTATAGGCTCCTCTTGCTCCAGCAAAGTAAAGTAGTCTGGCATTTC
>OZ037776.1:44134115-44199115 GCA_964035525.1 Porites cylindrica | reverse complement strand
AAACCTAGAACCACCATGGGTTAAACGAAGTCGGTACGTGCATAATGATTGCTTGATAAAAACGGAATAAAGTACAAAAAAATAAAGTGTTTCTTGATTTTACAGCTTCTACGGACTGAAGAATTAAGTTTGACTCCCCACAGGTGTCCCAAGTTCACGTTATCACTGGAATGAGCAGGTTTGGTTCAGTCCTAGTCCCTTGGCCCTTCGTTAAATCGAGGTTCCACTGTAATGAGAGTCGGTGTTGCGTTACAGGGGACCGTTGAGACGTATAGGAAATGAAATGACAAGGTCTGCCAACGCTAAATATCGTTATATTTTACCTTTTTTCTAGGGCATAAATAAATAAAGGAGAGTTACTTACTTTGATGTGTCCCTGTGTTTTTTTGGTGTGAATTTATTGATGAGGCGACTTTTTTTGGCTTTGTTGTGTGACCCTTACGGAGTTACAGGGGTAGCCTGTATAACAGGCGCCAGGAGCCCATCAAATCAATTTGATGGGCTCCTGCAGGCGCTTTATTAGCCAAGCGAGGCGAAAGCGGCATTTCAGAGCGAAGCGAAACGTGCGCGAAGCGCGAGACGAGGGGAAGAGAAAAATAAAGCTTTGTTTTTCTCCTCTCCTCTTCTCGCGCTTAGCGCAAAATGCCTTGTTCTCCTCGCTTGGCTCACAAAGCGCCTGTTATCCAGACCTTCAGATAAGGAAGGGGGGCGGTCATCCAGACAAGGAGGTAAGGAGGGGGCGGTCTCGAAAATTTTTTCGGCCCTTCGAGCCTCAGTTTGGTCTATATGAAACTTCATAATTTTACCCGCTCGCTTTATGCATCAGTCAAATCCAACTGTCCTCAGCCTCCCTTCTCCCCGGGCATAAGCATTTTCTTTTTTGCCTTGGATGGCAAATTCCCGGTCGCTGGGACAAAGGGCTAAATGCCCCGTGGTGGGGACGAAAAAAGAGGAGAAATGCCCCGCCTCAATCCACACTGTAGCAGTTTTCACTGATCGCACAGTGGAATATTGCCACTTTAAGCATTTTTTATGTGAAGTTTTTCGTTTCATTTGACGTCTGTCTTTGTAATAATTATGCCGCGACAAAACCATTCATGATTCTTATTTTATCACTGTTATTTATCGTAGGCAAAAAAAGTGTCATAAAATTAAAATCAGTAATAGTGTGTATAAAAAGCTATCTGTTGTGCAAAGTTTAATAGTATGACAGGATAATAATAATAGATTGATCATACATGATCACAGAAGTATTAAAGTCATCGCCGATAAATTTTATTCACATCCTTGATCAAAAGAAATTTGATTCAATAAAGAAAAGGTCGATTCACCTACGTCCATTGCTCCTGATTTCGCTTCGCAAGGGCTTCTTTACATGAGCTCGGATGAATTTCGCCCTCGGTTCGTATGAGAAATTGAGAAAAGGCCAAAGATCCGAGGGACTATATCTGGCGCCAAATTCGAGAAACAAAGCTGAACATGGCGAACACAAAAATTGTAACTTTCGCGCCTATCATAGCTTCGGCAACTCTTAAAACTGTATCACTGTAGTAAAATGGGATGCTTATGATATGGAAAATGCAGCAGGCAATGGAAGACGATGCCATCCGGACCACCAAAATTCATCCCATTTTCATCCCTGTAACCAGGCTGAAGTGCTCATATCTATTAGCTACGCTGAATATCTGGGACACTCTTTTTTAAACAGACTAAACAGATGAAAACCAACAAAAAGATCGTTCAGCTTTAAATTCTAATGTAGGCAGAAGTAATGTATTATTAAATCCATAGCTCTCAACTCAGTCAAATAAAACTCTTTTTTTTATATTAGTATTCTAATTTGTATTAAGACAATAATTGAAAACAAATAATTCTAATTTCCAGAGATGTCAACATATGAAATGGTGAACTCGTCACAAAGCCCTTTAACAAGAACAATAAATGACTTCCTGGGCTTTATACTCCAGAAATCTGCCTAAAGTATTAAAATCTCGGAGTAGTCAATCGATAAAAATCGGTATCGATTTGTCAATCGATAAATCGATAAAAATCGGTAAATCTGATTTGCTTGATGTCGATTGTATCGATTAATTGGTAGAAATCGATGACACACTCGTTTCGTTTATCGATTTATCTTGATTTTTGCCGATCTGTTCATCAAAAAATCAAAACTGAGTTCATGCAAACAGTAAACTTATCGACAACTGAGTGGCATTGAGAGTCGAAGGATCAAATATTTATCACCGAAATCTCCAATAAAATCTTATCCTTTCTGTAAAATCAGGTTTAAAATCTCCTTTTAATGGCTGATATTGACCAGGTTCGTAGCGCCCAGTTTTTCAGAACTTATATCAAGCACCCTTTCAAAAAACTCAAGAAAAGTCAAGAGTGATTCAGAGCACATGGCAAATACAAATTTATAACCGTTATTTCAGGTTTATTTTCCATATTGGTCTCGATTATGGTAAATTTTTAAGAGTAGTCCATGTTTAAGGTCGTTTCGGGTGACGTAGTTCAAGCGACGAGGTGACGGCGTCTCCCGCCCGTTCGCCTCGGATACGTCATCGGAGTGAATTGACTCAGAGGGCCTGGGAAAACGCCATACAGGGACTAGGCAATCTTTAACACACATCGAACATCGTGCCTGAGAGATTCACCGTGAGGGTTTGCTGAACCAAATCCCAGTCCTCACTCCTGGGCCGGGTCTTTCAAAGCTGGGTTAAGATAACCCAGGAATTTGCGAAATTTGAATTCAGATATGAAAGCTTAAAATGACAGCGAAAACTATCCGAGAAAATGCTTTTGAACAAAAGAAAAAGAAACCAGGGTTAAATTTAACCCTGGGTTAAGCGCTAACTGGCCTTCGAAAAACTGGGCCTTGAATGTTTACTTCGGTCTCAATGGATTTCAGTCCTCGCGCTTTCTTATTTACTGCGGCTACGGTCCAAATTCCTGTTCACACTGCACCAAAGTGTGTCACTGAAACTAATCGATATGTGATTCTCCACTTTGGAGATCAGCGCAGCGCATCTTCGCTCCGTAGCAGAAATCCCGCTGAAATCACCGTTGTTATGTGTGAATAGAAGCCCTATCTGGTATGGTTTTGATGCCGGCGCAAGAGGTGTCCAGTATACTGTGAACATAGTCTACATTAACGTTGACTTTCAATTAAAGGTTATAGTCTTGCGTTTACTGAAAAGCTCATTTTCATTGTTCATATAGGACTCGATCCGACTCGATCTGTTTCTTTTTGTCACCATCAAAGGGCCCTGACAGTTCTGCCCTTCTTTGAAATATTTTCACCATTATGAATATATTATCTAATTAAAATAAATATTCAATTTAAGTGTTATTAAACTAAACCATAGTCTCTCTGTTCGGGTCCAAAGAGTGAATCCACACGTCTTCTGAATCCCTTGAGTAGTCACTGAAATATCCCAAAACGCAGTCTTGTTGGTTTACGAGTTTAGGCATAGAAAAGTATTTTTCTAGGACACATCCTACTGTTGATGTATCCGCTTTTTCTTTGACAATCTCCAATTCAACAGAATCTTTTACCAACGAAACGGTAATATCTTTCTTTTCATAACACATCACCCCTTTACCAGACTCCGAAACTTTCCTGTCACGATCTTCCGACTCAGAGGAGAATGACCCGGAATCCAAAGTCAATGATTTTGTAGCTTGACTTGAGGTGGATGATGGGATTTGCACCCGATAACCTTTTCTACGCATGCGCCACTCTTGAGCAATTTCAGGAGGAAGTAGAATAGGAATCAAAAATAAAAGACATACTCCAAGTGTAGTGAAGGCGCCAGACATGTAAAACGCAGGCACGTACGACTGGAGAATAGGATACATCCATCCTAAAATAGGTATAATAAACAAGTAATGAAAAAATAAAAAAAGTTAAAGAATAGACAGGGAATAGATTGGACGCGCCAGTTTTTTTCCTACTCACAGAGCACATGTTCGGAAATTGAACACTCACTCTCACCACAAGGAGTCTCTTTTCGCCCCTTCCCCCAAGGCTATATTTAATTTCTCTGAGTGAAACCCCTTTTTTACACATCATCAACAAAAACTAGTAACATTGTAATAAAACAAAAGACGTTAAAGAAAAAAGAACATTTCTAGATGCGAAAGTAAAGCAGAAGACATACCAGAGAATGGATATCATATTTACTAATTTTCCTATAAGGAACCGAAGAATGAAACAAAAAATAAATATCGTGAAAGATATCAGTCATCGTGGCATGTGTAGAAAGGATTCATATCTATCGTTTGTTTCACGATAGTCACTTGGTTGTTAATCGCGACGTTTCGACCGCAGAATGCAGGTCATCATTGGTGTCAATATACTGAGCGGTACTATTAGTACCATAGTGGTTGGTAGTGACTGGTGTATCACGAACCTCACTCATGGTTGGTGGGTTTCGATCCTAAGCATTGTTGGCGTTATAGGGGACGACGTCACCTCCTGATAAAGACCTGCAGAACGTAGTCGAAACGTTGCGATCCTGCCTAGTCCCTAGGCCTCATTATTGCGCGCGGCCGATGATTTCCGGATCACGTGGTCCTAGCCGTTCATCTCCGATACGTCACCGAAATGCACCGATCCAGAAGGCCTGGGAAGACGCTGTACAGGGATAGGCAAGTTGCGATCAACAACTAAGTGACTATAAGCACTATATTTGAGTGTCAATGTTTTTAGCAGGAAATTACTAACTGGAGACGGGACCACCATTCAATTTGTCATCCGAGCCACCCCAGGTCTGTCCGCTTGCAGTGCAAAGGGAATACCTTTATTTCTTAGTTATTTTAAGATCCTGAGTATTGGTCCGGCCCCAGACCTCAGTACCGCTCTGCAGTCAAGCGCTCTAGCGACTGAGCTAATCCTGCTGTGGTAAAAACAAACCCTTTACAAAAACAAATAAGTAAAAGAATGCCTCATGCCATTTCCCATGGCTCCTCTTGAGAGAAGAATCTCAGTCTGACTGTGATTGGATCACCCCTGGCTGAAATAAGTTTAGTTGTCAGCTGCACCCACAATGCAACACTTACCAGCTATTGGTGGTCCTAGTATCATTGGAATACTAGCAATACAATACATAATCCCATAGGCTGATGCCATCTTTTTCTTTCCGACGACATCTCCGACTAATACGGCTATAAGGACGACAAAGCCGCCATCGTGGACGCCAAACAATATACAATAGGCTAACAGGGATTTATAGGAGGTCAAAATAGGAAGAAGAGTGGTAAGAACGCTACAGACCAACATGCACATCTGATACAGGTAAACTCGGTTCACACGCGGATGATCAGCAATTCGGCCAACGATAATCTTTCCAACTGTTTCTGACACTGCAATGAAGCCGACTAAAACACCACCTTTCTGTTTGTGGATGCCAAGGTCTTGTCCGTGTCGTACCTGTATGAGACAAAAGAGGTGAACGAGGAAAATGTGAGCAAGTAATTCTAGAGAAGCTTGTTCAAAAACTTGCCAGACTTCTAGTGAAAACACCCCTTTAAATAACAAAGTTAAAGCCAATAGGACACTTGTTCTTTTGAACTACCGTAAACTGCGCCTTATAAGCACTGGGCTTATACAGCTTCGCAGGGAGTTTTAAGAGGGCTTCTAAATAGAGGGGCTTATATCCGTGGGGGCTGACAACCGAATAGAAAAACCGCTTTCAAACATGCTCTAGCAATGATGATCACAATTAAGATTCAAAACTTCATAATGAATCGACGTCAAGGTCAATACAAGGTCCTCAAGCTAGAGAGGGGCTTACAACCGCGGGGAGCTTATAACCGAATATGTTTCATTGTTTAAAGGTTGATGGGCTCATAACTGGGAGGGGGGCTATAAACGGAAATAAACGCTACTTTGCTACCTGTTACAAAAAAGAATTATGCAGAAAAAATATACACCTGATCAAACTTTCAAAAACTAAGGCTATGCGTTTAATAAAATAACAGCAATAGTGATAAAATTAGTAGAGTTTCCGTTTTAGAGAAAATGTTATGCATGCAATCGATTGCTTGGAAATGTCTGTTTCTATAAAATCTCGCAGCCTGCCGGTGGCAGTGAGTAGAAAGGATTTCTCCAAACATGACTCGCAATAAAATTGGAGAGAAAGTATAGCGCGAGTTGTGGGCAGAAAGTCCAATTTGCTACACTCGCGCTGGCATTTTTTCCGATATCAGATTTAAGTTCTATAATATTTATCAGCCGCCTATGTCATGGCCTTTTCCAGGCTCCGAGATAGTTGGGTCCGCGAAATTGAGAAAGCGCCACCGCGCCCATTTCCAAAATCACGCGCTCACATTTTCGCGTGCCTTTCACTTACGCGTCATCCCTACTATCTGAGAGCCTGGAACAGGCTACCTTTGGCCCCCTTTGGTCACCTTAGAGCAGCCAACCGCTGAGCTTCAGTATTTCTCTGACGGAATACTTCGTGAATCAATCCGCAGCATACTAACCACTAGCCTCCCACGCAGACGTTTAAGGGCTTCGTCATGATTTCCTACCGTGTGTAATGCCCTAAAAACGTTTCTTTTAGGGGCTAACTAACAGCTACTAAAACCCACTGACTAGAGAATAAACTTACCAAGTGAACGTATGGCATATAAAATCCAAATAACACCAATCCATTAGCAGCAATCAACAGAACATAAGCCTTGTTCTTAAATAATGAGAAGTCAAAACATTTCTTTTCTTTTTGGCAATCCTCAGCATCGACAAATTGCAGCGGCGACGGCACCAAATAATAAATAAATGCACAGCACAGTAGCACAAGTGACGCTCCACTGAGAATACGAACTGCACTACGCCAGTTATAATTGTCCAGTAGAAAGCTGAGCGCGGGCGCAAGTGATATGGCTCCCACGCCCGCTCCAGCCAGAGCGATTCCATTGGCAACAACTAAATTTTTGTTAAAGTATTCGCTGAGCACCAAAACTGAAGCCATGTAGCACATGCTAGATCCCAGGCCGAATATCAACGAATATGTGACATACATGAGAAAAATCGTATCGACGAAAGAGGAAAGGAAAATACCAATTCCGATCATTATTCCACCGACTGCCATGACTACTTTGCAACCAAGTTTTTTGCACAGCAAACTACCCAGAGGTGCCAGGCAAAAAGTGAAGCCGAATGCAATCGAAGCAACCCATGCTGTTGAGAAAAGGCGAAGCCGAAAATGTCAAGGGATAATAATGAGGACACTAAGCTGAAGGAGTCTCGAGACCCGGTTAAATGGAGAAAACTTGTCCCGGGTAAAAAGGTCACTCTGGTTTCCAAGCTAACCTGGGTGAGACAACTTGTCCTTCATTTCCTTACAAAAGTTGGCGAGCCGTTTACATGAGATACAAAAGGTTGCCTACGCTAGAAGTTCACTCTTTTTAGTTCGATAGTGGGATCATCCTCCTAACTTTGGCCCACCCGGTCGGGTCAACTCGGTCAAGGCAAGGCAACCAGAGCATGCCAAAGTGCTGTTGGCTCGATCGGGTAAAGGGGTCAACCCTTTTTCTCATAAATTATAAACAACTCGGCTGGGAAAGTGACCCTGTTTCCCGGGACAATTTTTCTCCATATAAACGGGACCTTGGGTAAACCATAACCGTAAACCTGACGGCAAAAAATTCAGCTGTCAGATAAGCTAAAAAAAATCATTTTGAAAGTGTCACGGTCGCTTTTTTGACACTGTTACATGTCCTCTTTCGTTGATAATAGCTCAATTTATCACTAAAATTATATCTTTTACTTCATCCAGGAATAGTTTTAACCTGACAGCTTAACCCGGCTCTTGGAGTTACAATACGCTAATGTTGGGTTTCCACTGCATTTGTCAGGGTTTTGTTGTTGCAAACCTTAGAATCAGGCAAACCTAAATTCAACATAACATGGTTTCAGTAAGAACAACTGTAGTGGAAATGGACTGGGTGGCTGCTATAAATAGGCGTGGCCGAGGGGTGGAGCTGACGATTATTGACCAAAAAGCTACTGCTATTAAGGAAGGAAATTTACGGCGAGTGTCATAGCGAGCCACTAGGCCACTTCACCTGCAAACAAAATGTTTTCCATTTGGAGTGCTAGTCCTTCGTACGAGGAAACAATTTCCGTCTTCGCTATTGGAAAATGCAGACGCATCACAGATACTGACCCATTAGTTTTCATTGAGGCCCACGAATAAAAACATACACAAACATTTGAAAATAAACATAACAAGGTTAAGAATCCCAACAAGCCAGAAGCAAACCAGTTGGCTATTTTCAAGCGTGGCCGAAGAGTTTCACTCGAGAAAATCGAGAAAAAATCCAGCCAGCGGCTATGGCGGGCAGTGAACTAGGGGGCCCCACCACGCTGCAACTCATTCTCACCTGTGGTGGCCTTGCTTTGTCCAAACTCGTTTAACAGATCAATGTACAAAAGGCCGAAAACGAAGTGTATTCCCATAACGACAAACTGTGACATGAATGATCCAAAAACAACCAACCAACTAAGACCACCGTCGAGGGTCCCTTGCATTCGAAATCTCCGCTTTGCCACCATGTTTCCCTCTGTCTCTTTACCTGGTTATGTAAAAGAGACATCAATAAGGATCGGAAGCAAAGAAAAACGAAAGAAAGCATGGCCATTGTTATACTAGAGACATTTAAGCCAACTAGACGCATTTAACGTCTGAGACTTTTAAGTCGTCTGTAAGTGCGTCTGAACGACTCACTTAATAACAGAGAACGTTTATGCCGTCAGACGTTACATGCGTCTGTCTTATTTACCGTTTTTATACTACATAAAGTCGTCTTCGTACTTATAGCAGGAAAAGTGGATGAATAAATGAATAATAAATAAAAATTATAATTAGTTAAAGACTTGCAATTGATTAAAGTAATGTGGCTCTGCAGTCTGAGTTGGAGGGTGAAATAAGTCAGATGAAGTCGAAATATCATTAAACTGTCCTGGGTGTGTGATGCAAAATTTAAATAAAGTCGCCGAGGCGCTTAATATGAACAGTTTTACAGGATTTTCAAATAGTGTAGCTACTTCGATGACAAAGACACTGAAATGTGGTCAGTTTTCGTATGCTACTCGAAACAAACTTTCGAAAGCAATGTTTACCATAACGGCAAAAACAATAATAACAGAAGTGGAAAAACACCTGCTCTACAAGCTAACATAAGAATAGTTAATTTATGGATTAGCTAGTCACAAGTCGATATCAGTTTGAGTCCCGTGTTGAATTACTTTTGGAAAGGTATGTTAAGAAGCACACAAAAAGACAAGTTTATCATACATTGCATTTTGCCTAGTATGCTTTTTTGTACTGTTTGCATATTATTTTGATCAAGTTGTAATAATAATCTACAAGTTACCAAGTTCCGGTTTTGTAAACAATCAGGTGGTGGTTTCCAACCCACGCCTAGTTCTCAGACCTTCTTCCTGGAAACTAACTGCAAATGCAACAAAAAATAAAGTTATATTAAGGCTGCCATAGATTTCTATCCAAAAGTAAATAGAGTGGACAGCGGATTTTGAAATGATGTTAACCAGGTCGTCCCAAGAGCAAGTTGGATTTCAATTCGATGATTAAGGGTAAATAAAGTGTCCGCGTAACATGAGGGCGGACGCTTGTAGGTTTGTCAAAGTGATTTGAGTTTTATTATAGTTTTAAGACCCTATTAGAGCGGTTTCAAGCGTCCTATAATACAACCATAAAAGTCGAGCCAATCACAAGGTCCAAAGTCAAATGAACCAATCGAATCCAAGCAAATGAAAAAGCGGGAAAAGCCGAAATTAGTTCGTTTTCGCTTCTGAGCGCTAAGAGGCACGAATGCTGTTAAATATGTAATTAGCTTTGTGTAGCAGTGAAAACTGGCTTGTGTTCTGATGAAATTCAGAGTTATCCGTTCATCTTCAAGGATACTCATTTATAAGCTATATTTGAGGGAACTGCCTCTAAAAAATGAAAGAAAAACATGAAGATAATAAGGATGATGATGATCATAAATTCCAAAATACCCCCGGCAAATGAACAATGAACAAATGAACAAAACGATGAACATCGCTGGTTGCGTATCACATATCAGATGGCTATGAGGAAAAAATGGCTGGTTTTGTTACCTTTTAAGGATAGGGACTTAAATCAACTAGAGGAAAGCTTTAAAAAGGTCATTAAAGTTAATAACTTTCCTCATACCAGCCTCTTACACAGGGCCCGACTACGTTTGGTAACTTTGATATCGCCACTGGTATCAATTCTTGATGGACATGCTATTTCATTTATTTACCTAACAATATTTTACACGACACTGTTTTCCTCTCAAGTCAATTAGAATTCATAGGATTGACCATAAATATTGTTAAAAAATCTAAAAGTTCATAAAATAGGTAAACTTAGCGCACCTTGATTTATTTGCTGACGGCCTCTAGTCCGTGATTCAATTTAATCAGCTGTTTAATCTGGACAAATTGGTTTTTGAGTATTAGTAGGAGCCAAGTTCTGTGTGAAGTTACAAGTTGTCGGCAACTCGCAATAGACTCCGGGCTTCCAAAAGATGGTTTTAATACCAAGACTATGTCATAAATACAACCCAAACGTAAACCAGATTTCACCAGGACATCAAGGTAGCCAAAGAAAATCTTACTACAGAAGCATTATCAGACATTATCAGTTAGTTCAGTTACGCTTTAGTTAGCGATGCGACGCGATGCAGTTTATATCAGACATATCAAATCCTAACGAGTCTGAAAGCATAACAGTTATTAAATAACTGTTATCTTAGTCTGAAACCGTTTAATCGCTTCCACAAGAGCACAGGTGGATAACAGCTTCCGGCCAACAGGTTGAGATACATCTTCTGCGCTTGTTACAGTTATCAGTGAATTGAAACAGAGGAAAACACTTGTTGTATGTATTTGAAATATGAAACAATTCTCTACTACAATTAAGCAGAACCACGTTTTTGTAACAGAGTGAGACTATTCAGTTTTACTTAATCACAATCCTCAGCAACAACAACAATCTTTATTTGTACTCACTCTTGCTCAAAAATAAATTACAATCATGAAAATATTAAAAGTGAAAATTAGAGTGCTGGCCGCCTGGAATAACCATGGGGGCTAGCGGAGCCAGGCAGCCAGTTGACATCAGAATTAAATAAAATTAAATTACAGGTCAGCAAGAAAACTGAAGCACAAATGCACGAATAAAAAGAAAAGGAAAAAAAAAAGGAGAAGAGGTAAAAAGCTATTTCTATGCTATGAAGGAAGTGTAAAATAGTTAAATTTATAAATGAATACAAAACATTAATATAAGAAGAACTTGAAAAGGTGACAGAATTGTTTGTTGTTATTGTTAGTTTTAAACACTGGCGTTAAACCAAGGACCTGTTTTGACACAACGATAACTTGATTTTTTTCCTCAGGTGAGGGACATGCCAAATTCTGTTTGAAAGCATAAAAACATCTCATTCTTCAAGTATTAATGAACTGCCTCTGAAATAATAATAACAATAGTCTATTATTATGATTATGATTATTATTTTAAAGAATTAAGAATTTAGGAATACAAGATTTTATTCTTTTTAACTTGTTTCTTTTTAATATCAGAGACGGATATTTTTCTTTTGTCATGACTTTATTTAAAACAATGGACTGCCTGCAAGAGCTATCAATCGCACCTGGGCAGCAAGGATGTATTTGGGAAATCGTTATTGACACAGTGATGGTATTTTTATGATTTATATAATTCTTAATGTTGTATGGTGCTCAATTCTTACTTCAAATATTTCTGTAAATTATGTCATGCATTTTTAAAGTTGAATAATTAATTAGTGCCAGAAATAACGCTCATCAGAGAGAGGCCGGAGAGAGTTTGCTCGTTGATAGATATTTGAAATATTAATAGTATTCAGCCAATCAGTGGATAGCGCCCTTTGACTGGCTCTCTATAACGACTATGCCCCTCAAGGTAGATACATTGCGCTAGATATATACCTTGCGTCTCGGTATATCTACTACTGTCCATTTCTACTACGAGGGATAGCTGTGTACTATCCAGCGCTGAGATGGGCGTGTAAGGAGCAAGGCAGAGGAAGATCTAGACTTTCTCAAAGTCCTTCGCTTCTCATTTCCGGTTCCGGTAGTCTCTCGCTCGCTTCTTGCCGCACAAAACATAAAAAATCTACTTGCGCTTCACGCTCGTTAAAAAAGTTGAGGCTCGACTTGTAGGCAAGTCCAAAGGAGATCACGTAGATCTTTCAAGTACTTGGGCGCTAAACCGTCAAAATGTTATACGTAAGAGTAGAATATTGAACTGAACTGAATTATACGAGGCACGTAAAGGCGATAAAATTTAGGGATAATTGGCAAGAGGTGTTCCACTCACCAAGGTTTTGTTTGAGCGGCTTTGCTTTGAATACGCTGAAGTTCGAGATTTCTTCAGGGGCACACAACGACTCTTTTCTGTTCGAATAAGCAAAGACTGCCTAAAATTTTCTATTACTTGAAGAAAGCTAAAAATTTCTAGATGACCATTCCTTTCATGTACAATTTTGGAGGGTTATCTAAAGAATCCCCTACGATTTTCTGGAGTTTAATTTTTCACTTTGTACTCCCCAGGTTTGGCTATTGTGCAAAAGAAAAACCTAAAATTTTCGTATTCAAAAATGTGATGGAAAGAGGAATGAGAAAAATTCTCACTTTCGAAAGGCGTGAAAATAACACTGAAACCCTATTTCAAAAGGCAAATATGAAAAAGGACATAAAATTTCGCGATGCAAGCGTTCTCAACTTGTAACTCGCAATGTTTGAAACCTTTGCAAATTAAGGTTATTTGACAATTGAAGTTACAAAATTGAAATTACCAATAACGCCAGTTAACAATTTTTGTATTTGTCGAACATATCATGTATATGTTTGTTGTTATTACATGTTAAGATGGAATCCTTCAGGAAATTGAGTAATTTTAGTTTGTCAGTGGACAAAAATCTTGTACCAGAATAATTTAAAGAATATTGCATTTTTTTTTACATTTTCAAGGGCTAAAGATGTAATAAATCATCTGTAGTAACACCAAAGAAAATTTCTCATGGAAGTCCGAGAAAATAAATGTCAAATTTCACAAGAATTGTGATTATACAGGTAAAATTCTAAAAATTTCATGTGCAAGATGTAATTTTTCTCGGGCTTTTATAAGAATTTTTTTGTGTTTTTAAAATTGCATGAAACGCAGGAGTTTTTTTATTTCGTTGCAATCTTTGATGCATAAAGTAGCCCTTACACTGATTTTCTTTAGTCTACCTAGAATTCGAGACAGCTTCTATGGCCAGTATTCCGTAATGTCGTTGCAAGATGGCCGAATAATTTTGAGGTGTAAATATATGTATGTGTAAATATGGTTGAGGGCAAGTTTAACTTGATCTCATCCCGGTTACTAACATTGTTCCTATATATCTTGTTCGTAATGAATGTATTTAAGCCTGGTTGCCGGGCAACCATAAGCTAGCCAATGGCGATATAGGAGTTACATCCCTATTGATATTAACACACCAAACGGTTCTTTTGTTTTAGTGGTTCACTGGTACATGTGAATAGCAAAATCAATGTTTACAAACAAGGAATACTGCTATGGAGAACAACTCACCTGACTGATATTTATGTTTGATAGTTCAGATAGGAAAACATGTCAGAAACTGATTCCTTTGCGCATCTAAAATTGCAGCGATGTATAAAGTCAAGCGTGACCATTTTAGAAGAATTTACATATCTCAAGAATATATTTCTCGCAAAGTTATTGAAATTCAGTTTGCAGTGCTCAAAGGTCATCGATTTCATTCCGGCTATGGATTCACGGCTCAAGTCATTCTGGTAGCATCAACCAGAAACAGAGCTTTCAGAAAATAATAACAATAATAATAAAATCGGCGTTAAGTCTTGCCTTACCGGCAACTCAGTACAAAAAGTGAAAATTCTGTCCCAATGAAATGTTATAGCTCTGTGTTGTCCTTCACGCTTTAGTTGGCAGATATGCCGCAATGGAACTTTCCGGCCATAATTTGAGCATGACGTTAAACTTTAAACTACGGCACTGCGACCTGCTTAAAAATCATCATGTTTACTGAGAATAATTAATGAAGCTTCATCGCCTACCTGAAAAATTATACTCGGCGAAACAAAGTGTTTGTAGAACAACATTGAAGATCACTGAACGGTGATCCTACAGTTCTAGTGTCCCAATCAGTCAGTGTCTGCAATCTGGATCGTCTTGGCTGCTGCTATCGCGCGTATCCATAATTACTAAAAGGAAATAATCGAAATACAGTACTGAGAACCTCACGCTAAAGGCAAACGGAAAACAGTTCGAGTTAGCGAGGAATTCGAGTTATCGAGGTAAATTTAAGCGAATTGTGATCAAGGGAAAGGAAATTTAGTTCGAGTTAGCGGCGAATTCGAGTTATCCGAGTTCGAGTTACCGAGGTTCTACTGTAAGTACCACCAGCGATTTTAAAAAGTAGGTTTAGCGTTAATGAACAGTTTTGCTGTTAGCAGGACGTACCTTAGCGCAAACGGCATCCACGCTGCAGCCAGAATAAGCTAAAACTATGACTTGGATTCTTATCAGCCAGCAATCAAATGCAAAACTGCGCAAATACATGTTTACGACTTTTAAGCAATATGCAAGGAAAACCTGTTTTGGTTACGTAAGACGGGTTTGGATGTCGGGGGGTCACTCTAAGCAATTAAGTGGGTGTGAATGGGGTTAACCGACTAGCGACAAAGGGCGGAAAATATTACTGACTAACCGACAAAAAGAGTAAAAATTACCGACTACCGACAGGAAAAATATTAACCGACTACCGACATGGGCTGACATTATCAATATTTGTTTTCAGGAAAAAGAGCATTTTGCATTTTTTTTCTAGCCATTAGGAAGTAACCTTTTTAAATTTATGACTCATCAGATGGTCTAACAGAAAGAACTTCCTCTTTTGTTGATACAGGTACATTATGACTACAACCAATATCATAATCACAGAAGCCACACGTTAAAGATGCTACCGACTTTATAAATTTTATTGAAAAGACAAAGGTGAAAAATCTGAACGTTTCATGTTTCGGTCCCAGAAATGCTTAGATTAATCCTCAAAGAAAATTCTTTCCAGTTTACTGGAAAGCACTGTCAGTAAAATACCACGGTACCGCGATGAGCACATAGCAGCAGTTTCCTTTCCAACATTTTCATTGCCGCATATATTGAAACACAAACTTTAAGCAAAACCGTCTTTAAATCAACTTTTTGAAAACGCTACGCAGATGATATTTTTTCCCTATGGGACATAAGTAAACCAGACATGGTAGATTTCTTCAAATTCACGGAACAAGTAAACTTACTTCACCCTACTGCTCTACTGGCTATGAAATTTACGGCCGAAATATCTGACAATGAGACAATCTTTTTAGACCCGGTTGAATACCGAGGCATAGCATTCAACAAAGAATGAGAAAAAGCTATCATTGACATAAAGACGCATTTTAAACGGAAACCTTACAATATACACATTTTCACCTCTTATCACCCACTAATTGTTAAAAGGGATTGACAAACAAGAAGCCTTGAGAATCCTACGAACAAACACCTCTGAGGAAGTATTTCAGATTTCAAAAAGTGGTTGATGGCAGAGGCTGGCCACACAATTTTGAAAGAAAAATCGCTATTAGAAGTAAAACTCACAGAGGGAAAGCAGCGCTCCTGAAACAAAACAACAAGGAAGAAAAAGAAATATTGCCTTTTGTGACACAATACAAACCCTTAGTGTCTATTATAAAAGAAGCTTTAATGAAAAATTGTAATCTCATACAAAACCAACCACTGCCTTGCCAAATTTTAAAGAACCACTTAACCCTCGGACGTACACGCAAAATCATACCCCCCACCCTGGTACAAGAGGAGGGTAGATGGAACCCCTCCCTAGAGTTTTTGATGTGTTGCAGTATTTCGAAGCGATTTGCCTTCACTGGAAAGCCTTTGATCTTCTTAACAAGATGAGGTATATTTTATGAACGGCGGCGCTGCTGGAAGGCTGTGACGTCACCAACAATGGTCGCCATCTTGGCCGCCATCTTGGATTTTACCAAGAATTAGAAATCAGGTTAAAGCAGCGAGAAATGGTAATTGCTTGACATGAATAATAACACACAAATAAGCACTTTGCGTGATTTTAGCCACAAGATTTACTTTTATTGTTGAAAAAATTTGAAAAAAAAACACACTTTCACTCAAAATCGCTTGACCATTTGCTACTTATTACGTCATACCTCGTAACCATAGAAACTGGTCATCACTGAACTGTCTCAAAATGCGTGCAAGGGATAAACGAACGTCTACTGAAAACGTCAGGTGCTGATGTTTTATCCTCTTTGAAAAATCCCAGAAAAACCTAACGGGGGTGGCATCCACCGCCGCCCCCCACCCCTTGTACGTCCAAGGGTTAAAGTGTTATTTCTTTCAGAAACGAAATTATGGCAAAGGACATGCTTGTTAGAGCCAAAACATTAAAGGTATAGATGTGCAGCCTGTCACCCCTTGCAGTTATTCACTAAGAATAATTTAGGTATCCAAAAGGCTGGAGTCCATTAATCAATTAATTACTTTTTACCGTTCCCTGTAGTCGACAGGGAAACCAAGTTCGCATTTACAATGATTTTATCAGTACTCATGATATTCATTTAGCAAACAATGGTGAAATAAACGATCATGTTGCATAAACAAACAAGAGTTAATAAAGTTTAAGTGCAACCAAATGATGCATTCTTACAAGTTTTACTCTTTCCTTAGGGATCAAAGTCTTGAAAGTGGGTAAAATACATAAAAAATATTAATAATTAACAAGCAATTTTTCTTATTAACTGAGATTTGCAGACAACCGACAAAAATTAAAAATTTTAACCGACTACCGACAAGTGGACCTCCCCCCCCCCCTTACTCAGACCCTCAATTAAGGATGTGCCGAGAAGGTTCTCAAATCCTGCCCCTATCTAAGAGAAATAATATAATAAATACCCCTCTATTAAAAGTACCAAGTACAGTATGTTTCCCAGTATCCGGCCACTTCTGATTAAAACTGCTATCACTTTCCTTCCTTAGTCACAAGAGTTCTGAAATTGGGCCAGTAGAAAATCTTTGTAGTCTATAATATGGCGAAAAAAAGCTTGTTTTTTTACGTTCATCCATCGTAAAATCAATATTTTTGCAGAGTTCCTATGTTGCCCAGTATCCGGCCAGCGGGCCCAGTATCCGACCACGACAAAAACAACGTAATTTTCGACAGGCAAGCGACTTATAGGCTCCTCTTGCTCTAGCAATCTAGTCTGGCATTTCATTCCGAAAATATGAATCGACTTTAATAAGGAACCTAGCATCGTGAAAACAAACTGGTATAAAATGACTCAGGGTCATGGTGGGGAGATCTGCGCAAGCGTCTGATCAAGGTTGGTATGGGGCTCTGGAGGAGGGGGGCGTTGGGATTTTCGGTTTTTCGGTTTTGGCCATTTTCTAGGTCGGTTTTTCGGTTTTTGCAATAAAAAAAACTTCGGTTTTTCGGTTTTGTTGTCCGTTGTGGTTTCCGGTTTTCCCCTTTTTTAGCATCTGGTTTTCGGTTTTTTGGCAAAAACAACCCGGTTTTTCGGATTTTGGTGACCGATGTGGATTTCGGTTTTTCCAATTTGGAAGGACGTCAAAGACAAACCTGCACGTGCTCCCAATGCGGTTTTTGTGGTTGTGTCGCATTATCAACTGCCTTCAAGTTACAATTTTGCTCTTACAAGCATGTCTTTTCTGATATGATCGGAGGTCCCAAAAATTGTTTTCAGCAGAGGCTGATTTTCTATTTTAGACTCCAGTCTGCCATCAGCTTCTTTCAAGATCTTGTACCGCTGGGTGATACCGGAAAGGCAATATTAATAGTCTCTCTTTAATTTTTGCTTTTGTTTTATTAAGTCAAAGTTGACCTCTGACAATAGCCTGTGTACACATTCTTTTTCTATTTTTTTTTTTTTTTTAAGAGTTTGTTCTAAGCAATCTTCTTGTTTCGCCTTTAATGCCACCCCGGAGGGTGGCACGAGGTACATTGTATATCAGTCGAAAGGTTTCAGTCGGCTTTTAATTGGTTTTGATGTCCACAAAAAACACATTGAGAGTCCGTACAGTAGGTCTGTCTTTAACTTCCTTCCCCGGTTAGATTCCTCTGTTGGTCTCTGTGCAGTCACATGTTTGGCTACTTTATATATTTCTATTTTACAGTCAATCCAGGTCAAACTGGAATGTGGGATTTTGGATTTTTAATAGGGGTGTACACGTGGAGAGCTTTTCGCGGACGCAAAACTTCCCCCAATGTCCTCTATTGCCATTCAATCGAGGATCTTTGTAAATTCTCCTAGAGGGTCCTAGGCCAGATATGCCGGTTTTAGGACCATAGCATCCATAGATAGTGTTGATACTTTGATGATATTAACATCTAGAATGATGATGTGCTATTGTGTAGTCCGCATGTTCCACATATCACCAACGTTTGAGATCTAGACTAGGGTTTGGTGAAAATTGAGCTGTATAAATCTTCGGTTTTGATGGTTTTGTGTGCGGTTTACGGTTTTGATCGAAATCTATCGCGGTTTTTCGGTTTTGGGTAATTTTTAGAGCGGTTTTACGGTTTTTTATAGACCCCAACGCTCCGGCCCCTCCTGGAGAGAAATGATGAAAAAAGAAACTATCAAAAACCAATTTGTTTGGTCTTTTTCCTATAAAATGGTTTGAAATGTTGATTTTTAATAGGCAGTTATTTCAATACCACATTTCTCCGCCGGCTTCAACTTAGGCACAGGCTTGTTATAGGACGCGTTGATGACGTTGATGGTCACTTTTGATCTGTATTCGGTACTGATGAGAATATGGTATCAATAACCGCACCGTCTCCAGGCGATTGATGGTGTGGCCATGGAGGAAAACTCTTACTGGGAGTGCCGGTTTGTTCAAAAGGGAAACTGAGGAATAAAACCCTAACGACATATCGATACATTCTTCAAGACAGACCAATTGTTACTCTTCCTATTCACGTGGAGGCCAGTAACTGTTAAAAGTCTTTCTCCACGTTTCTCATCTGTAAACATGGTTCCATAAAGAGTGGGAATTTGCTCGATTTCTGGTATCCATACCAAAACATGCGTGAGGCTCACGCCTATTTCTGTACTCTTTCGTAACCGGAAGTAGTAACGCGGCAGGGGGGCGATCTTATCTGCAATTCGTGATATCCTTTACTGGAAGCGTTTTCGATGGCAATAATATGTGTTCTATAAGGGAGAATATACAACATGAAAAACGTAAAGTTCTGATTGTTTTCGCTGCTCTATAGTGACCACGGAGAGATTCGTCATGTCATCATGGTTCAACATGGTTCAACGTTGACGCTTTCGGTAATCAAACGCACGAAATATTTCGCCTCGACAAAGAAGTGCATAAAATTTCCATAAAAAGTTGAGTAGAATTACATTATATGCATTATATGTCTCTCCTTAGCTATAATTAAAGTTATAGATGAGAGATAAATGTTGTCCGGACAATGAACACTGCTAATTTAACGATTTTGCACAGTAAAGATGAAACTGGCCGGATACTGGGCACCTGAAATCAATACAATGGTGGATGTTTCTGGCCTCCTTTATTTCAGACAAGTTAAATTTCACGAATAATTAATGAATTTTCTGACAAATTAACTCATCAGTTCTTCAGTTCAGTTCAGTTTATTCACACTTGCACTGTACACAGTAACTTAGAAATAAAATAACAAATAAGAGAAAAAAGGAGAAGAAATAAATAAATGGCTTTGAAAGAAGTGTAAGGTGGTTAGAGGAGCTGCTTAGCTTCCGAGCTAACCATAGTTGTATTATGAGTAGAAACACTCAATATGTGCGCTAGGTGCCATAGCAAATATGGACGATGATGTGAAACAGTCATTTATATGTAGTTAACTTTTAGAGTTGAGCATTGGTTTTTGAACTGGTAGTACCTGAATGTTTTTATGTTACTAGGAATCTCCTTTCAGATTTTGGTTATGGCAAACTTAAATGTGCGTTTGCCATAATTTGACCTTATACGTGGCACATGAAAGTCGAGATTTGAGGCACTATCTGGTATTGAGAGAGTGTGTATCAGACACCTTAATGAGGTACCCTTGAAACGCTTCAGGGATATTGGATACATTTTGTGAAATTTTGTGTGCTAGTAAAGAAATTTTAAGTTTAAAAATTTATATTGATCAGAATGTCTGGAAGTTTAAAGTAAGGTGCACTACTTTCTCTGCTATGGCGAAAAAATATGCAGCGAATGCATTTATTTTGTTTTGTTTTCGTTAATCTGCTTGAGTACGTGTTACCCAACTCATAATTCCATAATGGAGGTAGGGGTAGATAAGTGAGTAATAAATTTGTTTAGGGGTGTTTAGAGGTAGGAAATGGTGTAATTTTAAAAGGATTCCAATGTTGTTAGATATTTTGCTGTTTATGTGTTAAATGTGGGTACCTCAATTTAGATTCTTGTCAATGTAGATGCCTACAGTATTTGAATTCTTTTCGTCAATACTGTGTATATTAAACTTAAGCGTATTTGCTTTTAGGGGGGAGGAGATCGTCATTTAGTGGGTTTTCTCGAAGTTTACAGAAAGTTTATTAGCTGAGCAGTAGCTAAGAAGATGGTTGAATTCCTCATTTATAGTTTTTTCAAGGTCCCGTAGAGAATTGGAAGAGTAGAATAGAGTTGTGTCATCAGCAAATGTTCTAATGTTTGCCTTTTCTAAGCAATTGTCTTTTAAGCATGTCTTTTACACATCAAAAATAAAGTTGACCGAGAGTAGAACCCTGAGGTACAGCACATTGGATAGTAAGTGGGTTTGATTTAACATTTTCAACTTCAACATACCATGTTCTGTTCTCAAGAGAGGTTTTAAACCATAGGAGAGGAACACCACGGATTCCATATCTGTATAATTTCTGTAGTAGTTTCATTACTGTCAATTCTCATTTTAAGATCGTCTGTGAGTTCAAGAATTACTTGCTCGGTGGAATAATTCTTCCTGAAGCCAAATTGGTGCTTAAATAGAATACTTTCCTTTTCCAGCAAATGATTTAGCTGATTGTAAACAAGTCTTTCAAGGATTTTGGCAAATGGAGAAAGAACAGCAATGGGACGATAATTATCACTACCTGTCACTACACCAGCCTTAAAGACAGCTGGGGTAACCTTGGAGAACTTGAAAACATCAGGGACAACGCCTGATTCAATTGAATTATAATTTAAACAAGTATGTGCAGGGAATGAAAGTGGATTGCTGGCAATCTTAATTAGACAGTTAGGGATATCTTTGGTGGCTTTGTGCCTATCAAGGACAGAGAGTACCAACTCAACTTGTGCTGTGTTTACTGGGGAGAGAAAAAAAACTACAGCTATGATATGCTGGGAGGAAGGCCTCAGGTCTTATAACGCTTGAGTGAATTGTAGATGGACCAACCTTTATATTAGGTGTTCATTAAACTGATTGACAATATTATGTTTTTCAGTGCAAGTTTTTTCATCGTAGTGTAACTTATCCGGTACAGTGTGCCCTTTGGGTTTCCTGATTAATGGTGCCAAAAACTGTAACTTCCATGTGTTTTTTAGGTTTTGTTCTTATTTAGTTCAAATTACCGCTTATAGTAGGCTGACTGGCAAGTCCATTTCAGTTTATTCAAAGTATTTGAGAATTTTTTATAGTATGCTACTTTGTCTTGATCTTTAGAAAGAAAGTGCGTTCGACAGGAGGCCAGAAAAATATCTTAATATCGATCGAGGTTTTGTAGATGGCCGGGTAACCGCCCCCCCCGGGGGGGGGGGGGGGTACTGACATATATGGGCGATATAGGCATGTGCCGCTGTGAAGCGTATGGTTTTCAAGCAGTTTACTCTAGGATAGGGTATATAAATCAGAGCGTTTGAGTCTAGAATAGGGTATCATTTTTCAGGAAACTGATCAGTTGGTTGAAGATTTTATCCAGACTAGGGAAACAGCTACTCTAGGATAGGGGGATTTGGGGAGTTTACTCTAGTATAGGGTAGCAAAATTCAGCTGAACTAGCTCTGGTATAGGTTAAGGGTTCCAGGGTCCAAGCGGCACATCCCCACCCAGAAATTCCTAAAGTAACCCCCCCCGGGGGGGGTAACCGTCCTTCGACTGCACATTCACAAACCTGATCAACCAATTACAAAGGCCAATAGCAAAGTAATGCAGCAAAGAGTGGCTTGTGCTTGACTAAAGCAAAAATTAAAACTTATGTTTTAATCTATACAACTCCCCTAGTCAATGGATCATAACAAACTTCCCTTTTTAGTCTTCTTTTCTTGCGGCAATTCATCGGGGCTTTATTGAACAAAATACTATTAATGTTTATTTTTATGTTGATTAGACCTTTCGGGTGTTATACAGTTCACTGCACAGGTCGTTATTAGTATTGCCCTATTAAAGTTCAAGAAAATAACAACAGAAGCTCCATGTTGACGTGAACATTTTTCTCAAGTCTCGATGTGCTCAATTTTTAGCTCAATTTCAAGCGGGGCAAGGGACCAAGTTTTTTCTCAAACTTTGGCTTTTATGTAAGTAAGTCAGGGCTATCAATTGAGCAGAGGAAAGAGTGATTTTTACTCGAACCGTGACAAAGATACTAACAAATAATGCAAAATACCAAAAGGTAAACAAAAGAAGACAATAGAATTAATGCGTAGTATTCTTAACTACCTGTTTCATGGGTTAAGTAAAATCACTCTATTTCATGAATATTCGCAAACACTAAGACCTTCAACGTTCGCCTAGAAAGAACAAAACTAATCATTTTCATATACAATAAAAGTGAAGACGGCAGCATAAAACTGAAAGTACGGCCACCAAGACGGCGAAGAAAGACTCTTGTTTTGTATTTCCGGGTAGAAGGTCAATGTCAACCCGCCTCGTTCAAGTCAGGTGATTATCAGTTATTTTTAGAATTAGCTTCGAAAATACAGGTTTTGGAAAAAAAAATTATTCAAACGTTTCAAATTTGACTGTATTCATCACACGACTGCTGAAAGTCGCGGCAGATGCTGGCTGGTTTATTTGCATAATTCTTATCTGAATCTTTGTCACTCTTTGCTAAATCTAGTTGTAGCAGGGTGTCGCCGTTATTTGTTAGCTACTTGGCTGAATAGTATTTTGCGAAGTTCGAAAAGAATTTATCAATTATTGATCTGCCGAGCAATAATCCAACTGAAATCGTCCTTTTCTGAGAAGTAAGAACCAAAAATATATTATGGTGCCGTGCCAATTTTTTGGCATGTATAATTAGGGATTTAAATTACTTTGAGTTGTTTCAAAATTTATAAGCGTTATAATTCCGTCTCGTTCATATTTGTTACATATAGGCGAATCTCCAAGATCCGGAAATGAGGAAACAGAAATCGTAATTTTGTTTTTACGACTTCGATCTCTATAATGCTACGGTTACCTGGGCAACAAAAATGTGTAGGCAACTTGTTTTGAAACATGACGTTGCGCGTTTTACCATACACGAATCAAACTTGGTTGACAAGAACTCAGCTTTTGCACGAAAAGTTGTAGCAGAAAGTAGAACTAACAACTGTTCGCAGCCTGCAACAACTCGATTTGTTGTAAGACAGGAATGATTCGTGAGTGGAAAATTAAACGTGCAATATCACTTTTCTTCAACTCGCTTTGCAGCCTTATTGCCAAATATTACACGTTTTGGTCGCCCATTTTACCGTATCTTACGCAAGGTTAGGAAGTTTCTCGTCGTAGTCTTGCCGTGATGGTAAATGAATTTTTAAAACAAGTGTGCTGCACGTGTCGCTTTTTCGACGTTCCCGCCGGCTGCGGCCTTTGCCGTCGTGATTACAGCGACCTATTGTCCACTGCGTCAATCAAGGGAATTATCGTACATTTTAGAATTGTTTTTGTTGATACAAATGATAGTAGGAGCTCGAGAAACTTACGCCATCAATTTCTGGTTATTTCTTCAGTATACAAAACAGAAAGAGACTGCGTTTATCACAAGATTGTTGAAATTGTTGCAAACGCCGGCCGGCTCATTAGGCATAATTTTTATTTGAATCCTTGTCACTTTTCATTTTAAATCCAGTTGTAGCCACTAAGCATTGCGGGTTAAAAGAAGCAAAAGTTCCAAAAGGAAACTAGTCTTACCTTCAAATCTCAGAATTTATACAACCGGCCTGGGGACCTTGAAAGCTATAAAGGCCTGAAACCTCACAGTTTGAGTGTATATTCGTAAGATTCAAAAACAGGTTGTTGTTTTTTTTTTTTTTCAGGTTAATCTTTATAGTTATTTTTATAAAACAACTAACAACTACGCGCGCTCTGATTGGCCGAGAGTCGTGTTTGCATGAGAGTATGTAAATGTGGTTTCGACGTCAAGATGTTCTGCTTTTCGGGCGCTAATCACGCAAGCACGAATTTGAAAAAGATTTTGAGTTGCAAACCTCGACAAGTTTACTTCATTTACCCATTTCCTCGTCGGCTGAAGCTAAGAAAATCTTAAGAAACATGCTCTGTCAATTTTCTTCACTTGAGCTGGCATTTTTTAGCGAGAAAAACCCGTGTTTTGGAAAGCATTTTTTTTGCAAAACGCATATAAGCTTCGTGTACAAGACTTCGCGACTGGTAAGAATTTCTCTTTTAATCAGTACTCTGAACAAGAGAGTTTTGCCCTTTTTTTTCGGGAAAGTTATTTTCTAAAAGCAATAGAAAACGTTTTTCCTGTGTTTGCATATCCTGATATAAACACTCAAGGGGTTGGGAGAATTCGTGATAGTTATGCAAACCCTCGACTTTGTCTCGGCTTAGCATAACTATGGCATTCAGTTGACTCGCCTTGGACGTGGCGAGAAAAAAGGCGTCAAGGGAAAAGTTAAACGCTCTGTTGACCGACTACAAAGCTTATTTTTTCATCCCTATTACCTTATGACAAAAGACCTGCATGATCATTTAAATGAAATATAAACCTGCTCAAACACATTTATGGCTGAAGCCGTATGCCATGAGAGTTAAAACAAGCGAACAACACTTCAAATCTTTGCACGGTGGCTGTAACTGTTATTGTGTTAACTGGTACTGAAAACGCCGTAACACTTTGTTAGTAGTTCACGAGGTTGAGACCCTGGAACAGGCTAAAAGATGACGTACAGACTGAGCGGCGGCGGCGGCAAAAACGTTAAAAAGAAACTGATTTCGCGTTCTATTAAACTTTCCCGCCATTATTTAAGAATTTGCTCATGCTAAGCGTGTATATATCGGGTTATGGATGCACGGGGGAAGTTTGGAGAGCACGAATGCGTAAAGAGTAGATCGAGGCGCAGTCGAGAGCAACTCTAGCTTCTTGAGTGCTCTCCAAACTTCCCAAGTGCATCCATGACTCGATATACGCACAGCTAGCTAAAAGCATGAGCAAATTCTTTTACAACATAGCTGACAAAAATGTTTGCTTTTCGATTAACTGCAAAATTCTCGTAAGGCGCGACACAAAAACATTTAACGCTTCTATTGGCTGATAATCGTCTAGTTTGGATGAAAATTCTTTCTGTAAAACTGAGAAAGAAAATTTGCTTATTTATTCGTGAACGATCAATGGAAACTAAGCAAAAACAAAGGTAAAAGAGGCTTAAAGGTAACCTAAAGTTAAAATACTCACATCATACCAGTCTGCAAGTATGGCAGGTGCACGCGCGAGGTTTTTTAAAAATTTATAAGAAATAATTGAGGGCCTAAAAACGGCCTTGCACGGGCGAGATCTCGTCGAGTTCTGCCATACTCGTGCTCTGCAGACGGGCTCACGTGTTCGTAAGACGTCGTGGAGTATGGTTTGGATTTGCTTAAAAGATGTCAGTTTATCTGTTGCTCGGCGAAATCCAGAAACTTGTTTTTTAGCGAAGACGACTGTCATCCTACTGTACTTATATTCATTTACGAACAATGGCTGGTCATTACGGCTTCTTGAGAAGACCTGGCAGCAGTTCAGAGTTTTTGTGAGTAATAATTAAAAATTTATGTCTTCTTGAGTAATTTGTCTTGTTATTGCAAGAGAAATTTTCCTGCCTCAGTCTGATTGTTCGGCGATAACAAGAGTGCAAAATTTTTCGCTATTGAGCTTACTTTATAATTAACTTGTTTTGTAAAGGATAAAAAAACCTTAAAAACGGAGGACACCTTAGACAAATTAGAAGTCTTCCGTCACAGACCAATTTGTGGTCTTTTTCCACTTAGTCAGTCTTTACGGCAGACTTTTGAACGAATCATTCAGGCTCTATTATCGGCGAAACATCTTCACCGCTTTTGCTGTTGGTTTGAGTGGCTAGGACGAAGCTAAATTCCAAAAAAAGTGTAGAAAGTTTTTCATCATTGCTGTCGAGTTTTGGGTACTTAGGAAAAGAGACGAAAAACACAGCTGAACAAGTCATCATGGAAAAAATCTTTATTTACGCAAGGGCGTGCGTAAATAAAGATTTTGTTCATAGCGGCTCAATAGGACTTGTATAGGGCAAGCACGCGCGCATGTTATAAAAATAAATTTATCAAATGTTGCCGAATTCTCCTGACATTGACGGCAATGTCACACATGTGACATTTTTTTGTTTTCTTAGTTATTAAATCTATTGGTTTTTTTAATGACATCGCTGTTAGCCTTTGATAGAAAGTGCTAGCACAATTTTTGGCATAATTCGTCATTAATAACATTTTTGGCTAGTTTTTCAACGCAAAATTGTCATTTATTGATTATGCAACCAATTTTTTGTTTGGCCTGAGATCAGTATCACTTTTTCTGTCTGCTTCTTGTCACATTCGTGGATTTAGTTCCCACAGGAAGTGACTTAGGACTCTTTCCACAGGACTTGACGCATGCTCATAAATTGTAGCTCGGTTACCCGAGATGGCGTGTTAATTATTATTTGAGTTTAATAGTTGTCAGAGTTATGTTGTTTTATCTTTTGCAAGACAGTGATAAGAGCCAGGGAATTGTAAGTAGGGTAAACATGTTTGCCATTCACTTCTTTGTGGCATAGTTTTCAAGGTGTTTTATCTAGATTTAAAGTAAAAAAGAAAAGCAGAGTTTCCGCATTTTTTTTAAAATGAGCATAATTTACAAAAACTAGCATAATTATTGGCATAATTTTAGAAATGTACAAGCACTGCAAGCGGCATACTGTGCTAATTTTGCGAGCATGATCTATCAAAGCCTACTATTCCACAAAGTACAGTTTTAGAGACTACAAAGATTAATTTGTTTCCGGTAACTTGGAACACTAAGACACCTTGGAGCTGCTATCTTACCCTGCCCTTCCCCCTAGTAGTTTATGATCTTTTTGAAGTTCACAGATACGCAATAATTTCAGATATCATTTGTAACATTCCCTGATAAAGGATCACAATGGGGAAAAATATTTGGACAGTGCGTTTCTCATCTGTTGTGAATCTTGTGATCAAGAAATTGGATAAATGCCTACGGTAGTAGAATCGTTATACGCAAGAGAGGAACTGAAGCTCTCTATCCTCTCTTGGTATACGTTTTCTATTCAGTACCGTTACTTCATCACATTTACGCCTAGAAAATGCATACACGGTTGCCTTTCTCTCTTCTAATTTTCGGTAGCAAGCGTAAACTTAACATTGACAGCATTGCTGGATGAAGAGCAAAGCATTTTTGCTTACTTTTATCCACCAGTATAGCTTGTCAGTTGCAATACAGTGTGGTCAAGTGTTAGGGCCAAATAGAGAAAAACGAATGATAACGGGTGCGTGTCGTAAATTAAGTTTAAAGTTAAGACATGTGTTAAATCGTTCTTTCTTTAGACTGAAACCCTTTTGAGTAATACCCAGTGACAAGTTATGTATAAGTGCCGTAACTAATAAGTTGTCCAGACTATTACACTTTTTGGGTTGAAAGTGTGTTTACCAGGCAATTTTATTTTTTTGCAGTTTAACATACTGACTCACCAATAAAGTAAATCGTTAAGCTTTTTTTCAAGTCTGATGATCAATCCTCTTGACTCTTGTCGTTTTACAAAAGTTACATAACGAAAAGTTGTTTTAAAATCCTCTAAAAATACCAACTTGTTGTATATTGTAGCTCGAGGGACGAGAAAAGTATAGGCAAACTCATTTATATTACTATTCCAGCAACACCACCGCATAGATATTTATGACAATTGATGGTGGTATTAACAGCTTCCATAATATTGCATGGTAGCAGTCTTTCACAAGCGACGTTCATCAGGAATACTGACCATCTCTTGTTACAAAACTAAAAGCCAAGTAAAACACAATGATAAGTACAATGAGTACAAGTAGTTGAAAATCAGTAGGAATTAAAGAATCAGGTTGTATTTCCATGCGTCCGTTCGATCTTACACATAGTACATCTCAATTTTGTTGACTATACAATTTAAGGCACCAAGATCTTCTCTGCAAGCCGAGGTCCTTGTCAGACCGCAATTCATAGAACGGGTTCTATTAATACATAGATTTGGCCAAGCCTGAAAGCGAAGCTTTCGTTATGTACTTTCAATTTACTTAAAAAAATAAACTTTGAACGAATTTAAGCCATTGGTTTAACCCAGGGGGTGGGGGGGAGGTAAGAGACGAGGTCTGGGACCGAGAAACGATGTTCTCATAACTTGCAAAGTGGTCACCCTGCGTGGTGGTCAGCGGATAATTGCAGTATTTTTCCAACAGTAAATGTTTTTAGACTTTTTAGAAGCAAGAAGCGAACCTGCAGAGGAAATCAGAAATGTTTAAAAAATTGAAAAAAAAATATCATGCATCTTTGTTTTTCTTGCATATCGTATTTGTCTTTCGGTACTAAAATTGCGGGCGAAACTAAAACGCAACCGTCTTAGATCTTAACCTGGTTACATCGTTTTTGCCGGGCAAGGATAACTTGATGCTGATAAAAATTACTGGAGCAAGTGTCACATTTATCGGAAGCAAGTATATTCACGAGAGCTTTATAAATATGAGCTTACAGCTCTACATATCATAACTGAATAAAAATTAACTCGTCATATAAGCATAACATATCACTTCATTTATTTCGATCAGTCAACACCTTGAATCCAAAGTTCAAATTCAAACGCTTCTAACAAACAAATCACAACTACTACTGAAAGCTCTGTACCATTAAGCGACTTTAACTTTCCTAAGGTTTGCAGCAAAACACTGCTCGATAGCTCAACTCTTTGGCTGTTCTTAACAGCTATACGTAGCTGTATTTTGCATATTCCAAACTCTGCAGAGGGAAATTGTTTAACAGAAAAAGAAAACCACACACTATGTCTGAAAAGCGACATAAAATCAATAAATTTGCGAATTACCGAAGTATAATAGTGAGAAACAGTCCCGCCTTCGACCGCCATGTTTTTGTTTCTTCTCAAGACCGTTGATCTGTGGTTTTTGACGTAATGCGCATGATCAGTACTCAAATCCGCTGGCAAGACCCTTGCTGATCGCTTTGCAAGTTGTGAGAACATCGTTTGGATTTCATTTAAGAGGATGTATGGGAAGTAGCTTTCCCCCGCTGGTTTAACCTCTTACTCTTTTATATATCATTCTTGATAGAAAAGGTAGCCCTTTCGTCTTCTCCCTTCTTATCCCTCTTTTTCCGAAAAGGTACCCGTTGTATGTCCGTAGTTCGTATAACTACTGAAAAATGGGACCCCACTAAATACCTTCTTAAGAACACAGCATGCTTTTTTTAAAAGTCAGTCTCATGAAGCAGTGTAAAGATGAAAATGGTAAATACACAAGGCGCGTCTGTTAGAAATGTATTAATTACCTTACCGAACATTTTTGATAGCTAATTGACAGATTTTCTTACTTTTTCAAGAACTTCAACTCGTGAAATTCGGACCTTTTCATATAACTTGAGACTTATTGGGGAACCCCTTTCGGGGGGAACCTCCCCTTTTAGGCAATAATAAGGAGTATATTATCTCAATAACCCCCGCCACAAAGTCGCTGCAAGTCTACCAGACACTCTGTCTACATCCTACAATTCATGGATCTTGTCAGTAAGTAACGATCTTGGCAATGTAAGCCTCTATGCAGCATTCAAGTCCATGATTTTTAAGTCTTAAAATGGCAATGGTAACCGAGGAGAGAAGGACACACGGCCAGCCATTTTTTCTCAACTGACCTGCTTTCATTTTGCAAATGAAGTTAAATTTCGTGTCACATGGGAAGTCATTCCATTTTCCACTGAAACTGATGTTCACCACGCACTCCTCAGTTACATTAGATCTGCCGCCATTGTTGGGTTCACCAGCACTCCAATTGACGTAGGTGACGCTGCTCCTGAAATGACCAGAATGACACAACAGTTACTAACAAATGAAGGTTTTGGCACCAGATACTTTGCTCAGTTTCCTTTGATCAGTTACTTTGCTCCCGGTGCGCACAGCAAATCAATGGGAACTACAGATGCTGCAGGCTTTACTAAGCCGAGAAACACAGCAGCAAAGTAGGTGGGGATCACTAAGCCCCGGGGTTGATCAACGAGGCTTCATCCAGGGAGGCTCAGGGAACACTAAGCACTTAGGAGGAGGAGCCTTTGGAGCACCTCAGGGAGGTGGTCATAACAAGCATGCTCTTAAGGTGCCACCTTGACTTAAGCGCCATTCATACCGAAGCTTAAACATGTTTAAAAGCTGTTTAGTTGAACATGGTGTGAATCTTCTTTCCTTCATGAAAGCTGCTAACTAAATGAATTGATTGTAGATTTAGTGCAAATTACAAAACATGTTGAATTTAATTTGAATCCTGTGTGAACCCTATATTCCAATTTACTGGGTCTGTTTTTCTTTCTTTAAAACCTGGTTTAATGAAACATGTTTAGTTGGTGTGAACGGGACATTAGTCGAGCTTATACAAACCATCATCAATTTGATGAGCTTGACAGAAGTTTAACAACGAAAATTTTTGGTTAGGGTTAAAATACTTTGCTTTAAGTGTACAACAAACCAACAAAGATATTTAAGATCTTATACTCATATTCTACTGGGTATAGAGAGAGGGCGCAATATAAATGAGATACAACCTCTTTGTGGTGGTAAGGGGAGAGTGTATAAAGACAGCACCGGTCTTTATGTGGAGTAGTGAGTGATTTGTCTATGTACTGTAGTTTGGGCCATTCGTTAAGCTTACTTGTTACTTTCAAGGAGATGAAGAGTATAAGACCAAAACTATGTTTTAGAATTCTTAAAAGGCTAATCAATTTAACATTTGGTGTCGGAAAAGTAGTACTAGCAACACCGATTTCCCGTTTTTCATAAAAGTTGCGTAAATTGCTCATCAAAGCGTGTTGGGACGGAGGATTATAGAGACACAGGTGCGCTTGAGAAAAGACTTCTTTTCTAGATCTCTTTCGCGGTATCTGCTTATCTTCCATCACAAGAGTGTCTTCTTCAGACAAAATCTTTTAACATTTATTTTACTTTGACCGCGGCAGGATTTGCTCAGTCGGTAGAGCGCTTGACTGCAAAGCGGGAGGTCGTGGGTTCGATTCTTGGAGCCGCACCAATACTCAGGGTCTTAAAATAAGTAAGAAATGCAGGTACTTCCTTTGCCCTGCAATCGCATAGACCTTATCGTGGCTCCCATGACCACGAAAAATGACGGTCCCCTCTCCATTAGGAAAAGTAGAAATAGTGTCATCAATTAGTACTCGTGTTGTTGTTGTTGTTGAATTTCATAACTTTAAATTGTTGCCTTTTAAGGTACGGAAAAACGGGCAACAAAATCGTGCCACTTGTCTTGCAACATTGCTTCTAAACGAGTTGAATAACGATGTTGCAACAAATGTCTTGCAACAAATGTCTTGCAACAAATCAGGTTGTTAACAGGTTTGAACATGGGTGGTAAAACGCGCAACATCGCTATTCAACTTGTTTTGCAGCAATGTTGCAAGACAAGTTGCACGTTTTGTGTTGCCCGTTTTTCCGTACCTTTATAAACCTTTACATTAGTAACTGGTATCTACACAGGCTATAGTCAGCATTAAGAAAGTGGTTCTTTTCATCGCTATTCCTACCCGTCCGTCCATTCCCATTCTTGTTTATGGTAAAGACCAATCCACACACTATCTGGGATAATCTGTTTGACAAAATCCTGTTCCCGTTTGCTATTGATGCTGGCGAGTGTCGCTTTCTTCTCTTCACAGAATTTCCGCGCTTCATCCCAGGTCCGATGTTTGTTGCGGAAGGAAAGGTAACAATATGGAACGCTGTTAACAACAAAAGAACGCCATCCTGGATAGCAACCTGTGCTAAGAGCTAAAGAGGAAAAAATCAAACGGGTTTTAGTATTCTTGACGATTAATACTAACTATAAAAAGGTTTTTCAGTTTTCCTTTGATTATATCACTGTTCCGAGAATACATATAGTCTGAAATAAAGGCATTAATTAATAAATAATAAGCCATTTCTGAGTTGTCTCCAGCCTCTTTCCCAAAACGAGGGTATGTATGTATGTAAGTTGAAGTCATTGATGTGAAAATTAGTTTCCATTTTTATGCAAATATACTCATAATTTCACATATACATAAAAGTTTTTGCGCTTGGGTTCATTTTGAAACTAGAGGGTTTCTGTTGTTGTTGTTGATGATGATGATGATGATATTGTTGTTTTGTTTTGTTTAATTGTTTTTAGCTTCTTAATTCACTCATTTCAGACCACGTGATGTTACTCAAGAAACAGCTTCTTTCAGTCAAAAGAATGTATACTTTCCTTAAAAAATCACTCACTCACTCATCTTCTTCATCCGGACTGGGACTATCCTGAGCTTTCACCCTATTGGACCCAGGGTTTGTTTGTGTTGTTTGTATTGTTGCATTTTTGGTAACAAGATGTTGTTCTTCCCGGTTGGGGCTGTTAGCCCCACACCAAACCTGGAGGATTAGGTGCTGCTTTTAGTCTGTCCTCTCCCCGGCCCTGTAACCAGCCTGGCATGGTTGGAACTGCCAGGAGCTTAAACCCCCACCGGTAATGTTTACAGCGTCATTAAAACGCGCAAGCTCTCCCATGAATGGTGAAGAGAAAATTTTTTGATAACGTCACGCGGACTAAAATGTATGAAAAAAGGCCGTCTACCTTAAGGTTGCTGAACACAGTTTTGGCAGTTTGTGCCAAATCATGGCAAGGGAAAGGTTGCAGCCCACAAGCTGAAACTTGGCAAGTGAAAAATATACTGATGAAAGATTTTGATTGACAGGTAAAATTTGACGTTTCCGTAGTTTCCATGGCAACATGAACGATTGAATACAACCTTAAAATTCGCTCATTAGATTTTCCTAATCTTCCTATAAACTTGCGCACAGCTTACTACAGTAAATCATTACCGTTTGAAACTTATTTGACCAAATTTTAACAGACGGGTTATTTGTACTGTAATTATTAAAAGTACTGTACTGTAATTATTAAACGTATCACAAAATTCGTCTGTTCAACTTCCATTTTAAAGTTCTCATAATTTAAAATACGATAAAAGTAAAATTCTGCCAAATATCGAAAATTTTGATGAGTAGATTTTGAGAAACCGTCTTCTGTGTACCACTGCTTTTTCGCCGCCATGTTTGTTTGTCTGATTTGAAACACGCTCCGTCACGCGAGTTACCGCTGACCGCCCACAAAACTGTTTTCAGCCACCTTAAGTAAACGAGAAACAACAGCAAGCAACCATGACAAGACGGCAGTGAGAAGGTCACTAAAAAAATGAATTTGCGTTCTTTTTAACCCTATCCAGTATCATTGTCTCGCTCAATTTGTCAATTGTAGGCAAATGTTGCTGAAGTTAAATTCTTATGTACTCTATCCAAGTTAAAAAACGATAAATATTTTTACTCTCAAAGAATCTAACGTACACCGTGTTGGCCGAGGGTATTCTTCTGCGCAGAGATAATTGTTCTGCCAAAGGTTTCGATGGGCAAACGCGTTATTTTGCCATCTTATACATGCCAATCCTTTGATAGGGCCATTTGTTGACCACCTAAAACTGAATGCAACAAGAAAAAAAATTTAATTAATTACTTGCACAGAACGATTACATTGCAGCCGTTAACAATTTTACTCCCTTTAGTTGTTGGAATTAAGATATATACATATACATTTTACTTTATAAGCTTTAAACTAAGTGGCGTTGGTATTAAAAAATATAAACTCAACTCCTGCGATCCAAAATTCATTTTCCTTTCATCTCGAAATTTTAAACAAACTGGTCATGTCGTCTCCTCCCGGCGTCCCTTACGACACTTAGGAGGAGCGCGTGGTCTCATGGGAAGTTGCAGTGTATTTACACTGAAGTCACCATGCCTTTTTCGCCCAAAACGAGATAACCAATCCTGGATGGGAAATGAGCGCCCCTCGACGGGATCATTTTGATTGCTAACTGAATATAATTTGGGTTAAGTCAAAATCCCTTGTTTTATTTAGCAGACAAACGAACAAACGTCCATCAAAGAGAAGTATCACTGATAAACAGCAACGAGTGAACAGCAACGAAAGTGAGGCACACTCGACTATCAAAATCAGGCATTGAAAGATGCATTGTTTTGCGTTTGAGACTGAAAAATCGTCACGCTCGGCCCCACTAGCATTAGTGCTGTAAACACTGCTGAGGTTAAATAACGGAAAGTATCTGTTCATCAGGGGGAATTTCCGGTTAAGAAGCGGAGATCTCAGAAACGAAAATTAGTTTACGCTTTCTTACTCTCTTCCTTACTCTCACAAAAGTCCTCTAATCCCCTAAGCATCCTATATACATTTACTCACTTGTAAGGTGCATTTCTAATACAAAGGTAATTGTTTTCCCAGCCACCAGTTTGATACTTTCCGCTTTGCTGTTTGATCTGAGTACAACGCATGTCTTCTACAGGCCCTTTATCAGACCATCGCACGTCAATGTATCTCTTTGTACTGGCCCAGCAGAGTTTGGCCTTTGCCCAGTAAATATACTGGTATCTCTCATATATGGGGATGCACATTTTTCGTCTTGGAGTGAAGCTTATGAACATAAACGTGAAATCACGCGGCCATGAAGGAAACCCTGAAAGAGTTAAAAGCGTCTATCCTTAGTAAGAATCCGAGAGTCAAACAATTAAGTAGATAATCGGCTACAATCCAAAATCTCTTAGTTCTGGCCCTGGTAATTTGAAAATTGACTGAATGCAATCAGCTTTGATAAAGATTCCCAGAACTGAAAACCGATATTAATACTTATAATAATAATAATAATAATTCATAACAATAATGACGGTGATGATGACCATCATATCTGTATCAGGTCTTCAAAATAACATTCAAACAAATCTGTTATAACAGTAAAAAAAGTGTAGCGTACGCCTGTTAACTTGTCAATAAGGGCCTTAACTCAACGGTCGATTTACCAGTCTGTCTGTCATCGTGCTCTTTACCGACGAATTTTGAAATAAATGATATAAAAAGAACTGATCAGTTTACCAAGACAACGATTGGTGTTACAGGAAATTGTTTCGTAGTAATTTCCCTTGCATGGGTCTCCACCATATTTGGGTGTGGGTGAGTCACATGATCGCACGCGTGTTCTGAATCCTCCACCGCACTTCTTGTTACAAGGGCCAAAAGAGGACCATTTGGACCAGCCACCATCTGATTAGAGATTAAAGAAACATTTTTTTGTTTAATGATCAAACGTTTAGTCAGATTTTGTAACCAAACGTTTTGCCCTTAAAGCCTCTACTGCTCTCATTTAAATAGTAAATACCAGAAGCAGTTGTAAAATATGAATGGTCCGTAAAAGGCTGGGTATTTTGTTTTTCAGTAAGTCACATACACTGACCTGGATAGTTGAAAATTGACTGAATTCAATCCTTTTGGATAAAGATTCCCAAAATTCATGACCGATTATTAATAATCATAATAAAATTAATGATGGTGATAATGATGATGATCATATCTGTATCACCGAGGTCTCTGAAATAATAGTTCAAAAAGACTTTGTATCCCAGAAAAAATAGGAAAGGTCAGGCTGTAAGAAATCAAGCTTACCGCTCTTTTCGTACTTGGTCTTCCCACAAAGCAAGTATCTTGTCCTTGCGTGTTGCCCATTCCTCATAAACAGACAACCCCATCCTTTCAATTCCCCAGATACAGACCAACGTAGCTTCAACAAACTGTCACGCGGTAAGCAAAGGAAGCTGTTGTTCCAAAGCTTGGCAGTACGTTGATAAGGCATGGCAGTGTTGATACAATCCTGTCCACCAATTGGACCATTAGACGACCATGATAAGTGTAGTTTTTTCATGCTCGTCCGGTAGCACAAATATTTAACTCCCCATTCTGTGTCCTGTGACTGATTCATTGCAATACAGTTCAGATGTGACGAAGAAGTTGATCGCAGAGAGAAGTGTTTTGGAAAAAGAGGAATTTCTGGAACAAGAACAATGGTAGTGAGATACTTGCTTCAATTTTCTGAAATGAACGCCATTCGAGATGTAATGATTAATTAGAAACAATGAAATGATTTATACCTGAGCATGAATACAAAAGGTTCATCTGAAATGAGACAGAAACAAGAAATTGTTTTAAAAAACAAACTTGGCAGGAAAAGTAGTTGAGCTTTTACATTTATCCTGGGCTGGATTATCAACTTTACGTCTTTATCAATGTACGAAAACATAAATAGAGATAGAGCTACAAGACTATCAACTTAAATATGCTGTATTTGGATGGCTAGCAATTAAATATTTGGGGGAAGTTTGCGACAAGACTGGCCAATTATATAACTGACGGAAAAATTTCCTGACAAGCCGACTAACCTGTTTTATGTCCAGTTTACTTGGGATGAGACCCCCAAACCACTGAATGTTAGGGTCACGTGATACCATTGTTGGTTCGCCATTTTTAGAGTACTGGTAGCGGCTATAATGCATTATGGAACTGTAGTCATAAGGAACTCCGAGACTTTGGAAGAACCAGTGGCTACTCTTTCTGAAGATTCTATGTTTAGCTGTAATTTAAAAATGTTGTTTTAGTAAGACTATTGCAATTGTTAGTAGAAAATTGATGTTGGTCACTTCTGGAACTTTTAAGTTTTAACTTTAACTTTTACCTTAATAAACTTTTTTAAGTTTTAATTTTAACTTTTTAACTTTTAAGCTTTAAAAAGCCTGATTTCCATTTGATCGTCTGGATCGTCCCAGTCGTCTCAAATAATATTCAGACGATCTGGACGATCACATGGAAACGCCACCCGGACGATCGCGAACGACCGGGACGACTGAGACGACCTCGATCGCTTGGACAGAGTTGAGTTCTATCCGGACGATCGTGCAAATTTTTAAAGCGATTTGGCATATGCAAACGCTCTCAGACGACTGAAACGATCGGGACGATCGAAGGATATCCTGAAAGAGGCATCACTTTTATTCCTTACCAGTAATCGAGAGTCGAAACAAAATAATGCCAAAATGTTCACACCGCGTATGGGTGCTATTTGAAACTAGAGAAGTCCGTGACATCAAGTTCTCGACGTGATACTATGTTTTCGTGGAACTCTTCTAGCTTCTCGACGCCGCAAAATCGAGAGAAAAAGAAGATAGCAAGGGTCCCAGTCGTCTGATCGTCTCGAAATTTTCATGAAACGATCGGGACGATCCCGACAATCATATAGATTGATTAAAGGGCGTCTATTGTAAGTTCCGTTATCTCATCTGTCATTCCTGGAAATCCTATTCTACTCTACTTTGCTGTGGATTTTTGCAACAAGATACAGTGACACGCCCTGAAAACCCTCGGAATTGATGGAATATTACTGACTGTTAGTTTTAGCTTTGCAAGCTTGTCACAGGGAACATGTGGCCTCAGTTGTTCAAAAAGTAGATAATGTTATCCGCTGGATAACGCAATTGGTTTCCTAAATACTTATCTGCTGGATATGATAACGCTATCTAAAGGTTAAACAACCCAGACCAGTAAGAGAGGTCTTAATGAGAACTTTTATTAACAGTATAAATTGCGCCATAATCAAAACCTAATTATAATTGGTTTTAAGTGATACTTCTATTCCTACACAAAAAAAAAGAAAATGTAACTATGAAGCACTGCAATAAGTGACCTGTATCGATGTTTTCCCACAAAATGTCAATATACTGATCCCTATCAGGTCTGTTTTGCTCATGTCCAAAACCAAGGAGATGGCCAAGCTCATGTGTTGCTATGTCAGCCAGATAGCAGCGTGAACCAAGGGATACCTTTGAGGGTTTGTTCCAAAGTGCACCGACATGAGAGTTACAACTGAAAAAAATAGCGAAGCATATCAGTCACTGACAGGGGCTAGTCTCTGTCTAGGTTTTGTTTTACGTAGAAACACTCGGTGAGGTAAGCGTAAAATTATAGCGAGAGTTCGCTCAGGAACACTTGCTACTCGACTAAAAAGGTATTAATTTGTCAGTTTTTTATTTTTATTTTTTTTGCCCTTGTGGCAAATTAAAAATGCATTTATTTAACATTGGCCCCTTTATGGCCCGTCGGCGGAATTTGGGGATGTGCACCCGGCCCCTAGAAAACGCTCCTTGTTTGGAAGGTGTCCAAAATAGCACCACCGATCTAAGGTCCTGTCAGTCTTAAGTATGAATCACGTGGGAGTACTCTTACAGATTCTGGGCGTGCGGTGGCGCGTGGTTGGCACCCAAAAACCAACCTCCCCCCTATAGAGATAGGGCTTGAAGTCCAAGAGCGAGGCCCGTCAAGGAGGCAGAAAGCTCTGATCACCCGCCTAATAGAGTGGAAGGCAATCATTTAAGAGAAAGAAAATCCCCAAAACCTGAGGTTGGGACTTGAGCTACGATTGTACAATTATAGGTCTCTTACATAAAACATTACTAGATTAGAAACTGGAAGTACAGCACTGGACAGAGTTAATAATCCTGGCGATCCATCTACAAGCGGCACCGAGGTAGCGGCACAAAGAAATTAAAGGGGGTAGAGAGGCAGATAAAGATTACATATCACAGGATAGAGAATGATACACAGCGATTAAAGGAAGAATACCGTTTGTGAATACAGCGGTGATTGTCATTCGATGTTTACATATTTTGAGACAGAAGCCTGTTGAGATCAGGTGGTAAAAATTGTGCCAGGGTTTTACATTGGTCCTAACTTTCTAGCAGCGATACTTGGGCACATCAATTTCCAGTGCTCTAAATTCTTCGAAGATTTTTAAAAGGCCCTTTTTTTTCACGAAATATAGGATTGAGTTCACAGTCCCCTATATTTCCATAGGATTGTCTGGATCGAGCAGCCACCTTTGCGGGTGGCCATCTTGGTTTCGGCCTACCGCCTTAAACCATTTGAAAGGAAGGTGGCCGGTAGGCGGTCGCTCCTGACAATCCTACAAATAATCAGGGACTGTGAACAGTCTTATCAGCATGTTATGAATTCTTTTTTCACGTATGTTTTTTGCACATATCCAAACAGCTGATCCTAGCAGTTTGTAGGACGCCTACAACTTATAATCCAAGTAACTGGCCTTGTTCCACTGGAGGTCTCTCCGCCGCGTCTAAGTTGGATAGGGTGCCCACCAAGTGTCTGGGATGTCATATGTTTGAATCATACCGGAGACCCAAGGCTCTTTCTTTCTCCCACTGCCGTGAGAAGATATTTATTTATTATTGCATCTCATTTTATCATATTGCAGAGCAGTCAATCCAAATAATTACTGATTACAACACGTAAGCTTCATAAAAGATCTCTTACCCTTTGGGACCGTAATAGATGTAGGCGTAACGATACTGATTTGTCCGCGGAATAAACCTGACGCAGGTGTTATTTTCCCAGATTTCAATCGCCCTTCGTAGAGCCTCCATGTGCTTTGTACGGTTTACTAAAGTGAGAACAAGTTTAAGGATCTGAAATCATGGTCAAAATTTAGAATACCATAGTATAACATCACAAGTCAACTAAGAATCCTATGAAGAGGCTCGCTCAACCTTGTCAGTAATCGCAGGCGGATTCGCTGTGACCAATGGCTTACTTTTGAAACTCTAAATTAGCTGATAAAATCTAGATTATGTCTTTCACTCCTCCACAAACGTAAAATACTTTCCCCAGAATCTTAAAATGCTTTCTTAGGATGTACGCCTACAAAAATCCTTCAGGGCGGAAAAACGTTCTGCGCAAGCTTCTGCGCATCCCTTATCGCAGGCTCAAGGAGGGCTTTTCTGTGTGTTGACTGTGTTTGTTTGTTGCTGGAGTTCTGAGTGAAATGCACGAGGTGCGAACGTTTGCTCCCTGTAAAGCATTTTTATTTGAAATGTTTGCTTTTTTTCGTCGCTTGAAAATTACTTTGGATTCAGAACAATCAATGTTAAAGGAAAAACGGATCATTCCGTCAATCTGAGGTGGAATAAAAGGGTTTTGAACATTTCTTAAGAGGCGAGTATTTTTCTGATTGTGCATCCGATTAATTTATGAGTTGATTTCGCCGGGTTCAATTAAAACCCGCTTGTATTCTGTTATTAGTAGTTACGGTTACTTTTTTTCAAAACCCAGATTTATTACCTTTGCAGAACCAGCTTTATCTTTGTCTTAAGTGAAAGAACCATATTGCTGTTTTAACGCATCAGAGTGAACAAACCGTTGTGCGCTTATTAAACTTTCTCGGAAATAGAAGGCCAGCAAGCTTACTCAAGATCATTTTTCTGTTGCTCAAGTAATAATAGTCAGAGTTTTTTTCATTTTTCATTACTAGGACATAGTTTGCTTTCCAGTGCACTGTGAAAGTTTCTGTTCTTTATAAAAGTAACTTTCTGTACGCAAATTGTCCTTTTCACTCGCTGTGAAGTAGAGAACGACAACTGCCGGCAGTGTTAAACTTCAAAACAATTGACTCTTTTCCCGTAAACAATTGCTGCAGCTTGATTTGACTGAGGCGAGCAAAACAAACCCTTATGTGCAATTTTCTGTATTTTCTAATGATCGGCTGAGTTTAATTTGCTTAAACGAAGACCTTCGCATGGACCAGTTAAGCTTATTGAAAATAGCTAAATAATGGATCATGGCTTGGCTGCCAAGTTGCAACTGATCTTTTGCTTTTAAGATCTTTAGGTAGGTTGTTTTCGCACAGAAAATTCATTTCTTCATTGTCAGCAAGAAGTTTTTGAAATGATGTAACTTTAACTTTGTTTGAAGGAAATCCTACTTACCGTAGGTTTTTGACAGATGTTTAATGCCTGTTCAACTTGACAACACGGAACACCAAGCAATTTTTATATATTTGCGCGAAACGAGCAAGTTTAAAAAACTATAGTTGCTTTGAAACCGATTTTTGGGAAGATTTTACTAGATAAAGATTGACCTTTTTTCTGCCCACATATCAACGCAATAACTTCTACATTGAGGATTTTGTTTATATTTTAGTGATCTGCGAAACTACGAGTGTCCGATCGAGCGAGGGTTTTAAAATATCAGCTAGAGTGCGACAAAGTTCAGTGACTTCAAACACATTGTGGGCAAGCGTTAATTTTTTTGGGCAAATCACTGTCCAAAGATATGTTGTTGTTGTGTCCACAGTGGAGCTCCGGACCTTATATATCCAGGAACTTCCTTATATGAACACATTTTGTGAATGCATCTCGAAAAAAATCGGAGCTACGCATGCACATTTCCAGTACAACGCAAGGAAATTAATGTCGTTAAAGTCCGTTTTACTATGAGTTATTCTTCGAGAAAATTAAGTAACGACAAGGTTATAACCACAGCTTGCAACTTTTAAAGACAAATTGCCTGTTCTTTCCAGATTATGAGTGAAAACATTTTATTTTTAGGCAAACCCGGCCAGGGGATCTGGGCGAAAAAGTTCACGCATGCTCATTACGTTTTTCCGCCCTGAACAAAAATCCCTTGATATTTAGGAATTTGACAAGACCGTCATAGAACGCTGGTAAGCTACAACTAGCATTGGGTTCCTGCAGGGAAGGAAGGGGAAAAAACAAGCGAAAGAGGCAGACAGTGCCGCTATCCTTTAAAACACCCTCCGCCCTAATCCCTAAGGAACGCCAAATACTCAGGCTAGAAAAATATGAAACAGCAAACTGATCCTTACGGCAAGGCGATGAAGAAGTAAACAAAAAAATAAAACAAAAATACATATATTTAAACAAATTGCCAATATATATGTTTTTTGTTTTATTCCTTTGTTTACTTCTTCATCGCCTTGCCGTAAGGATCAATTTGCCGTTACGTATTTCTCTACAAGTTTAATTGTACTGATCCAGGTCTACAAGTGGGAGATCCGGCACCACTCGCTGGTTTGTTGCTGTGGACTTACTGACATTTTATATACTCAGGCTAACTGGCATGAGGACGGTGAAGAGTGGGGAAAATGTTTTGTTTTCGTTTTTCTTCTTCTTACCTATGTTGTTATCTATTACATAAGGTACTACTCCTCCAGGCCACAGTCTAAACTTGCGGCGAACAGCATTGGAGTATTCATTGCTAGCAGACGCAGACTCCACTGGGGGTAGACGAATGTCGCCTTCAATGATGGCCACGTCTTCAGAATCTGGATCTACAATATGACGTAAATAGAGGACTTTATTAGAGTCATAAATTCTTGCAAAATACCTGAACACATGCAGTCGCCTCTCGTCTCTGGGACACATCTCCATTACGGCCCCTTACAACACCAAGCTTCATACAGTTCCTACCCGCTCTACAATACAAACTCGGCCGCCTTGAAGTGAACACTTGGGTATGTATTCTACAGGGTACGTGAACGAACAGGAATCTTCAATATATTTTTCGCTCTAAGAAATGCTTAACTCACTACATTTTTGGCATTAACTGATTTGAAAGGGTCCAGCGGCAGTCAAAGATAATTGTTTAGACCCACAGCTACAGTTTGTGTATGATATATGCAAACGAGACCGAGGAGACGGTAGAGTTAGTGGCTTAACGAAAACATAAAGAAGAGCGTTTGAGAAATTAGTGACCTTAAGATTGAGGTTTGGTCATTTTACTGAAAACGACAAACTGTGGTTTGTGGTTAACGGTTTCACGTTACACGTCTGCCCATATTTGGGACTTAAGATTCCCGAGTCAGGTAGGGCAAACCTTCATGACATAGACGTCAGGTCTATTAACAGACAAAACCATGTTTCATAGACACCTTCCTGCCGAAGTGAGTGTAAGGCACTGGTTAGCACGCAAAGCAATCCTCCGACGTAGGTTTCAAACAGAAGATTCTGTAATCCAATGCATGTTTTTACTTGTTAGATGCCTTGACAGAAAGCCCTAAGGGAGGGTTCGACAAGCGAGGGAATGGTCCTGTTTCGCCTTACACGTAACCTCGATATTGGCAGTTACTCTAAGGAGATGGCACGCTGCTTCATTGGGCAGGCTTAGTTCAAAACTTTGCAGGGGAGAACGACGCCAGACACTTCTTAGAAATTCGTCGGGCAGCTCAAAGATATATTCCCGGTCATCGAAACCCGCTTAATTGCGCCATGTTTAACGGCTACGTTTGTATTTCTGAGGTGTCATGTGTGTTTCAGACACGTAATTCTGAAATTTGTTTTCTTTCAATATCAACCAGCTATATAAACGCCCATTGTTAAAACAACCATAGCCTGCTCCAGGCTCCGAGATAGTCCGGTCCGCGGGGATTGAGAAAGCGCGAACATGAAAATGAAACGGGAGGAGAATCTGGGGAGAGGACGGACGGGCTCTTCCTTCCTTTTATTTAAATGCTGAGCAGACTTAAAATCGCTAATTTGTGTCTAAGATCGAATTGCCGGCAAGTTTTATGTTATTTTTTATTCTCCCGAGAAAATTGCAAATTTTCTGCAACGTGTTTTCTTTCATTTTATACACAGCTGACTTATCAACTGGGCTGTCAGAAATAGCAAATCCTAGCCGATCAGTTTCTCCTGCGCCATCTGTTTCCTCGAAAAGCACGTACGGGTCGTCGAAATTGGGGAGTCAATCGATTCTAAAATCCGCCGATTGATATCGATTGATATCGGAAATTGATAGAAATCGAAGTCACAAAAAAGTAATTTATCGATTACTATCGACTAACAAAAATCGATAACAAGCAATAATCTTGAAGTGAGTATTCTGAACATGACAATGCTATTTGGCAAACAACACCCATGAGACCGGCTTAAGCTTAACACAATAGGGTTAACCCTCAGCCGTCAAACGGCATAAATTTAACCATCGACTGTCAAAAAGGACATTTTTTCAGTCAACCGTCAAAAATGCAGATTAAAGGGACTCTGTCACGGTACTGCGCATGTGTGAGTTGTGACAGGAGCTGATTGTTTTGAAACCAATCGGAAGCGAATTAGAGGCACGCAAGGTTATTTACACAATTGAAATTCATCGAGTCGTTCGATTTTATATATCCCTGTAATTTATATTTATTCTCTGCTAGTCCTCAGATATCCGTTGCAGCCGATAACAATAGGTTTTACAGCCCTGTCCTGCTTTTCTCCGATCAGCAAACAAAACTTGTAAACAAACCTTACTGATCTCTCTGTCTCGGGTTCTGTTCGCTTTGTACCCTGGACCTAAGCGTTTCCGCGCTATTTCCTCAAGAAGGTTGGGTAAGAGCGAAGGACGATCGAAAACTGACGCTTGTTTCGCGCGCTATCCACCTCCTTCCCAGTTTGCTTTGTCTTTCCATTCAGTTATCTGGTACCCAAATCGGAGTACCACACGATGGCAGAAAGGCGAAAAAAAAAGAAAAAACAGCAGCAAACTGAATGTTAGACAACATAAAGGGCGAAGAAAGAAGGATAAAAAAATTTACACGCCCTGAGACTCACTGCTACCGCATTGTTTTTTAAACTAGTTCGTTCCCCTAATTATGCAGTTTTCCTGCCGTGTCGCAACTGTTTATTTCAAATTATTTGAGGTGAGGATATACCGCTCTACAGTATAACCTGGTTAATACAGAAACCAAAGGCACAGAGACACGTGTGTTAAAATACGAACACTACAGAGACTGAATCAAAGCAGTTTTCAAAGTACTGCCACTCTATAGGTATCCACAAAAATGAATGGAACCTCATAGGTCAAGTGCATTGCCAAATTTATAACATTTTAAGGCGATTTATAAACGGCTTCTGAGCAATTTTGGCCCTAAGACCCTTGAGATGTCATCAAGTGGAAAGAGTTTAGCTGGGAAAATATTCTGATTATGGCAAAACTTTCGAGATAAGCACGGATCAGAAAAAAAAATAAATATGGAACATTTTCTCAGCTTTCGGAAAAGTTAAGGAAGTCCAATAGATGTCTGCAACGCCTCAAAACCTTAGAAACGTTTGTCAACGTTACTGTGTTGTGTTTTATAGTTGTTTTTCGAATGTAACGTGATAACTCAAGATACCCGCTGGATCGAAAAAAGGATGGTTAATCGACAAGAGTGATAACCTTCAGCCCTATTCATTTGGGATGCCCCGTCTTTACCGATCTTTACTTTTCATGAAGCGATTTAATTAAGTGGCCTTCCTATTTCATCCGGATTTTTCTAACGCTCTGAAGTACCTCTTATAGCTCCTATTGAGGATTACGTCTCAAAGCTAATGCAGTGTCTGTGTCAGCATTCGGCTAGTTCTGCTCTGCACATCATACTGAGCCACCCTCTGCCCAACTGGTGTCAATGTATGGCCCTCAGGGAAATGTAGTTACGTGCCTCTTTCTCACTCTCTTCCTGAACGTTGGCCCTCACTTACATACTCGAAAAAGAGCCTTCTTTCACAAGTTAATCATTTTTCGTAATCATGGACATCATGTGCATTAGTTACGCGAGTTGTTCAGTTTAAAACAATCAAACTAAAATGGAAGCCCTCATCACCCTAAATATACCCTAAGCTGCTTGCTGACAGAAAGAAATCACGCTAATTGTGATTGCATGTGTAGTTTTGCGTAATTCCAAATTTGCTTCCTCAGTTTTGCGTTCCCTGAAGGGTTAGGTTTATCGGACGCACCTGTGTTCTTGTTAATTTTCTCTATCTCATCCATTACGGCGAAATCCTTGCAGCTGACAACTGAAACTTGAAATCCCGATAGCAAAACGCAAATATAAAACCAAAGTAGGTACAAAGAACATCTTTTGGAGATTTCCATGTCTAACCAGTGCGATAATGGGTATGTCACCGACTACCGCCCTAAATGATTCACTAAGAAACTTACGACGATCTAAATTGACTCAACTGTATTACACAAATAAAGATAATTGAACTAAATCCAAAATGATCAATTAACACTGATTAGTATACATTTACACCTAGATTAAATTTGATGTTGGGGTAGGGAGGGGGAAAGTTGTTCTGTTCACTTGTTTAAGCGGTACAGCTTCATATGGCATAAAGACAAATCCCCACAGAGGGTGATAGAATAGAGAACGCTTACTTCTTTCTCATACAATAGTTTGATTCAAAAGCAAAAAAAATGCAGCTGTAAAAAATGAGATGAGCAGGAGAGAGTAAGAGGGGGAGGGAGAGGAAGAGCGATAAATTATTAATAATCCCCTTGAATACCACTGTGATCTCTGTGAAAATTTTCAAACGTGCAATTAGGCACTAATCGGCTGATGCTCCTGAATTACATATTGTACTTTTGTATGAATAATGTGCTTCTAAATCATTATGGGACAAATGGATGGGTGTAAGAAACAGAAGTAAGGTAATGTCGACGCCAACAAATTTGAATTTAATAGATGATAAATATCACGGACATCAAGCATTCTCTCTAAAAAACGGGTTAGTTGGTTCACTTGGTGCCAAAAAGGTGGCTCGTTTCACTTCAAAGTTCACCGCGAACGTGACGTTATTTTGAAATCTGGTCACGTAGCTACAATGCTCCTTCCTAGTTTTCTCATGAAAGAGTATTCTTCTTTTAGATCTCAGATCGGACCCAAGTTGGGGCAGTGAAAAAATGGCAACCAAAATGAACTTAACTTGACTTTTAGTTTGTTAAAGTTTGCAATGACGATGTAATATATCAAACATGAGATGCAGTGTTTCATCACCAGATGAAACACCGAGAAGAGAGTTGAAAATACGACGCGCAGCGGAGTATTTTTGACGATCTTCGAGGTGTCTCATCTGGTGATGAAACACTGTGTCGAATGTTTGATATTTCTTCTCAAACAAAATCATTTTTGAAGGAGAAATTAAGGATGCAAAAATGAGCAGTTTTTCATCTGATATTCAAACACTCATTAAACATTAATTTCCTTTGAATTTTCTTTATGAATTATTAATGAGTTTGAGAAAGCTACGTCTAATATAATGTATATTTATTATGATTTCTTTACTATGACTAAAGGAGATCTACCATAAAGAACATTTTTCAGTTATAGATAAATTTAAAGCCATTTTAAGACTTAATTGTCCTAAAATTGTATGCAATTTGCTTGCGACACTCAGCAGGATAAAACCTCAAACCAGATTAAACCGTTGCCCTCTCATATCTCCCGCCCCTAATCTTATAAAGTCCAAAAGTTCGGTATGTTTCATGTCAAGTAACTTAAGAATCGCAGTAATAAGGCATTACTTATGTTCAAGTTTTGGTGGCACTCGCGTCAGGATTAGCTTGCCTCGCTTCACTAGCTAGAGTTCACGAGCTTGCAAACGAGTTCAGTTATCTTCAGTCCCCACCCTAGTTCAATTACTGTTGCATGGCAGTATATTTTACAGTATTCTAACAAAAAGTTGAAAATGTTTCCGTGATAGTTTGTTATACTTTGGAGTGAGAGAAGAGTCGGCCCATTTGAAAGGGATTTTAAATTTTAGACAACTACAACCTTTAAAGATCAAGTAGTACGGGCAACATTTTCGCCGCCGTTGGTTTAGGAGTATTAATGAAGAATAAGCTCTAAAAACAGGCAAAAGAAACCGAAAAGTTGACATCAGAGAGTTGATTGCTTTGAAAGAAAGAAAGAGGGCTTTACAAACAGCTGGTAAAGGGTGACATTGTTGCTTGTGCACAGTTTTTCCGCATGATGAAACGACATTTTTTCTGGTGGATAAGGTGTCGCCTCTAATCGAAAAGAAACAGCAGGATTTCCAGCACGTTTTCCTGACTTGCTGATGCTGGACTTTGAAGGCATTTCAAGGCCTTTTTAAAAAAATCCAATTACAATTCATCCATTTCTCTCGATTTATCTACCTTTGCTTTCTTGGCTGCTCTCTTGTTTTCTTTTTGAGTTTGCCCGAGGTCAAGCGTGGGCTTACTCACCATCTTTCCCGCCTTTTAGGGCGGGAACAATTTTCTATTTATCACAAGCGTTGTTAAGCCTGGCCAGTTGTGACGCTAGCGATAAAATTAAAAGTTTGTTGCAAAAAGTAGAACTCGGGTCTGCTTTGCGCAAAATTTTGCCGCAACTTGCAACATTGAAATTTGTTGCGTGACAAGTTAAGAGCGAGGGTGGTAGTACCGGCAACAACGCTTTTCAACTTTCAATGCAACAATGTTGCGCGACAAGTTGAGCGAAAATGACCGAAAATGTTGCCGGTATTACTTGACCTTTAGTTGCACGACTTATATTCAATTCTGAATTAAATCAACACGGTTACCAGGGAAGAATTTCGTCCAAATTGACATCCACCCTTAATTGCCCACCCGACCCATGAATGGTTGACCACACCACTTTACTCTTTTCAAACAACGATGAGGGTTGTAAGGGGATCGTCTTCTTGGCATCTAATGAGCGTCAGATCGAGGTTCAATGACCACGGGGCCAAGAGAAACGACGGGCTCTGAAGTTTGCATTCTCGTCCCCAGAGCCACTTAATATGTAACGTGACCAAATGAAACGACGGGCTCTGGGGACGAAAATGGGACGTTGCGTCAGCGCATACAGTATTTACTGCGCGTGAATCTGGAGCCCCCCGTTACGTCACCCCTCGCGTCGTCACATTTAACCTTTTAACTGAAGCTTTACACCGGAGCCGTTGAACGAGATGCATAGCCTGAGATCATGGGGGTTATTTTTTCCTTTTTTCGACCCTCCTTAAACTCCCGCAAAAACAAAACCAAAACACATGATCAAGATCAGCAGGTCTCGAGGAGCCAGACATTAGCCAGTGTTGATCTTTTTTTTCCTGGTGACAGCATTCCATTTTAGACGTAGATAGAGTTGTATCAAACCAGACGTAGTTAAATTTGCTGATTAATTGTTTAGGGTTTGGAATTTGTTTTGTTCTTCAAGACAGATTGCAAATCATTGTTGATTTAATTTGCCTCTGCCGATAACGTCGTCTGATTTGTGCTCTTTTGTTGAAAGACTCGATTTCATCGCTAAGTCGATTCAAGCAGAGGCCCAAGAAAACTTTTGTCATAAAAATGGCTTACTGATAAATATTAGCTACATCATTTTAATTATTATGTAATTTATATCTTATCTCTTTTTTTCCAAAAAAATGTTTTCATTAAGTTTATGAAAGTCAAAGAATCCGAGTCTAGTATCATTTCAGGTATTGACAATTATCTTTTATTTTTAGAAATAAACAGTTCACTTAAGGGTTGTACAAATAAAATAAATTAAATTAATAAACAAATTTCTATTTCTTAATTAAAAGTACAAGGTCCTGGGCATTGGAAGTCACTTGTGGTTGACGTTTTTATTGATGCCGGAACAAACTCTCGATTATGCAGAATTTTGTGATTATTCCCACAGGAAAGATTCAACTGCGTTTACTTACATAAGCTCTTTTCAACCGGAAATCCCCTCGATCTATTATCAGTCTGAAAAAGTTGGACACATACCAAGAATGCATGTGTTGCGCAGTTCAGTTTGGTTATGTACCTTAGAACCGTATGTGCAGATGTAGTGTTGGATTGGGAAAAGCTCTCTTGAAGTCAAGGTTTCCACCATAAAGATGACCTACGAAAAACTTGTTTTTAACTTCTTTATAATCTTTTCTTGCGGAACACCAACAAAGGGAAGTTTTAAAGGTATGTATTGAATTCTTTTTACGGGCCTAAATTTTGCAATTTCGCACATTTTTGAATCAGTGCGAGGATACATTTTTCTTCCTCCAAAGCTTGCAAATTCATTACTTTTTAATTTCCACGAGGCTGTTCTGTAAAATAACAGGGGACGATATTTATTTCAACTTTATCCGGCAGTTTTAAAAAACCACCAAAAACTACCGGTACATTTTGAGAATACTTACCTTGAGTCTCGTGTTAGACAGCAAATACCCATATAGTAACCTAAACTGAGCATCCCTGACAATTCATGAATAACAATGATGTTACTGTAGCGTGTCTTTTTAGTTGCCAACATTTGGAGAGTCTAGTCTTAGCTTTGATCATCAAGATTGCGTGTATAAGGAAGATATCAATGGTAATAAATCTGGGAAAACAAAATACTTCCATTAACCTCCAGGTGATTTGGTTAACTCCTGGATGCATGGATTGGTCGTTCAAGAACTAACTCTCAGTTGTTGGAAACGCATTTTTTGATAGTGGAATTTTCCTTGCTAAATAAAGTACGTCACTATGTATTGCAATTGAATGCGGAGTACATCCAATGTTAAGCACCTGAAGAGAAGATAACACTTAAAAGTAACACACGATATTTCCTTCCTATAACTCTCCCTGTGCTGTGCGGTAATGTTTTTTTTAACGTGAAAAGTATTGTTGCTTTTACGGAAAGGAATTTATTCCGAAACGTTTGGGAGATCATATGTCCTCTTCTCCGATTGATATGACAATTATCTGAATTGTTATTGTTTGTCTTTCAGTATTTTGCAAATAGTTTTCCTTTGATTTCTATGATACTTTAAAAGTGGATGAAAAAGTGATGATAAGTAAAGAAGGAACCTAAGGCACAGGTCAATGATCTCTAAACCGCAATCCTGTGCCAGCATTGTTCATAGAGACTGTCGTGCTGTTTCTAATCTCTTAAAGTCTTAGTTTCAAGAATCTGATGATCTTTGAAGTGCAGCTCTAAAAAAGCACCTTGTTGTGTTCAGAATTTGTGTCGAAATTACAATCGTGTACAACAACAAAAATGCATTTAACTGCATATGTCATGATAAGTCCTCCAATCATATCCATTCTGCTGTGGTTATCATCGATAGGTCATTGATTCAATAATCGATAATTAGAGCCATATACCATGTACGTACCTCAAAACACCGGCAACAGATCTAGAAAGGTACATGCTACTTGCAGCCGCCTTGAGCTTCTTTGGAAGGCTAGTACAGAAGAGTACATGTATCTTGCACATGAGTGAAAGAAATGTTCTTGGACAATCGTTTTGTTTGTGGCTGTGAGCCAAAAAACTCTGAAAAATTTTTTTGATTAGATTTTTCATAAATTTTTTGTCATTTTTTTTTTAAAATATTCTTAATAAAATTTTGTTTTGACTCTTAAGAGTCCTCTGTGAATAAGACTTGAGATACAGGATTGAACGAGCGAGTGTAGTGAGGAAATCGCATCAAAAAAGTAACGTGATTTTTGTGTGATGTACTATGTCAATCTGAAGATCACAAATGTCATTGGTTCTTATTGGATAGTCGGATAACGTTACCTTTCTACCAGATATTTAGAATTTAAAGCTCATAACGAAATACTATTCAAATTTTTTCTTTACCTTTCTTTTTTGTTTTAATACGTCTATGTTATCCCTTTGACGAATTAATTTTATTTTTGAAAAATCTATGTATTTTCCTGTAATTTCTGATAATTCACACGATTTGTTGAGATCACGACACTAGTCGTTCTGTTGTTTTCTACAAAATTATTTTTGACCTCATAGATCACGTTTCACCTTTTACATGTTACAGATCATGCCTGTTAAAGAAAAGGAGAAAACGCCAAAAAAACAGAAAAAAATACACAACCAGAATTAGTCATGATGTCTTGACTATATGTCGTCACTAACAAATGCATTGTTTCTTCGTCTTCATGTATGAAAAATGGTTCCCTTGGGAGTGTGCAGATGGACACACGCGCTCGGGGAAGGGGGGGCGGGGGAATTCTATGTTTGGCTCACTCGATATGTGCCGCTCTGCATGGTAAAGGTTTATGGGGTCTTCAATCTTAAAATAAGTGTCCAATTTCACTATTTAGCGTCTTAAACGAGACTGCAAATTAAAAACAGTATTTTTCCCTAAACAGGGTCAGAATCAAAGGGTTTCAGCAGCACAACCCCAACCAAACTTCCTTTAAATTTTCCCCTCCGAAGAAGATTCTTCCCTTATACATAACGATAACTCAGTAAAACCGGCTTCGCCCTTAAAGTCCTAAGCCCTTCCCGCACCCCCCAGTCCCGTCCGTTCCCATTCTTCCCTCAATGGCGACATTTCCTTCTGCAATAGAATTCCTAAACTTTAGACATCAACATCGAGGCATCGAGTAATGCTGGAACTTTTAAAGACCTGAATGAAAAAAAAATTGAAAATAAAATACTCAAGTACATAAGCCAGAAATTGTTCATCACTAAAATACGCGCTTGATCCTTGGTGACTGTTAATTCCAAGGCACTTACGTAGATTGCTCTGTCCTCCTATAAAACTCTCGCTGGGATAACGTTCAAAGGAGCGAAATTGTGTCCAGTTTCCTGATAGCGATAAATGTTTATATTATTTCGTTTTTGGTACCCAAAACAGACCTTGAGATAAGGTGGGAGCGGTCATCCAGACACTTAGAAAAGGGAGGGGGCCCGGTCTCCAAAAATTCTTTTTTCGGCCCTTGGGGCCTCAGTTTGGTCTAAAAACAAGTGGGCCGGGCTCCCCGGCCCCCTGCCCCTGGATCCGCCACTAAAGAACGTATACCGTACAATTTCGTAACCATGGATCAAATACCATTCGAAAAAATCAAATCACAACCTCAGTGTGAATGAATTTAAAGCAGCAAACTCTTTTTTCCTCTGCAGAACCGCCTTTCGTCGACAGTCATATAACCTGTGGCAGGGACTTTATACAACTAGATGTGAAGCTCAACCCAAAGATCTGGGAGAGAGTTCAATCGAAACTTGAGATGCACCTGATCGATAAATACTGCAAACCGTTTTATGTCAATAGTACACACGTCTCCATTAGGACACCACTTTACAACTGCGGTACCAACTTAGAGGTTACTAAAGATCATATGATCTTCAGTAACTCATTTATGATGAGCGAAGAGCCTGAGGTTGGTCAGCTGGTTTCTTTTATCCCGGATGTAGAGGTCAAGTTTCGTTGCACTTATGGCAGAAAGAACATTACACGAAGAATTGGTAAAGTGGCGCTTTGAAATAGAAAAAATATATTGCTGCACTTGTTCTTGAAGTAAAGACAACTTTCATAAATTATAAGGCTAGTCAGGCAAGTTTAGCAGAAAAAAAGTATGCTTAAAATTTTCTGGTACCAACCTCTTTCTTTGGGTTGCCGCTTATGAGCCCTTGGCTTATGCATCTTCGTAAGGGGTTTAAGGAGGGCTTATGAACGGAGGGGCTTATACCCGAGAGGGTTTATAACTGTACTGGAAAAAGCGCCCCGAAACAAGCTGTAGCAGTACTGATCAACCAAAAGTTTTGTATTTACTGGTATATAACCAAGCTTCAAAACATCATAATTAATCGCATTCCAAGAAAGAAAGAATAGAGGGGGGCTTATCACTGGCGGATCCAAACCTTCAAATAGGGGGTGGGGGGCGGTCATCCAGACCCTGTGATAAGGGGGAAACCCGGTCTAAATTTTTTTTTGGCCCTTTAGGCCTCCGTTTTGTCTAAAAATAAGGGGGAGGCAGGGCCTCCCGGGCCTCTTCCCTGGATCCGCCACTGCTTATAATCGGATGTATTTTTTTGTTTACTGGTAGATGGACCTATAACAGCAGAGGGGGCTTAAAAGTGGAGGCGGGGTTATAAGAGACAGTTTACGGTACACCATAAATAAATAAACGAAAATCTGTTCACTAACTAACGCAACATACTCTCTGTTTCTAGCTCCCTTACAGCTGAATACACTGCATTCAAGCCCTTCGAAAGTATCAACTCTTCGTGGGTTACCTGTTGTGTTGAAGTGTGTTTTCAAATATGGTAGCCCTCCGGTGCGAGTAGTGATTTTACGTGATGGAAAAATAGTTGCAAATCAAGAAAATGGCACTAAAACTGCCAACATCACTGTTGGGCGAAGAAAAGAGGAATTCGGCTTGTACACTTGCCGGGCTGAAGATGCGAAAAAGGTGAAAATAACACATGACATGGAATTAACAAAACTTGGTGAGTGAGCGCAATTTATGAGAGTTGAATGGCCTCGATCTCTTCCTTTCTCTTATCTATATATAGCTGTAGGCCTCTTTGTTCGAGAACGGACAGAGGTCATATTACTGATCGTTGTGTCATATAGAAAAAGTTGAGACTGACAGTTCTAAAGGTTAATGCCCGTGTTCATGTGTAAACCGCATAAAGATCGCAGGCATTTTCTTCAGATAAAGACTGCAAATCCTCAAATGGCGTCGCGTCTTCTCGCATTTGCTGGATTTATCGTTGACTAGTTGCTGAAAGTATACAAATTTCTCTTCATTCTGAAATAGATCCTTCAAACGTATCGTCTGATGGGAAACAGATTACGTGCTCACGTGATGAAATGTATTTAAAGCTTGACCACTTGATGTTTCCATGGTTACGACCACAGTACTTTGACATTTATCTCCTTGACAAGAATTGCCGACCTTATCACGTGAATTTCACGCACATGATTGTCAAAACAGGATATGGGGATTGTAAAACTAAGGCAGATATTCGAAATCATGACGTCATCTATAGTAACGCCTTGATAGCACTTGCAAGGCCCATACCCGGAACTATTATCACTAGATTCCCGGATGTATTAATTCCTTTTGAGTGTCGGCTCAATCTTACAAACAGTGATTCAGGTCCACTGAAAAAAGAAGAAAAGGTCCTTGCAGGTGATGAAACATCTATATTTAAAATTTAAATATTTTTTTTACTGGTGCTTCATAACAATAGTGTAATGTAAGATGAACAGGACTTAGCGCCTTCTGCAAATGGTCAACTTAGTTTACCCCAGACTGGCTCTTGACTGATTAGATCGAGTGTGCCATATTTTGTCGAGTAAGATTTGGTCAAAAATGAGGGGGGTTATACGGGAAATTAATGTCCTCCTTCAAATGAAGAAGTAAGACAAAACTTGAATAAAACTAAGTACAAAATAGAAATAAAAGAAGATGACTTAACGTGGAGGACTCGGTTTTCCCATGGTAATGGCGGTGTTGTCGAAGTTAGTCAGGGAAGTGAAGTAAGGAGGGTGGCTTTCCTTGTGATATGCCCACTCAAAAAGGGGAGGCGGAGGACACATTCTGACTCTGTCACCTCAGTCTGAGACGTGGAGTAGCCAGAGCCTTGGTACTGGTGTAACAATGTCCTGGTTGAAATAGTTTTCAACGGGTATTTTAGTCACAGAAATTCTGACTGCCTCAAATCAAATCATATAGAGTCCTCTAATGATGTTTTCACTTTCTATTCTAGAGCCTCTTACGGCCGATAAGTCAAAAAGCAGTCCATTCATCGTCAAAACATACAAAGGTTTTACAGTCAGGTTAATGTGCACTTTTAAAGGTGGCGTCGCTCCTCTCAGGATTCAACTGACCAGGGGGAAAAAATTGGCCTCGAGTGTCGAAGTAAAAGGAAGGACTTTGTACTTTACAGTTAAGACTGGCCGTACAGCAAGGTTCCGATCTTATGAATGTATTGCGACTGATGCAGAAGGAATTAGAGTAAAGCAAAGAATTACTCTTCGAAAAGCTGGTAAGAAGCGTAATCTCCCTGCTACCTCAGTGTTAAACGTCCCGCGGCCCATAGCTATAGCATGCCTTAGCAGCAGACATGCAAGCTAATATAAGTTAACGAACTAACTCAATGACCTACCCCCAGTTGACTTTTTGGCTCAGTTGGTAGAGTGTACGCCCCGGCATCGCAGCGGTCAAGGGTTCAAACCCCACGCAAGCCTGCATTTTTTTTAGGCCTCCTTTTCGCGACTGCGAAAGTTGCGCGTTACATGTATTCACGTTTTATCTCCGCCTTTTTCATCGTTTTGCGACTAAGATAAGTCTGCAATTCCATTTTATGAATTGAAAAGATTTAACCTACATGTATCTTCTGATTCAGCCCTGAGTGAAAATCCTCGAAAGGGAAGTTCCCAACTTTGAAAACTCTTTTTTCTCTCTCTCTCCCTCACTCCATCTCTCCAGGCCTAATGCCTTTCTTCTTTTATATTATAAGAACCTTTTGTTTGAAACATTGCCGGAGGCTGAAAAGTGGAAAAACACAAGAATATAACTCGTATTTAAGTTTGGTTAAGAACACTTTATTTCACTCCGAAATACAGAACATAAATTTAACCTAAAAGATGTTGAATTTAAATGTTATTTTTCCAAAGTGAAATAAAGTGTTATCAGCCAAACTTAAGTCCGAGTTATGTTCTGATTAAATGTAGTTCTGGCTAAGCCTTTCCTCAAAATTAGTGTTAATTGTAAATAGAAATCACATATTCCTTCATCGTACTATGATATTAGTTTCACTTTACCACTTAGGGCCTCGTGACTTGACGTCAGATGGAGTAAAAGTAAGTTGTAACAGCGACTTCATGGATGTTAGTTTAAGCAGACTTGTGTATCCGTGGCTCGATCCAGGTCTTCTCCGTATTAGCCTTATCCAATCTACCTGCACTGCATATACCATCACGGACTTGGAAGTTAGAATCCAGGTTCCACTTAGTAGATGTGGAAGCAAAACAAACCTCAAGAACAAATATACGCTGCGATCTCGTAACACAGTTATTACCCAGCCAAGGCGTCCTGAAGGAGTCTTAATCACCTACCTACCTGAAATTCACTTTCCGTTTACTTGTGATTACGAGATAACTCATGCTCAAGGGAAAACATCTCTTAAGCCGATAGGTGAGGATAAATTTAGCGATAGCATAATAGCTAAAAAAACTAATTTACAATTCGATAAATTCTAGACATTAGTTGTTTACCAATTTCAAACAGATTCGGGAAAATCCGGTTTGAAGTGAGTAAATGGAACACAGCTACAAGGAACAAGGAACTGATTTGTGCAAATGGAAAACGCGATTCCGGAATGCAATTTACTAGTCCTGAATCAGTTTTCTTTCCATTTGTCCAATCCGTAAACCGACCAGTTAGCCCATGTAAACGATAAACAAACATTAACTCCGTTGTGTGATCAGTGACCACATCCTTCCAATTTTAGTTTTCTTGCATAAGGAAGAAAAACCGTAGGACCCGTCTCACAGTACTGAGTCGTTACTTCTCTGATCTAACTATTATGGGACGAAAACGAACCACGGCAGACCATAATGGGTCATGGGCTGTGGAAATGGGAGGGGGTGGAATCTCGCCGCATGAGGCTCATGAGTCGCGCTCGGCCCCCCACCTTCCCACCCCCCTCGTCCCCTCCCCTCTAGGTACGCTTGTACCCCAACTGAAAAACCCGGGAGACACTCAACAAAGATTTACGGCGATTCTACGCCCTAAGATCCAACCCCTTACTTTTTTACGTACTATTTTTTGACAGAAAAGGTGCCCCTTTTGAGTACCTTTCATTGACATGCTTAGTTTAGAAAGCCTCATCCCTTTTAACTGCTGTGAATGCGCTGTCTTTTAAATACGAATTAATCATGACTAAAGCAGTTGGATTTCTTGTCTTAAACTGTGCCTAGCACAAGAATACAACTAAAATCATGTTTCACCAACCTTAATTGGTAAAAAATCACTGCTTAAATTTAGGCATTTTATAATGAACCTCGTTAGAAGCAAAAATGTGGTTTGGAAAACTCTTCAAAAATAATGCCTAATACGTTAGCAGCATTGAAATTTTAGGGTCTTGTCCCTTGATGTTTGCATATGTAGCATTTATTGTATTTTATTTTCTAACCTTTTTGACTCTTTGCTATACCAGATATAGGTTACTACATGAACTAATGTTGTTGGTTCAAAGTGATGTTTCCTCTATACACTCTCTTAGGACCACTAATGCCTGATCTGTCTAACTCAAGTAATACTGTAGTCTCCCCACCAAAAATGACTACCAAACTGAGGTGCGTTTTCCAAGGAGGTGAGCCCCCGATCAGGGTCAGCATGAGCAGACACAAGGTCAAGATAGCGCATGCACAAGGCCGGACGTTGAGTTTTGTAATAAAACCACATATTTATGATGACGGACACTTTGTTTGCCGAGCGACCGATGCCCGAAACAAGACCGTCACTCACAAAATAAACTTACACGTTCCAGGTAAGACCAGTTAGAGAATCCGTACGCTTCAGCTTTTCTTTTCACCAGTATTCACACTAACAGCATTTTATCGGAGGAAAACAGGTTTTTGAAATATATCCACCCATATCCAACTACTTTTCTATTTTTCTTTTTTGGTTTTTTTTCAAATCATCGAATCCACTCAAACTCTTCCTGAACTGGATAGTTGAAGGTATCGTTCACCGTCCCCCTGTTGACCTAATATGCCGCAGAACGTAGGATCTATAGAGGACCACATGATTAACAAAAATATACCAAGTAAAATATACCAATACAACACCGCTCTGTCTAGGTTCTACTCGTGTCATGTTTATGTCTTGCTACGGTAATTTTTACGCAGCACGATCAGCTTAAAAGAAAGGATATCTGTAGCCTAAGTATCAGGCGCTTCTTGGGAAAAACGGAGAAGAGAAAAGCAAAAAGGGAACGGAGAGAAACTTCTTCCTTCTCTTCTGCCCTCCCCGCCTCGTCCTCTAAAATATCCCCTCCCCTGACCCCCAAGGAGTGATACCCTCAGGATAGAGCGTTTTTCACATGACGTCACGGCGGCCAAATCGATGTTCCAAAACAATAAAACGTCGGCCATGTTGGTGTTCCCAACCATTCGTGTGGGAGTTGAATTCTTTTCTTATGTTAACGCTTTCTTTTGATCCCATAAATTTGCATAGAAGTTGGCCACATGAGTGAAAACGCTCTATATCTGTTTGCAAGGCTGATTCCCAGGGTTTTTTCCTTTGAAATTTTGGACTGTCAATCAACCAGGGAAAGGACATGGCAGCAACGTTGTTTCTACTTAACTTTTAAAACTTAAACTGCTACACTTCATCAATAAGCTACTGGAACAGTATGACTCATTCTTTTCAACGAACGAAACAATAACGGCTATATATATGAAAAAAAAACCACAGTAACACATCTTACTCTTTATTTTCTTGCTTTACCCTTTCTAAGCATTGGTTTCTTGACATTTCCATACGTTCTATGTTATCAGAAAGATGAGAAATTACAAATAGTGTTGTTCACTTTCCTGACCTATTTATCTTTTCTTTTGTCTTTTTTTTTGCCTGTAGTTCATGGGATCGTTTGGAACAAAGGAGCAGAAATTGATTGCGGCTCAAAAATCACGACTGTTACATTGTTCCGAGCAAACTTTCCGTGGTTAGACATTAGACGCATGCACGTACATCTCATTGATCCAACTTGTCGGGGTTACCTCAACAGCACGCATGTCAGTTTTAGATTTCAAACAGGAGGATGTGGCAGCAAGCACATCAAATCATCTTCAAGAGATGTAATATTCTCCAACACGGTGTTTATTGTCAATAAGCCTTATTTCCAGGAAAGGAAACACAAGAGTATATTAGAAATAAACTTTTATTGCAAATACAGCCACACGGGTGGTGGAAATAAAAAAATTAAGGGTTTTTTGTAAGATATAAACTCTGTAACTAGTGTATGGCGATGCGTTTGATATCGTAATATAACGTAAATTTCTGTGAAACTGTTACTTTATTTGAATCACGAAAACCTTCCTACGGAGATGATTTATCGTATAGGTAACATCCCATAGGAGAACGCAGCTCCGGTATTAATAGCAGGTTTGGGAGAGTCTTTGACTGTAACCATCACGGTTAGCATAGTCCAAGAGAGGCGATGGATTAAAATGAGAGGTTTCTTTACTTAGAAAGTGGAACTTTCGGCTGTAGTTGGAAAATACCGCTATAAGCTTTGGATTAAAAGCCAATCAATCAAATATGCGTGAAATTGTTTGGCACCTATTATTACAAATCTATGGAGTTGCAATTTTTGGGTTTATAGTAAGTTTATCTGTATATTGCTTAGCCTGCGCGCAGACGAAATTAGACTCTGGTTAGCTCCGGTACTAATCAGAGTTAAGTTATCGTCTGCACGCAGGCTATATATTGCTCTGTACAGAGCAAATTGTATTAAATGTTCAACAGCATGAAACATACAAAATAGATTAGGAAGAAGCGTAGATTTTAGGTTTGATCACACAGGTGCTATGTATTCAATAAGCTTATTATGTGTACCGATTAACTTAATATGTGTACCGATTAACTTGAGTCGTTTTATGGCAAAGAAAATTTTTAATTGAAGCTGTAAAGAATGTTTATGCCATAGAATTATGCATGTATTTTAACATTTCTGTTTAGAGTAATTCATTTAATTGCGTTCGCAGAACGCCATCCTAAATTAGTAGCCAGAAAAAATCGAGATTTTTTTGGGACGGACTTCCAAATAGCCTGGCCTCTTGAAAGAACGTGGCTGTCCTGGGTACGAACAATACAAAACACATGACTCATTTTTCGACCAATACGAGATGACTGTTGGTCCACGTGACTTGTAACACACAATAGAAACTTTCAGAACGTTTCTTGATCTGTTTGCCTTTTAAGCTCGATTCAAGGTTTTGCTGCTGGGCGAGAAAATCAATTTTTAACGCGAACACAGGTGAATTTTGTTCTGTTACTTTCGCTTGTTTGTTTGTTTGTTTGTTTTTATGGCGCCTTAAATTACGTGGGTATATTTCGAATTCAGGCACATGCGATTAAGTGCGTTAATTTTTGGTGTACACGGCGTTCAAGAAATGTTCCTTCGACTTTCGACTTTCGTTTAGTTATTTTAACAAATTAAGTTTCATGAATTGCGGTGTGGATCTTTCAACTTCGAGCCACATAAAAACTGCATGCAGCGCTCAAGTTACATAATTATTGCTCGAGGCTTTCCCGGTACCATTGCACTTTATTTTTTTAAGTAATGATTTAGAAACTCTAAAAAGGAAGCTTATATCCTTCCGATTGATTTCATTAGAGAGCTTAAGCAAAGTCAAACAAATTCAAGCAAGTTTTGAACGAGCAAAACGTTACTCTGCTCATGCACGATGCACACTTTTCTGTCGGATTTTTTTTTCGTCGCTGCGTGACTAGAAGTCTTATTATTTTTTATTAGTACAAATGAAATTATCCGATTATTGCCAATAAATCTAAATCCTGCAGCTGAAGAAACTAACACGTGGGTCAACTAACAACTAATTTCATTTTGTTGTTAACTTATGCGCAATATAATTATGCAACACATATTGTTCTATAATCAACCTTTTTACAATAAAATTGTTTTTTAACAATATGTTAATCATTGCCATCATCATCACACTTTTTTTCTCCCTGGACACTAACTCATAGAAGCCTGTAAAAATCTATGGTCTGCCCGGAAATAACTCACTTCGCATATCGAACGCACTCTTTAATCTATGATTACCCCTAGTCTTCTATGTGTTATTTTAAATGTTTTTTAAAAGCATTATCACTTTTTGTATTTCAGTCAGTGCTAATTGATGTTAGTTTGTAAATAAAATGGAAGGCTGCTGTTTTATTTTCTCATTCTGGTATTGACCAATATTTTGCGAGACAAAAATCGCCCTCATCATTAGCTGGGAAAAAGGGGTAAATGGTTTAAAGATTGCAAAATTCGAAGGTAAAGAAAACAAATGAAATGTGCCCTTCATATCTTCCACTGGTGAAGATATAAACAAACCAGGTCGGCCAGGGGGGGGGGGGGGGGGGGGGTAGTGGCATACCAGTATACCCGAAAAAAATTCGCCAAAATACCCAAAATTAAAGTAGGTATACTTTATACCTGAAATTCAAAGAAAGTGATATACAGAATACCCGTATTTAAGCTGCAATATACCGTATACCCGATTTAAAAAGCCCCGGTATACCGTATACCCAAGAGTGTTTCTTTGTCTGCTACACAGCCGTTTGAAAAACTAAAGAAAATTCTTATCAGTTTCTGAAAAAAAATCTTTTTGGATTCTTGCTAGAACAATATTTCTTAGAATTTGTCAGTTTCCTTAAGTTGAATAAAAAATGCGTCTAGCTTAAGAGTAAATCTTAGTCTCGCCTTTAACGCTTAAAAATAAGGAAAATTAAGTTGATATACCAAATATCGATTAAAAAAAACAATACCGATATCAATCCTAAAGTTATGAAGCTAACATCAGTTTCATCTACATGGGAAAAATTATAGGTCGGCCATTGTTTGGGCAAATGGTAAGCAACATTCAAGACTGGTAAAGTTCGTACCAGAATCGTGTTTAACATTTGTCCAAGTCAGTTTCATTTACCGAAAAGCAACATTGAAGGCCTAAAACTGGTAAAAAAGGTGGCTTTGATGAAATCGAACGCGAATTTATTTTCCGTTTGGAACATTTCGTCCCGAAAAACAGTACTACCTCTTCAGATTTTCCGTTGCTCTCCAGACTACCGGTCGACATTGATGGTACAGTTTTGTTATTTAAGACTATATTTATGTATTCAAACTGTTTTCTGTCGTCTGTTGCTACGTCGTTCAGGTGGCAAGGATGGACATGGATTGAAAATTGAAAAAGCTGGGCTAACGTTTTTCAAGTTTTAATATTATTCCGTCAAAGATCAACAAAAACATTATCATGCGGGTTATTGCTCCCTGATGGAATTTGATTGATATTCAATTCTTCATATAACCTGGTACCAGGCTCCGTATAGGGAGAAAAGGTAAAAACACGGAGCGAGCTGAGCGGTGGACTGGGGAAAGTGAAAGGGCGGCGGACCTTTTTCCCTCCCCAGAGAACCGCTCGGCTCGCTTCGCTTGCCGATCGCCGACCGCCGTTTTTTTCTCCTTCTTTTTCCCCTAATGCGGAGCCTACTCCCAGGCTATTCTTCATAACTCTACAAGGGCATTTCTTCTATGGGTTAGGGCATCAAGTACTGACTTCAGTACAGGATTGACATTAAACGGCAATATTTTCGTGACATAGACATTGCATTTTTATGGCGTGTGATAGTGTTATAGGGCACTAACCACGAAACTAGCCGGCAAGACAATCCCATTCGTACTCAGGACTATCCAGTCAGATCAGTCGATTCCTAAATGGTATCACAAGATCATTTATCCGATCTATTTGCGTTTTTGAAACATCAATTCGTTTTCGACGAAATATTTACAATGTAACACTTATTATCTTGTCAACTGTTTTGGGGCTTTTGTGGTTTCAATAGAATTTCTGGAGATTGTTGAGTTGGCCAATACCACGGCATGAATTCAAAAGCAATTGAAAGGAGCTAGATAATAAAGCAGATAGAAAGGGCTGTTGCTTGTTTAAGAAATTTCAAAAGAAATATTAGAGTGAGTGTGATTCGACCTTAGTTATGAGGAATTTGCAATGAATTAACGCGTCCTGTTTTTGACTTTATGTGATCGCCTGATGAATAGGTGTGCCTTATTGAAAATGGCACGTTGTTGAATACCGCGCTTCATTATTTTCATTGGTTAAGTGTTGGCTAACCATTATTCTTTCAGTGCCAAAGCCAAATCGATATCGTTAACTAGTTTTTCTTAGGACCATTCCAGTGAGAATTTAACAACTTATCCGCGTAATAGTCATGTTTTATACTTGATGTATGAATGCCGGTCATGGATTTTTAACCTTTATACTTTCCTGTCATTTAGAATAAGTACGTCGGAATAGCTGATCTACACCTCTGAAAATGCCGCAGGCGAGGCTCAGGACAAAGCTTGACCTTCCTTTCGGAGAGCAGATTTCCATGACGGAATTCAGCTTAGCCTGGCGAATGCACGAAAAAAATCTTTTCCAGATTCCATTTCTTTCAATTCAACCCACTTTTTTTATCATGTCATTTTTATTCACTTGCAATATACGAACGTATTTAGTATCAAAGGCCTAAGTCAGACAAGTTTTTTATACACCAAGATAAGATATGGGACTCCGCTTGTCATACTATGCAGCATTAATTTGGGGAATTTACCTAAAAGCCCCAATAGTGTTTATTGCAAAATGTCTCCCTGTGGTATCAAAACTAATCAATGAGGAATGTCATGAGACCGATTAAGGATATGTTCATTTGGAATAAATTCTGACGATGTTGAAACAAATCCCCACACTCCTTCTTGAAGAAACATATAGGACTAGGAATAGAAATGAAAGAGGATATGTATTTAATATTGAAAAAAGGGGGGTTTACTAGCGGCACTCATAAAAAAACATACTCTTTCCTTGAAGCTGTAATTGATGTACTAAACGTAAAGTAATTTGACTTTGGGCGTTCATGGTAAACATTTTGTGCACGAACCCATAACCTGTTGAATAGTGAGAGGGCTAGGTTAAGTTTTTACGAACTTTAAAACCCACACGGATGCCAGACCTTAATCCTGTTCCGCTGTAATATAACTCAACAATAATGAGATTATTTATGTGAGCATACTGAGTTTATACGACATTGTAAGAGCACGCAACTTACCAAAAATAAGAAAAGAAAGGGTAGGAGCTTAACTCGAGCTACGTAAAAGACATTTCCGTTTTTTTTTGTTTTTTTTTTTTTTCAGAACTATGTAAGCACATTCTCGAGGTTGTTGCTCTCAATAGGCCCGTTCCAACGCTTCCTTAATGCTGTGGAGGCGTAGGAAAGGAGTGGCCTCGAGGAGACTTTAGTTTCAGCTTAAAAGTCGGAATTGGTCTCGTGAGTGCCGATGGCCTTGTACATACTCCATAATACCCCTC
>OZ037776.1:44119115-44129115 GCA_964035525.1 Porites cylindrica | reverse complement strand
GGTCGCATTCTTGTGAAGAGAAACGTCCTTAATTATTTTGTGGTTTAAATGGCTGGCTGATATCGAAAGAAAACAAATTTCAGAATTACGTGTCTGAAACACACATGATACCTCAGAAATACAAACATAGTCGTTAAACATGGCGCAATTAAGCGGGTTTCGGTGACCGGGAAAATATCTTTGAGCTGCCGACGAATTTTTAAGAAGTGTCTGGCGGCCTTCTCTTCTGTAAAGTGAGTTTATACCAGGCTAACAAAACGGCGCTTTAAACAAAGCGGCGTGCCGTCTACTTAGAGTAATTGCCAATATGTGGTAACAAATGCTCCAACAAAGGAAACAGAGGGGTAAACTTTCAGAGTATCATTTATTGTTATCATTCTATATCATCAACGACTAGATTGGATTGCATTTCACCAAGATGTCACATATCAACGCTTTAGCAACGACTCCGCTTATTTTTGGGGGGGGCGCCAATAGTATTATTTTGCGAAAAATTCGGAAATGGATTAGAAATTAAATCATGGTTTCAAGACAGAGTTTTTAAAGTTTGCGGTTTGTAGAGGAAATATTATTTAAGCATCTGTTATGTTATTAATAAACAGCTCATTGTTCAGAGAACGGGGCAGTTTTCGCAGCTTGTCATGCCGATCTCGGGTTGTTAACCGCAATGTTTTTCTAGCTGGAAATTTGTTAGCAATAGATTAGTTCAAGTTTTACATGACTGCAACAAAAACTCACGTTACGAGCTAAAACCCTAGAAAACGTGTATTAGTACAGAGGGAATGGAGGTCAAGTAAAGAATCCTATTTTTGGCACCCTTTCAGAGGGGTACAGTATATCAACTCTTTTTTTTAACAAATTCGTGACAACGTCATTTTAATTCGTGACGAAGTAATTTTTACCCTTATCCTTGGAATTTGCAGTCAGCAAAAGCAGTGAACTTTTACTTGAGTCGTCTAATGATTCTAATGACTGACTCGTGCCGTGTCAACTTGGCTGACACAACACGTTTTCAGTGGCTGGGTGCGAATAGAATGTGCACAGACTACAATTCCCAGTTTAAAGTCTAAGGTCTATATGTCTGTCCCTAGCATTTGTGTTTTTAAAATTCTTGTGACTGGAAGGCGTCTGTCTTTTACAATACCTAATCAATCAAATTGAAACTTTTTATTGTGTCCCTAAAACCACTTCAAAGGCTTCAAAACACAGATCTTCTTTACTAGCTAGTGGAGTACACGCATCCGTTGTTCATAATCCTCGATAAATATCCAATCGCGAGTGCAAAGGGTTTTACTCTTCACCGTGCTACATATTGTCGTTGTTTTAATTTACCATATTTGTGTTCGTTCCAAGGTAGGAAAGTTAGAGATGTGAATACGTCACTTATCATTTTCAGTAAAGGGAAAATTCTTATCAGCAAAATTGCACTTGACTGGACACTTGAACCATCAGTGATCAGAGAACAACACACCCTCTTTTAATCCAGAATCAAAACTCCTTTATGTAGACTGGTGCAATAGGTTTGGATTGGTTTGGACCAGTCTCGAGAAGGAAATCCATGGGCCAAAAACAACTTTTAAGAACGGCGAATTCGATTGTCTTAAAACAACAGACCCTTTGCATTCTGCAATAAATCCACCCATAGATGGATTACGTTGTTGGTTGTCGATTAATGGTCACCATTCCGTCGATGCCTTTACAGTTGTATTATAGTCGAAAAGTTCTCTCAGATGGTCACGAAATGATGACTTCATATGTGATAATAGAATGTTCTCAGCACGCCGCACGCGACTTATTTGCATTTTTTTCCTCTGATTGTTTACCGTTCACAATTTTGCCATCCATTGTTTCTTGAAGCACCGTAGACGATCATTTTCTTTATTTTAAATCAGCTTTTATACCATCAAAAATTATTGGAAGTTATTTGTATATACATGTACAATCAATTGTGCAGATTGTCATTGATATTATATCAACATACACATTCTCAAAAATGTCCTTCAATTCTTTTGTACCGTTACAATGAGAAGAATTTGTTTAAAATCAGAACATCTTTTGATTGATCATTTACTTCAGTCTGGTGATCTCCAATTGTTAACTTTAAGTCAAAGTTAGGTACGTTTCATAAAATGTGGTTTATTTTCCTAAGTTGAATCAATGTTTTGAATTTGGTTCGGCAGAGCAGTCAAGTTAAATAATAAAGTTCTGCCTCGAACTACCATGCCACACGACTCTGGCACGGCAGTGATTATGCTTGGTCAAACTAAATTCATAAATTTCGGAAATGTGTTTTTCTTTTAAATAATCACACTAGAGCAGTTTTTCAAAGGACTCTATAATTTTATACTACATCTCCAACACAGAAAAAAATACCAGAGCTAAATAAATCCTTTGTTATTACAAGCCTTCTTAAATTCCCAATACCACTTAATTTCCAAGAGTGATTTTTGAATGTGTTAAGGTATTACACAGAAAGGCTTTAAAAAAGTCATGTCATTTCTAAGATATAATCACGAAAACGATAAAAATGTTACAGAAACAGCCATCAAACCATACTTTCGGCAAAAATATCAACGTTAGAATGGCAAATACATCCGCGTCCCCATAAAAAGTAGAGGACTCATGATCGGAAAAGATGCAGTGAAAGCTGTTTGACAGCACTGTACACTATATATTGGATTAAATGAGAAAGGTCACAATCTTGTCAATGAGCCGAAACACGACAAGGATAATAGAATCTTATTTATTGAAGTAAACTGTGTCAAATTGTTTTTTTCTTTGACTTGTAACTGGGCCAAAGATTGCATAAAAGATTGTTTGCAAAGTTCTCTGCTGTCACGAAACTCTCCAAAACCGTTCCTCATCGCGCCAAAGGGCCCTTGGCCATTGTTTCAGCACTTAAGAACTGTTTGATACCTCTTTTTTTTCGTAGGCAATATTTGTTTTTTGAGCTCGAATGTTTATACCAGGATTTACATTAAATTAGCGGTCACCAGTGAAAATATTATTATTATTATATTATTGTTATTGAACCACGCTATTTACACGGTATTTAGTAATATAAATTGCCAAGTATAAGTCATGGTCTAAATGTTGTGTGCCATGCCAACCTTATTACCTGCAACTGGAATAATTCCGATACTGACAGATACGCTTTGACGAGATAGTTTTCCTCTTTGCATGACTGTAATCTGCAATTTAAATAACCTTCAGAAAGGTATTTGGTGAAGTGAAGTCAGACCTAACTGGGCAGTCTTGGGTTCATATAACGACGCCCTTGTTGGAGGAGAGGAAGAAGGGGAGGGGTATACGAATATATCTAATCTGAGTCTTAAACCTCTTTGTTTCACCCAGTAAGGGGGAAGCAGTGTCCCTGTCCATATACAGGTGTATTACTATTGTTTTGGGCGTTGTCTTCTTTTCTTTTGTTTAGTTTATGTTCAACTTCGTGATGTTCATCGCTATTTCATAGGCGTATGCTGGCCTTATTTGCTGTGTCAAGGCCAAACAAGGTTTATTTACCTAATGGAATTTCTCGAGTATGTTCCTCGCATTGTGCAAGATTTTTCTGATAAAAAAAGGCTTGTTTATTGTGGAAAGTGCATTTAGTTTATCCATCTAGTTTACAGGCACTCTACTCAAATACTTAGAAACAAATAATTCAAATACAACATAACAGGATTAAAAACCCCAACTGGCAGAAGGCAACCAGTTAGCTATTTACAAGCGTGGCCGAGGATTTGAACTCGGGACAACCGAGTACAAATCCAGCAAGTGGCAGAGCGGGACTCGAACCCGGGACCGCCGGATTGCGAGTCCGACGCGCTGACCACTCGGCCACGCTGCCTCCTGATAAAATGCTTGACAGTATGTTGGCTTCACTTGGCGAGATAACAGGTTTCCAAACTGAGTACTGGTACAACTTTTAGAGGCCTGGGGCCTGTTTCTCGATAGTCGCGATGACGTTTCGGTTCTCGAAAGCCGTTTATGGTTGCCGTGTTTACATTTTTGGTCTTAAAAATTATACAATAAAACTATCAGTTAACAAACAAAATTGACCAGTTTGAGCTAGGAACCGTGCTACTATTCGACAGGTTTTGATTTTAAAATTTGCCTTCGGGCCCGAAAAGTTACAGGAACTTTCGAGAAACGGACTCCAGACCTGAAAACGGGGATGTGGAAAAATAACATGTTCTAGTCTGAAATAGAGTCAGGAGAACTGAGTGGTACACTCCCACTCTAGGAGCAACCCCAGGGTCTTAACTAAAATTTCAGTGTAAACAAAGAAACTGTTTTGTTTGTTTGCAGCAAGGTACCAGAATAGAAGGGAGTGGCAAGTGGACATGAAAATCCCAAGAAGAAATGTAGGAGTAACTGGCGTTGACGGCTCTGCTCCAATACGAGATAAAACGAGTCTGTGGCCCAAAGGAATTATACCCTACACCATTGCTTACAGTATCCGTGAGTAAAAAGCCTCTTGACGCGCACGTGTATTAGCTAAGACTTTATTACTACTCTATTAAAAAAAGTAGGTACATAGATACACTTGCTAAAGATTTTAATGTCTGCTTTTCTTTTTCTGTGTTATCATTGTACGTCAGTAAGCAGTGTTAATTAGATCACTTAACTTCAGTGTTTTATCTATTTTCAGTTGCAATCTGCAAGGCTTTCTGATAGTTAAAGGTTTATGTTTTTAGTAGATAATTGTGTTGTTGATGTAGAGCTGTATTTGTCTTGCCTGACCACGACTAGCTTTCCAGCTATTTGCGGGACAAACTATTTCAACTTTTGTATTTTTGTACAAATAGTAAAGTTGTTGTTGTTGTCTAATTCATGCAAGTAGTATTGGTCAGATCGATTCATCTAGTAAGAAGACTTTTTCAAACATCTTCTCCAAGTTGTGTAAGCTCTTAAGCATGCCTCCTTGTAACTGAACAGCAAGTCGAATTTGACCAATCTGTCTTGTGCGCTTCTGTTGATCAGAGCGAACTACAAGATGCTCGTCTACGCTTATAAAAATGGCCAATATTAATTTGAAGAAATCAATTTGCCACATCGTTACTGACTCAATCTCATCACTAGACGTATTTCGTTTCAGCTGAATCCAGCAAAATCCGTCAGTTGCTTAGAGATGCGATGGCTGAATGGGAAAGACACACGTGTATTAGATTTGAAGAGAGAGTAAATCAGTCAGATTATGTAGAATTTTATTACGGCGAGGGGTGAGTGTTATACTTGTAGTCTGAATGTCAACCTCTCTCCATTCCCCCCCTCCCCCAGGCGTGACATTTTTTCTCGCCTGGCCTCCCGTTGGAGGGTGGGATGAAGAGACGGTTGATATTTCAGACTAGTCTTGCTAGTTGCTACCTCCTGTTACCTGCCATCCGTTATCAGTTATGCGGTGCACAATAAATCTAAACGAAAAGGTCTGCTTACTAGAATCTGAGCTGTCAGTCTTCCAAGCTGTGGAATCGACTGAGTTGGTGTTGCTTATGGTCTCCACACACAGCTGCAAGAAGGTAGATGTGGATCAATTACTAGGATCCAATCGTTTCGAGCAGTCGAATGTGAGATACCAACAAAAAACGCTATTTCCTCTATGACGATTCTTTAATACAAAAAGCATTCGCGCAACCTAAATATTAGTTACCTGCTAATCTATAAGTGCGCGCAATGCGTAATTTCTAAGAGGAATGTCGAACTGCGTTTCGGGCGGTGGTGTGTTTGTTGCTATTTTCTTCAAAAAAAAATTCGTAATAAACGATTATTGGATTCGGTTTTTGTGATATCCGGAAAAATAAAGGTCTCGGTAAGTGTTATCAGTCTCGCCTGAAAGCACATTCTTCGAACTTCACTATTCTGGATATCACAAAAAACGCCGCCTAAAAATTGTTTATCTCCTTGTTTCCTGATTGTGTTTCATAAAGGTGTAACTCCGATGTTGGGCGAGCAGGCGGTAGGCAAACTACGTCTCTGGGTCGAGGCTGCGCACATCATGGGATTGTGGTACATGAACTGGGACATTTAGTTGGCTTTTGGCACGAACAAAACAGGCCAGATAGAGATAACTATATAAATATTAAGGAGGAGAACATTATACCTAGTAAGTGTTTTGCAAATCGCAAAGAGAGAGACCATAAATTGTGTTATGTTCCTACAGACCAACCCTCTCCTAGCCAGCTCCAACTCCCACAGAGGGAAATAATCGTCACTTTCGATCGTTTTGAAATTTAACTTGCCAGCGAGGATTACAGGACACAGACCAAGAAAATCAATAAATTAAATAATTTTTCAACTGGAGAAGAGAAATCTCGTGTCTCCGCGCGATCGTGTAATATTCCCTATAATTATATTTATTTCCTTGGTTTGTGATGTGTAGACCTCGCCTCTGTTATCATATTAGTACCATTTTCTATACCAATATCGAAAGTTATTCCACAGAGCAGCTTCAGGTTGGACTCTATTACGGTCCTGACACTTCACTTATCTTCAAGTTCTCTTTTTTTATGCATTTGAAACCTTTCCACCTTTTTAAAAGTAACTCTCGATTTCAAATAATTCCAAAATTCTCCTAAAGGTCTGAGGTCCTTGAAAAATATCAGTTGCCAACGGATAAAAACGTCGAGTTCCCCTAGATCACTGGTCAGCTTTTCTTTTAATTCCGGTACTGTTGATAATCTATTGCATGGTTTTGGTTCTCGTGATGTATGTTATTTGAAATACCATTTTTTATTGAAAAACAAATTGTGATCTTTTCTTCTTTTCAGAGTTTAAGTTTGCTTTTGATAAATACAGTAACCGCAAAATTGACAGTTTGGGTGTTGAATACGACTATAAGTCCGTCATGCATTACGGGGCGAAAGCGTTCTCCAGAAACGGTCAGCCTACAATAGTGGCACGTGATACAACAGTGAAGAAGTTTGGTAATAGTCACCTCAGTCCTCTGGACATAAGACAGGCCAAGCTTTTGTACAACTGCCCAGGTTAGTTCAAGAAAATAACCCGTTTTGTTGTATAGCTGAAAATTTTTTACCACTTGCGTCAGCGCGCTGTCGTAGGTAACAATTTTAGGGAGTTAAAGCAGTGACGTTTTTGGGCAACGCACGTCAACCGGAAGTGGACTTTTTGCCCTCTTGAGCCGCGATTTTGAACAAATTTTTGTTAGCAAATCGTCTGTATAAGAACAAAGAAGCTTAGCAGTACAAATTTAGTAGCGTCAGGGTATTTTTTATAAGAGAGAAAGGTTCACCTCTGGTTGACGTGCGTCGCTCAAAAACGTCGCTGCTTAAACTCCCTTGACAATGTTTTTCGCGGCAAGTCTCTAAACGGGCAACATGGCAAATTCTTTGACGTCAGAGGGTAGAAGTGCACGTTGCTTGAGAGTGTTGACCGCTCGCATAGAATTATTTTCACGAATTTGTGCATGTAGAAAGTTTCTTCGTAGGCATATTACTAGATCCTTGGGGAACTAGTTGATTTTGTTTCCCTCGAATCTCGATGTTTACTGTTTTAATGTTTCAAAGGAAACAAAAAGGGGGGAACAAAATTTACTGTTCGGACCAGTCATTTACTTTAGCTAAAGAAAAATTTCTTAAGCCTCATTATAAACAACTTCTCCGTGATAAAGTGTCCCACTGGAAGCAGTTCTTATTTCATCTTACTAAATGAAATGTTTTATTGACTTCGTATGCCTTCTCATGTTCCCCAGATTACCCAGAATTCCCACGAGATTTTGTTTGGAAGAACGACGGATCCATGGGAAGACAGGCAATTTGTTTAAGAATTTATCATCCAAGTTCAACAGGTTGGAAAGATAACTACCTCTGCTATCGCAAAGATAAACAAAATCTACAGCTCAGGTAACAAAAAAATATTTTACCGTATCCACCGTTTGAGAGTGTCAAACATCGTTGTGGATCTAAATGGAACAGCTTATCAACCATCACAATGGTTTTTTCCTGGTATCTTCTAGGTGGTCCTATAGAGGCCCTTTAAGAGATAAGCGATGCACTCGAATTCGCGTACCTACCAAATCTCATACAGAGGGCTGGGACCGGGCATACTTGTGTTGGCCGCACGATGGAAATTATAAATTCAAATGGTTGACGAATGAGCCCAGTGACAAAGATAAAGGTAGCTGCTTAAAGTGGACCGAGCCCCGTGATCCTACCTGGAATAACTCCAGATACTACTTGTGCGCAACTAAGCATAAACGAGCAGTGGGTAAGTTTTAAGCGCGGTGTTAATTCACACAGTATAGTTTTCGAATCGTTAACTCGTAATTGACCTTTTCATCATCGCATATCAACCTCATTGAACTACCTCACTGTAGCTTTTCAGTTTGTGATTTGACTTCAAGTGAGTGCAAAAAAAATTACTCGGTGATTGATTGCATGGAAACAAATAGCTCGCAATGAGGTAGTTACTGGGAACGAGGAATAATTTAGGTCATATTATCGGAGCACTGAGCGTTTTTTAACAAGGACACAGATCGTGGTAACTTGCCTCAAAAGAGGAAAAAAGACTCGTGAAATCTCGTTGACGAGAACAGAGATTTTAAATTCAGCTTACTAATCAACCAGTCACCTGATTACTTTGTTAGAGAAGGACTGACTGTTTCAATCAAGGGGTTTTATGTATGGAGCTAACGTATATAAAAATGGTTATCATTATTATTATTACTTTCGCAGACGGTAACTGGACTAGATGGTCTCCATGGAGTCAGTGTAGTCGGCGATGTGGCGGGGGAGTTCAAACACGGTCTCGAAGTTGTACTAATCCGCAACCAGCCTTTGGAGGTTCATATTGTGATGGCAGATCATTGGAAAAAAGGCCATGTAACTCACAAGAGTGTTGGGGTACGCACATCACAGTTCTACCTAACCTGTTGATGATCATGTTACTTTTTCCCAGAGCAAATAATGGCTGCTGTCAAGGGTGGCCTGGAAGAGGCGCGTGACACGAGCTAGTCGTATTCCCCCTGTCGTACTCGTTAATTATCACACGCCTAGTGTTTCCCTTGCGATGGCCATTGGTGATTAAGAATTGATCTTTTAATTACTGTGTCTGTTTAACTCCTGAGAGTTATCCGATTCAAAGAATAGCCAAGTGACATTAGAAACAGAAGACAAAAGTTCCCTGCCACAATGGTTTGCGATAAAACCAATTCCCTTTTTTACTTGCAGAGTGGCCGAGGTTCCCCGAGGATTTCAATTTCGGCCCAAAAATACGTCCCAACCAAGACGAGAACTGCCTTCGGATATTCGAGAGGCGAGATTACCATACTTGGAAAAATTACTTGTTTTGCACCCCTGGAGACAGGCGACAGTTGGGAATGCGCTGGTCAGACCAAGAACCAATAGCAAAGATGAGATGCACGCATATTTACGTACAGGAGGACTCAAAGGGAAATAAATGGAACAACAACTTTCTTTGCGTACCTAGAAACTCTGCCATGCCATACAGGTGAGATTTACAATAGAAAGGAACAATATACCTTTTTTGCGTAATATGGTTTATTGCCCATTGAACATCACATAATCTTTTCAGGAGATTTCAGTATGAAGGTGAGCAGTAATAAAGGATCCGGAGAATACACCCTTAAACTTTGTAATGAAAAGGTCTCGTGAGCGACCGCGACTACTTTTGGGATTAACAAACTGGACTTTTCCTTGGCTTTCCTTTAAAAGCTCTCGTGAGCGACCACTCAGAGTCTTATTCATATTAATCAACACTTTCATGAAACTACACACTGCGATAATGGTCTGAAAAATTGGACGTAAGGTCTAACCGTGTCTATATCAGATATAAAGTCACTCATTAAACGTTAATTCTTTTGTTTTTTCTTTATGAGTTATTAATGAGTTTCTGAAGCTCTCGTAAGCGACCACGCTCTATTGTTTTACCATGCGGTCTCTTACGAGAGCTTCGACTGTATTACGAAAGAAAGGCAGAGGAATTAAACCTTACTAGAAGCACTCAACCGCCTCACAGATTAATC
>OZ037776.1:43999115-44114115 GCA_964035525.1 Porites cylindrica | reverse complement strand
AGGCCACTAAACTAAGTTCACGTGGCAAACATCCTACACACTGCTAAGACAGGAATGTCTACATGTGCTTATGAGTAATGATACAAATGTGATTGTAAATTTTAAGGCTGGGGAATACGTAAGAAAGATGTTTCTTTCCCATTCAGTGACAGGCCGCTCGAAAGAAAACCTATGACCCTCTACTTACTACTTCAGATCTTTTATCACTCCTTTCATTACAACATCAGTTCGTTCATAGCTCAAAATTGTAAGAATTCAGGTTCAAATCATGTAACTCTAAGCTTATTTTTAATTGATATGTACACAGCTTGTGGCAGTATGTTAGCCGGATCTCGTGGCAGGTTCACTACTCCTCACTTTCCCAATGGGAACTCTGACCATATGGATTGTGAGTGGATCATTGGAACAACTTCTGGACGAACTATTAACTTGGAGTTTTTGTCTTTTGATGTTGGAGGTAGGTTAAGAATCTTCTGTTGATAGATATCTCCCTCTCATAGACCCCTTAGTCCATCGTATATAACATTTATCACTACCGGAACCTTTGCGTTCAAAAACACATTCTAGCGCAATGATTATCTCCGGAAGATATGGCGTTGGGGAGTTTGAATTTGAAGCTAATCTTGTTTCACCCTTAGGTTCACGACCATGTAATAACTCTGTGTCCGTTTATGATGGCCAAACGTACAAGTCCAGGCTTATTGGAAAATTCTGCGGATCTAGTGTACCGCCACTTGTCCGTTCAAGCTCAAACTACCTGTTAGTAAAGTTCCACTCTGATGAAGGAACACCTTACAAAGGGTTTAGTGCTAGATGGGACACCACTGCTGTTCCTACTCCGACTCCGACTGTAGGTAAGAAACACTTTATGAATGATTCTCAAGATAGATTAGGTCGGAGGATGTTTTCTTTGCCACTTGGGCTTCCGCCCTCGTTCCGCGATCGCGGCCTCAGGCTTGCTCTCGATCTGAAACACGCTAACAAATCTGGTTGTTTGATACAGGGTGCAGTGGTATTATCGTCAAACCAAATGGAACTCTGGTTACCCCTGGGTATCCACGCTTTTACCCTCCAAATACAGACTGCATCTGGGTGATCTCCGCTCCTAAAGGCCATTACATTGAGCTCGAATTCAAGAGATTCGATATTCATAAAGTTGGTGAAGGTTGTGGGTATGATTACGTCGAAATAAGAGATGGAAACTCGAGGAATTCACCATCCTTTGGACGACGCTGTGGAAGAACAGGTAATAAAACATAAAATGTCAACAATATATTTGGAATAAGTAGCAAATCACGTCTCACTATTATAGGAGTCGGTAGTGCATGGGGTAATGACATTTTTATTTGTGTGTTACTAATGCGCAATCCTACAGTTTCTACTCCTTCTAATCAGTTTCTGTAAGGCCTTCATTACACGGCACTGGAAGGAGGAATTTTCGACTGGTTGCAAATTCGTACGTTTAGGTGTTTCTTTCACATGGAACCACCTTTACCGTACGAAAATTTAGACGCCTAGCCGTTTAAGAATTAAGGGTAAAAAATCGAGGCCGGCGCCATGCGAACGCCATGACTGTGACTGTCGAAATTTTTGTACGGCAGAGGCGTGGTTGCATGAATGCGTGTCAACTCAGCCATTTTGGATTTGCTAAAGTAGCACTGCGCATGGGTAGATGGTTAAACCGCTAACAACAGTTAAAATTCAGCCTGGTTGGTCATTTCCCTTAAACAGAGTGAAAATTTCGAACGGTTCCAAATGAGGGAAGTGTTCCGTACAATTTTTTTTAACCGGTCGAAAATTCGTACGCTGCCATGCCAACGTAGCCTTAGTTTACCTCTAGGTGTGGCGCGCGGGAGAGTTCTTTTGAACAACTTGTTAGAACGTGTTAAGGTTCCCAACACCACCTGACCATTTCCTAGGAAATATGTAGACATTTAACAAGCGCTCCCACGTTTGGCCAAGAAACTTCCCAGCGCTTCCTGCGTACAAGAGCGAAATTATTGCTTTGCATTAGGAAGAACTTACCCTGATCGTCTGCGTCTTCCTCCATCGCGGTGTGGTACCGTTCATCTGCTGTGTTTCGTGAGCCGTGGAATTTAGCTAACCATCACCGTTAGAACTTACCATGTGAATTATATATTTCAGGGGAAAATTTCACAACGATCTCCAACCAGGCGCGCATCCGGTTTCACTCAGACGACTCGTACGAGAGGCGGGGGTTTTTTATGACTTGGAGGAGTGTGGCAACCAGCACCCCAGAGCCTCCTACAAAACGTGAGACAATTATATCTAGACAAAATGATATAGGCATTCACGTTTTACAAATTGCCATGCTGGAGAGGAAGAAACGCATTGGGAGAAGAGAGAAACAAAGAGCTGTCATCGTTTAATTTCTTCGGCTCCCAGTTCGTCTCCTGCTTTACAGTATGGCAGATTTGTACCACGTAAATAACTAGCTACAAGCATAGTTATTTTAAAAAGTAGGATACCAGTCCCCTCTACTAACAATGCTGTAAGGTACCCTTATTGTACAAGTGTGGTGACGTGGTCGAGCAGTTATTATCGCGTCGTAATAAGATTCGTCGAGTCCGGCGCGGGGTTAGAGCCTTTCTAACGCGTTGTTGTATTAGACAAGAAACTTTGCCCCACTTAGGTGCTTCTTGTTACTTAAACCGGGTTAAACACTGGCTATGTGAACCTTGCGAGCAAGCTCTCCCGAGGATATGGGGGTGGGGAAGGGAAGGAAAGAGGAGATCTCTCTTTCCCTTCTTCAACCTCATTCTCGCTTGCGGGCTAGCTCGAAGACTTCCTCTACAATTTTTCGTGATGTTAAGTAAAACCATTCTGCCGTCTAATAGAGCCATCATTCATTCTATTGTAACTATAGTTCTTTTTTTCAGTTGAGCCTGCAGTCAAATATTTTTCGGTCTATGGAGGCGCAAAAGCGATGTTCGTGTTTAACACTACCTTCACTATTGTCTGTACCAAAATTATAATTGGTTTAAACACCAAAATGTAAGAGAACTTCACAAACCAATATGTTTCGAAATAGCTAGTTTTCCAGCTAACATCCTTGCAAAGAATCTCCCCTGAATCTAAATACCATCGAAATTCTCGAGAAGGGGCGGATTAACAAGTGAAATTATAATCTTTTCGTTGCTGTCGTTCTCAAATCTTATTATTGCTTGAATCCTCCTTCAAAATGGGTTTAGGACGTTTTATTTTGTGAAGTGCTTTTCTGTAGGTTCGTGCATTCTATGGGCGGTAAAAAAACATTCTTTGCGGGGAAAAGCGTTTTGTAGCTTAACAAAACAGAGAAATTGCTGTATTAGCTTGATCATTACCAGGTGGCTGTTTTGGAAGTCATTATATTTCACTCATTTATACTTTCTATCATTGCGTTTGTAGCGGTGTGTCCGCGTGGTTGGGTATCTCATGTGATTGATGGAACAGATAAGGTGTATTGCTATTTGGTGAGACTCAACACGCTCACCTGGGACCTGGCAAGGAAAGACTGCATCAACTCGAATTCTGAACTGCTCAGTATCGCTAATGCCCAAGAACAAGAATTTGTGACTAAGCATCTTCTTGCCAGGTCATTCATGTGGATTGGGTACAACGATCTCGAACGGGAGGGCGCCTGGACTTGGAGTGACAGGTATTTTGTTTGTCATGTGGGCAATTTAAACAAGCAGTACGTGCAGTGAGCGTTTTCACATGACGTCACGTCTGCCATGTTAGGGAGCGTAAGCAGAGATGTTTTTGAGCGACGCACGCCAACCGGAAGTTGGGTCTTTTCCCTACCAAATTTGTATTGTTAGGTCCCTTTGCTCTCATACAAACAATTTGCTCGAAAATTCAAAAAGCACACTTCCGGTTGACGTGCGTCGCCCTAAAACGTCTTTGCTTAAGCTCCCTATTGGTGTTCCAAAACAATAAAACGGCAGCCTTGTTGGTGTTCCAAACCAGTCCCGTGGGAGTTGAATCACGTGAGTGAAAACGTTCTACAGACCATCTTAGCTTGTTTTTTCCCAATTCAACCTCAGTGGTGTTGTTAACCAAGGGAACTATTTATTTCAGATCCCGTCCTATCGACGTGCATGTGTATGCATAGTCTATGAAAGACAAAAGGCGAATTCCCTTAAAAGCAAATTCGGTGGTTTGAATTTGAAAAAAAAATAAGCATACAAGTAGAAAGTGACTAATCGACACTTAAGAGACGGAGGGAACTTTCCTTGTTGAAGAACCAGGTGACATTGCTTTTATCCTATCAGTCCTTAAGCGAAGAAAGATGGCAGGTATCGTAAATAAAGTCTGTTGTTATTATACTTCCAAGATCTGCCTGCGGGAAAACATTTTTAGAACTAGACGTAATGGTCTGTTTACATTGAAGTGGAAGACCCTAGGTAGGTGAGGGAACCCGCCTGTTTATATAATCTCTCATTTTACCTTGATCACGTTTACATGATCTTGGGTCCCCTACCTCCATGTAAACAGGCCCTAAATGTTGAATGGAGTCAAAGATTATGGGTGCTTTGAAGCTAACATTTTCTTTTATGCCCTTTAGAACACCAATCAGGTACCAGAATTGGGCAACAGGTGATCCTAACAATGGAGGCTCTTATAGAATAAGCAAGGATACATCCAGGAACGACTGTATAAAATGTGAAAACTGTGCCGTATTGAAATCTGATGGAAAATGGAACGATTACCCCTGCACGTTTAGGTTCAAGTACATTTGCAAGGCCAGTGCAAGTAAGTTGTGCTTTGCTTGCTGAAAAGTTAAGATAGTACATTATGCTTAATGTAAGCTTGAATACTCGAGCGTACTGGTTTGCCACGAGCAGATTCAGTTTGACATTTTCATGGGGAAACAAACCTACACGATTACATAAACAAATAACAAATGTTCGATGACGATAGCAAAATAAATGGCAGCTGAAGGAAAAGTGATCGGAAAATCAGGCTTATTACACGAAGGTCCGAATGAAAACCAACAGTCAACGACAAAATTAGTTGAGAAACCTTGCCATAAAAGGGCCTTACTAAAATTTTGCCGACTTCAAACAAGAAAAAGGTAGTCCCCCAACCCCTCTATGCAATGTTGTGCCCCTGTTCGAGCTACATGTAATAAACAATAAACACCCTAACTTTTAATGGTTAAGTGGAGAGAAGAGGTGTGGATTGTTTTGTTCTCTGAAGTGCCCATCTGAAGACATTGTCTCAACAATTTTGTCGCCGATTGAAGGTCACTCCATATTTAACTCTACAAAAAATTGTGTTTACTTGAAGTGTACTGCACTGCAAAGTTTGGTCAGTTTCATGCAGTTGAGGAAAACAACAGTTGATTACTCCGAAAGGCAAGTCAAACAAACCAACGGTTACACTGCCCACCGTATACATAATTAGCGAGCGATGAATTTATTATTATCGCTAATCAGTCCAATGTACTTTCTAGATGGCTCAGTGGTAGAGCGAGAACTTATGTGATCGGAATCTTGCAATGTTCTAAATCACTGCCATACAATGCTAACCATAAATTAGTGCTATCTCCTCATATTAATGAAGCAGACCAATCTAACTCAGTTCTCTCCCGCAGGTTATCTCTCAGAAAGTCAAAACACTGACGATGGGTCGATAAAGGCGAAACATGAAGAAACATGAGGCAACGGGTAGAATTATGAACAGTATATATTGGTTAACTATTGTCATCTGAGGTGGATTACAATTATTTTCCTTTTCGTCCGTGTATTAAATATGACCTTAAATTTAAGGACATGAGTAACACCCCTTGTTGGCTGTTCTTATAAAATAAATTTGTGATACGAATTTACAGTTGGATTGAAGTAAGACTCAGATTAACCTCGTCGTTATGTTATATATCTCATTCAGTTTTTTATATGTAAATCTTGTTCGTCTTTTCCCATCGAACGTCTGCCCGTGATTCGCAGAAGAGTTTGTTTGTACCCAGTGTCGACATGAGCCCAGCATTTACGCAAAGGACAGGTTACTAAGAACCCGTCATTATCTGGTCTACGTAGAACAATTCTTGAAACGGTTTCCACAACTTTTTGAGCATTTTGATGGACTTCAGAAAAAGGTAGAGCCAACATCCATGATGTTTTGCAGGGTCGGAAAGTTTCAGAGCCATAGAAATGATATGAAACCTTTCAAATTAACGACTTTTCTTCCAAAGCAGCCGCGAGAATTCGATTGATCGTGCATTAAAACCTAGGAAACCCATCAAAAGTCAAAAGTTTGTAGAAGCCATGTATAAAACGATGTTGAGCGGCAACGGTAAAGGATGGTTGTTTTTAGAATTGAAAGTAAACAAAATAGTTAACAATAGACTTGCTTTCCTTTGGGAGGATCCAAAATTAGGTTCTTAGGATTCCCTACAACGAAAAAACAAACAAACAAATAAAAAATCCAAAAATTGATTCTTTCGCCGGTTCAAGGTATGTTGGCAGTGGCTAGAATAAATACCCCCAAATCAAGTTGGACACCTCAAAATTACACGACGCAATTTTCCTGGTAGAGAAGCATTTAGTGGGCAATTCACCCCAAAAATTGTAAAAATTGAGAAAACCAGACACGCAAAAAAAGAGTTGAATACAAAAAAGAGTTGTGTATGGTTAAGCATACCGAGGTAGTGAGTTGAGTTAAGCAATGTTTCAAAAATTGTTAGCTTTCAAGAAATGCGGTGAATGCCATGGAAAGTATGTTGGAAAAACCGGTGTCAGCAGTTAGCGCTTGACTGTTTATTGGGTTAGGGATGTGATTATAAAGCAAATAATGCGGGTGTCAAGCTATTTGCTACGTTTTAAAAAGCTAAGATCGAATTGCAAAATAATGGTCTAGTTGGATTGGATTAAAATTTTAGAAGGTTGGGCCAACGTTTTCAAGACTGTAATGAGTGTAGCACAGAATTGACCCAAAGAAAAATATCCTCGTGACAAAGGCCCTTTAAGCCTTACTTAGTTGGTGTTTTTTATCATTCGCTTTAAGTTATCAGACTTATTTTCATCAGTATTATTTTAAGTGAAGATAACACCCTGATTCTGGGGTACCCATTTTAGTTAACAGCAAACCCAGGTATCTTGCCTCGAACCCAGCCTCATATTTGCACGGGAATAAACTGCTTGTCAGGTAACTGTTTCCAAAGAAACGCACGAATTATAATGTTGAAAATCCGGATTAAGATTTGATCTAATGAATCTAGTCGAAAAGTAAATCTTTGAAATTCAAAATTATTGTTAGATTTTAGTAAAGATTCAAGAATCTGGATTTGGATCTTCCCAAAAAAACGCAACCTAACCTTAACGACTAATCCCGGGAGAAACGTTCATTTAGTTTCCCGATAATCTCATTTTTATTTGAGGAAAACAAATTACCTGGTTTCCCGAAAGGCTAGTCATGAACTAATTTGTCATTTAACTCAGTGATCCAATATGTATGCAAAGTGGTGGCCAACATCTTGGGAAACAGTGCACTTAAAAACTTGTCAATGTTAGCGTACCCAGCATTTTAAAAAACCTGAGAACATAATTAGAACATTAGAGAGGCCTTTACTATTTATTGCACATCTGCGGGAATTCCTCACGACAGTAATTGTAATAGGACTTAGTGGAATCCGCTCTGTTAACAAACAAATCAAATTAAACACGAAGTTCTGTTGCCAATTAACTATAAAGATAAAAAGAACTCTGAAAAAAGTAACGGTTTCATCGTCTTGACAAATGAAATGAAAAGAAGCCCAACAGATTTTGCTTAGACGGAAAAAAGAGGATTCATACAAGTACAACTGTCCTATGATGCTCACTTTCCAGTTACAGTGACCTATTATTAGGGAGCTTAAGCAATGACGACGGCAACGGCCGCGAAAGCGTCACCCAAAAAGTGAATTCAAAGTTCATCGCTCTTATTCCAACTCTTCTCACGTGTCAAATGTTGGCGACTTTTTCGAGAGTTGAATTCTAAAGGACTGTATCTAAGTTCTAAGAAAAAGGACATCGTTGTCTCGTGTTCACGTCCTCCATAAAACGTGAAATTAGGAAGTTTCACGTCTTAGTCGTACAACGACAGGAAAGAAATGTACAAAAAATCGTGATGCACGTGCAAAGTTGTTGTTTTGCCGATCTAAACCTATTGCTTTTTTGCCTTCTCGTGGACGTTGAGCACGCCGTCGTCGTTGCTTGAAGCTCCCTAATTCTGATTTTCTGTATACCTATAGCCAAGCCAATCAGATAGGGCAATTCTACTGTAGTTATCATGAAACTGGTAAGGTCATCAGAACATGGTCCTTAGAAATGCTAGGAATCTTTAATTGCAAAAAAGCATTTGTTAGCCAAAGTCTACAAGGTAAATTTTTTTGGTGCAAACTGCAAGCTAACGAGGTCTTGTGAGGAAGTGCAACCGGGTTAGATCTGTTTTCAAGATCCCGCCCACCACTATTTACGATGTATTAATACGAAAAGTTTAACTCACCTGCTCAACGAGATCCCCTTGATTTCACTAATGATTTTCTGTTTTCTGTGGAAAAAAGAGGCTATTAAGCTTGGTTTTAATTACTGAGAGTGACGCTATGGTAAAACGGGCAACAAAAACTTGCAACTTGTTTGCAAAACAAGTTGAAAAGGAATGTTGTGCGTTTTACCACCCACGTTCAAACAAATCAGGTTGTTGCAAGTGGCGTAATACTGACTTCTGATTGGAGAAAATTACACGGGAGTTGTGCTATACACGGTCGTTGGGTCACTTGCTGCAAAACAAGTTTGCCTTGGGCCGGTAAAGCGCACCACATGTACAGATTTTGTTGCAAAAAGTAGAGCTACTCCCTACTTTCTGCAACAACTTTTCGCAACCTGCAACAAGCTGATTTGTTACAAGACAGGTTTGATTCGTGGGTGGTAAAACGCGCAATATCGCTATTAAACTCGTTTTGCAGCAATGTTGCACCTTTCGTTGTCCGTTTTATCGTACCTTAACTCAAGCATGAGCAAAGTCTTGTGACAGGTAAGACGAACACTGCGCAAGCTCAACGACATAAAAATAAGAACCAGAAAAAGAAAATTTTAGTGCTTGTGTTTACACTTGGCTTATGCTTACTTTTAGGCCGTTCTTACAGTGAAAAAAGATTTAAATTCTTGTGCTTGTACAGTTTGCGTCGCCATTGAAAACTCGGCTTTGCCTGGGCACGTGATTTGAATTTGTTATTTTCATGACGGGGTTAGGTAACGGGAAAGACGACGTCAACATGAAACACGCGCCGCAGAAAGTATCATACAAACAACTCAAGGCCTCGCGCAAAAAGCTCAATCCTTCCCTTGGTATGAATGTGGTGTGTCCAGCGTTATGTTAGTTCCACATAACGGGAATGAGAATAGATATTTAAGTGACATATTTTAATATTGGCTTTCTTTACACGTATATAATAGCAACAAGGAGAGAACGAATTTAGTTCATTTAACTTCCTGACTATTGTAAATAATAAATGGAATGATATTTCTGGAGAAAAAGCTTAGAACAGATCAGTTTCCAGTTACCAAATTCATACTTGGCGCCAAGGCTGGGGGCACTATAAAATAAAATACAGTGGAACCCCCCAAATGGACTACCGTTGAGCCATAATTCCTGGTCGTAATAATGAGGTGGTTTCATTAGCGGGGTCTTCAAAATAATAAAATGAGTCAGTGATTTTTATGTTTGGGTCGAAAGAAAATGGTCGTAATAACAGATGGTGGTATAAACGGGGTAGTCGTAACGCGGGTTCCACTGTACATAAATTATTCATGTATGAAATTTCGATTCGATTTCTTTTGTTATATATCCCACAACCTCGTAGCCAAGTCATGAATCTTAACCACTCGAGACTGGCCCATTGACCCTAACGCCTTGTCCACACTAATGTGTTTTCAAAAATATTCGCTTTCGTTGTCATCGAAAACGCATAGATCGATTCGCGTCCACACTACCGATTTGATGCGTTTTCGACTGTCTAGACAAAAACGTAAGAAAACGATAGCATCGCGCGTTGTGACGTAAGTTGAACTCTCAGCGCATGCTACAAACACACGCGCCTGCGATACTTTTGGGCATCGTTTTCATTTTGATGCGTTTTCGACCGCCTACACTAATCCGACATGTATAAATTTCGTTTTGATCCTCTGTCAAGTGTGTTTTCAAATCGATGGGTTGTCGATGTAAACGCTCAGCGTATTAGTGTGGACGAAAGGCCTAAACGCATCTGAATGTATATGTTTTGAAACGAAAACACATTAGTGTTGATAGGGCCTACACAAGTAGGATGCTTAAACCAATGAGCTACTGAGTACTCATTGACGGGCAGGTCAGTTGTGAGTTGCTTTTAAGTGAAAAAGGATGTCCTAACTTTTACTCAATTTAATGTATCTACCGATTAACAGGTTAACATGAATATTCAACGGTGAAATTGTAAAGGGAGGTAGTATACTTGGTATCGACCTAGTAGTAATACCTCCCGGTAGTAATTCATTTGGAAATGGAATGAAAGAGAAATGGTTGCTGGGAGAGGAGTAGCTCAAGTTTTCTTGCGTAAAATCTTTTACCACTTAAATGTAAGCAAGCATTAGACATAAACACTCGCGATGGCGAGATTGTTTTACCTGGATTTTAATAAACGTTTGTTGTTACTTCCAGACTTGGCTCTCGAAAAGTGATCCTCATTTGAGGTTATTTTTTCTTCAACCCTTCTTTCCCCAGACCGCGTTATGCCGTAATACTATGGTGTTGCCATTTAAATGCAACCACTCTAGCATAACTCTTGCATAGTAATAATTACTTCTTAAGATTTTACAAAAAAAGTGATTTTTTTGGCCAATATTACCAGTGGAGAGGTTAATCTTTTAGGTCCCTTTGGTTTACTTGTTGGCCCAAACTACAGTCGAACCCAATCAACACTTCGCACGGGACATCAAAGGAACATGCCCACCAAAGCGTCCGCATTAACCGGTTGACCCTATTATTAGAGGATTGCCACGTCCAGGAAAAAGTCAGGGGAAAACAAAAATTTTTCAAGGTCAGGTAAAACCTTTGCTATTGTCAAAGTCAGTGAGTGAGGGAATTATATTTTCCAGTTACAGTTCATACGTTTTACATGGAGATGGTGAAATGAATTTAGTGCGGAAAAGGATGAAAAGTACGCTGCAAAGCGAGCAAAGCGATCACTTTTTTATATTCTCTTGTCCAACATGTGTTGTAGTTGTGGTCAGTGGTTTTCGTTGCAAGTGCTTTCCTCCAAGTAAATATATGCGGCGTTTTATCAGACATAAAAGGGACCTTAAGCATCGACAACGACGCTTCGCAACCGAGGCAGACTGGGCAAAGGGTTTCGTTTTTGGCGGGGAAAACCAAGTTTAAGCGGTGCAGCTCCCTACACAGACAACGACTTTTTCTTTGCGAAGAACTTTGTCTTGTAACAGTCTTGTTATAGCATTCAAAGCTGTTGTAATCATTTTATACCGGTACACGCGAGGATAACGCGCGCGTATAGTCACGTGTTACAAGACAATAAATCATTCATTTTTTCTATTTATAACATGGCGCCCAAAGCGGGACAGAGGTTTGCATTCGTTTGATTCGTTTTCATTTGTCATCATTGCATTGAGTCGTTTCATTAGTTATCATGGGAGAAGAAAAGGAAAAGTTGGATCAGATTCAGGTTTATGCAAAAGGTAAGGTTTCTTTGAATATACTGAATATATTGTCTACTATTATGCATGCATGTTATTTTTAATCTAGACTGCAAAACTGTCCGTATTTTTGCGTATTCAAGCACGCGCGAGCAGTCAAACAAAAGGTCTGGAACGAGGCTGAAAACAGAGAGCGAGACTGGGGAGAGACGCTAAAAATAGTAGTTTTTTCTCTCTCGCCTCATACGTGTGAGACTCGCGCGCTTCGCGCCACGCTTTACCGATTTCTTTACTGATTTTGAGAAAAAACCGACTGTTTTGCAGTCTATTTTTAATCCCCTTGTCTTACTTATCTGCATGCCACTAAATGCCATTAAAATCGCTTCTCGGTTTTTGTGCGCAGCCGTTAGATAGCATTTCAAAACGATTCGTCTTTTCTTAGTCTTATTTTTAGTCAAGGGTTGGCTTAGTTTCAGTGTGTATTGGTGGTTTTCGAATGAAACCATTTCGAAAAGTACGAACGAGATACAGGAGATAAAAAGGATAAGTAATGAATTCAAATTCTTTAATTGTAAAATGTGCCTAGTCGTACAGGATAATTGACCTCATGTTTTTCTCAACCGTGTAAATTGATATCACAAGGGGAAACAAACTTAAACATTTCCTGTGTAAGCTCATTTTTTTCTTCACTGGTCGAGAAAGCTCGGGGGACGCGAACACGATGCTATCATAATTCAATAATCATTAACCGAAAATTGTTTAGATCGAGTCTTCTGAGGAGTGTGTTGTGAAATAATTATTTCGGTGCATATTAATTGGTGTCGTTTCTTTATTTTGCTTTTAATTATTTACAGTGGCTTTCATACCGAACCCTGAGCTGTAATATTTTCTGATAATGCTTGACAACGTCAACAAGACATTTTGAAAAAGCAAACAAAGCAGCCAGCATGTACTACAACGAGTTTTAACAGCAATTCAAAATCCGACTCATTGTGTTCTTGAAAAGTTGCATTTTTTCGATTCCAGAATATCATCCTTTCTTTTAATGTGTTCTACTTCTACGCTGTGTTGGAAAGATTTTATCTCAATTCAAATGTTGTACATGTAAATATGTTTATTTCATTTATCCGAATGCTCAGTCAATTCCAATCATACCCATTCTCCCTGGGAATTTTTCTGGCATTTTGTTCCTACAGTGGGCATTTTTCATTGACAAAAGCGTCATTGGGGTAGGAAATTTTTCATTCTTTAATTAACCGTACCCCCTTAAGGGGTACCATCTAAGCTTGTACCTGTGTATGTACTCTGTATATGCCATACTGTTTGCCAAGTCTACCATGGAAAGTTTATCTTATAAAGTAATTTTGGGTTGTAAAGTTCTCCTCTTTGCAGTGTCTTTGGGGTCTGTATGGATATCAGGAAAACTGTAAGGTTGCAGAGTTACGTTGTTAAGTATGTTTAGTGTGAAACTCACAAAACTGTGAACACCAGAAATATTTATGGAATGTTATTGTGTTACGAGAATCAGGCAATAAGGCACGAGATAACTTACACACAAACAGCAATGGTAATTAGTTTGTGGTTTAGAGTTTTGCTTGTATATTCCTGAACTTAATTTGTGTTTGGCCAGTACACAATCAACATTCCTGAAAATTTTCAGGTGTTCACTGTTTTCGGAGTTTGACAGCAACAATTTTCAGCTTTTTACGAGGTGACGTAATTGTAACTTTTCTTTTGATACTGCGGCATTTGTTCCAACTTTTATTTGAATGGTGGGGTTTTGTATGTTTCTACTGGCCCCACAGTGAGGGCGGGCATTTGCAGCTTTTGAATTAAAAAATGACAAATGCCTGTGGAGAGGGGTGCGCATGTTTAGAATTGACTGAGTCATAAAGAAGCTTATCTTCTGTAATCCTTTTACCTATACAGCCCTATTTGTACTAAGAAGCCACATTATAATTTATTAACCCACCCCATTTACCCTCACATTAAAACAATAGAGAGGTTGAGATCGGGTACCAATACCGATACCAATACCTGGAGTAGGTTACGCGCATGCGTCGTCAGCCTGTGACATCTCTATCGGTAGTCAAGACTACGGAAGTCGGCTCCATATTGGAAGTCTTCACACCCGACTTCAGGTCTTCTTGCTAAAGGTTAGATGGAATGCCGTTTTGTTTAAAAACACAGCATACATTTATTCTATAAAAATTTTAATCGATATAACGCTTCGGAATCGATAAGAGCGAGTTCATTTTAACTCGATATTTAAGGTAAATTCGTCGCTTCGTACAGTGTAGATCGTTTTTTGGTCTAAGTTGTGTTTGATTTTTATGTTTAGAAATGTCAAGCGAAAGTTTTGAGAAAGACAGCACACGGTAAGTTGAAGAAAAATCACATTATGGATTAGATTTGATTTAAACAAATACGCGTTGTATGTGTGATATGTTAATAAACGTGCTTGCCAAAACTGACGTTCAAAATACGTGGTGTTAAAAATCTTGTCTTGTACACGACTATGGTTCTTTGAAATTTAAAGGAAAATGCTATTCTTTCTCAGGAAGAAGCAAAAGGTTTTTCGATGGAAACGACATCACAATATTCTGCTTTTAAAAGAAGTGCTATCATTGGAACCCTACAGATTTAACAAAGGATCAAAAGAAAGGGGGGAAATTTGGAATCAGATAGCAAGTAACTTGAATGGAATACCCGATTCTGGATTAAACACAACTCAGCGTGGAGTACGTACACAGTATGATAAACTTATAGAGGATTTTGTCAAGAAGGAGAGAGAAGAAAAGAAAGCTACTGGTATTGATGCAGATTATGATGAGCTTGATCAGCTGTTGAATGATACCTATGAAAGAGAAAGTGATGCAGCAGGAGATCTTGCAAGGCAAGCTGAGGAGAAAGAAAAGGCTGCATGTGATGAGAAGCAGCCGGCTGAAGACATCAGAACTCAGGCAATGGAAAGGCAAGAAAAAAAGCAACCCAACAAACGGAAAAGCACAGTACTAAAAGAGTTGTTAGAGGAAGGACGAAAATCCAAGAATGAAATTGAGATGAAAAGGATAGCTTTAGAAGAGCAGCGTCTACAGGCTGATAAAGAAAGGCATACCTTCTTTGAAAATGTTGTTACCAAACAACAGCAACAACAGGTCTTACTGCTGAATCAACAAACACAAGAACAGGAGCAGCAACAGCAGATGATGAAAATGCACTTAGAAAACCAACAACAACAACAAAAGGCAATGGCTGAGTTACAGCTTCAAAACAGTCACATTCAATTGGAGCTACTTAAAGCCTTAAAAGACCTTAAAGACAAATAATTTGTTTTGAAAGCTTTCTTCTTGTAACTTGTGTTGCTATTCTTTCCATCGAAAAGACTGCTTGTTTAGAAAGTGTCGTTTGATTGAAGTGAAACTGTTTTGTATGTTACAAGGTTTCATGAAGTAACTTGTATTTATTGTTTTCACTTGTGAAGAGAGCTTGTTCACATTATTAGCGCTGTTTGATTCAATTGGAAAATACGTTGGGTTGTTAGTGACCTTAAAGAGAAGTAATCTTTTGTACAAGGTTTCTTCTACAACTTATGCTTTTTATTGTCTCCAATGACAAAGACTAGAGCTTGTTTACATCACGTGATGTTCAGAGGCATATACAATGTAAAAGTTGTTTTGTTTACGTGTTGGGGATTTATGAAATACAATGTGAAAAGTATCATATTTGTTACATGAATCACAAGTAATCCTCTAATATGGGCGGTTCAACTTCAAAAAAAACTCAGCTTTTGAGTCACAGTAGTGCAGCATACACTTTTCTCTCTGCAGTAATTTCAATACATATTCATACCTTATCAATATTCATTAGACTTCGTGCATACTACATAAGCATGTGTTGATTATTCATAGTTGTCAGTTTGTCTAACTTTGGTTGGATTCGCACCGAGGTCGTCACTTGATTCCATCCACCAAACTGACATCCTCCTCTCACAAGACATTTCACTTTTCTTATATGAAATTTCTTGATGAAATGTTCATAAAAGTCCAAGTGTCTTCAATTTTTAAGGAAAAAGACAATTCAGGATAGAATGAGTAGGATTCGAACTCGGAGCATCCCATCTGGAGTGCATTACTCTAACCCCTACACCACCGAGGATTTGGTGACGAATACCAGTTTGATTTAAATATATAACCCTAACCCTAACCCTACTTTGTGTACGAATCATTAATGTGTCAACGTCAGTTAGGCGGATGGAATTAAGTGTAGGCCTCGCACCGACTATGACCAGTACGCGTCCGTCCCAACCGAACGCTGTGGCTGAAGTGCAGGAAGTGTTGCGGCCACTGGAAACTTCTTCTCGTCGAGAAACGCCGCCGTCAACGACACCTGTATTGCCAGCAGAGACAGAAGCGTCCGGGAGTGGTGCAACTTCGCAGGATATCAGTAATGCCGCGACCTCGGAGGAACAGCAGTCGTCGGAGAACCTTGAGGTAGTGTTTTCAGTTTCCGTATAATTCCGCTTTCCTGTAGGTTTCTAGTTGTCGTTCGTTTCGAATGGCGCGTTTTTTGGTGTCTTTTCTTTTGTGTTTTTTTTCCCAATTGTTGGTTTTCATCGAATTTTCTAAGCGGTCTGGCTTTCCGTTATTTGGAAACACATGTTTGGTAATTTATTCATTTGACACCTTAGTGCCAGTCAAAGGATTAATTATGTTATTTATTTAATGCACCGTCGTAGTTGTCATCTTTGTCATTTAAATCTACGTGAGGCTGTTTTCTCCGTGCATCGAAGGACCGGTCGAAACAGATTCTAGTTACACAATGATTGGGAAAGTGTGAGTCGTGGACTCCTGTTATGCCACGGGGTGGCATCGGAATAGAGGAACCCGGTCGAGGACCGTGGTGCGAAATAATGAAAAAAGGAAAAGGAAGAATGTAGGAGAAAGGAAGTCGCGGACTCCTGTTATGCCTCGGGCTGGCATGAGAATAGAGGAACCCGGTCAAGGACCGTGGTGCGAAAGAATGAAAAAAGAAAAAAGAAAAAAAAAAGGAAAGGAAGAATGGAGGAGAAAGGAAGTCACGGACTCCCGTTATGCCTCGGGATGGCATGAGAATAGAGGAACCCGGTCGAGGACAGTGGTGCGAAAATGAAAAAAAAAAAAAAAAAAAAAGGAAGAATGGAGGAGAAAGGAAGTCCCGGACTTCCGTTATGCCACACGGTGGCACGAGGGACGTGGCACCTGGTCGTGGACCGTGGAGCTAAGAAAAAAAGAAAAAAAAAAGAAAAGAAAAAAAAAAGAAAAGAAAAAGGGCAAATGAAGGGAGCGTGAGTCGCTGACTCCTGTTACTCTTTTATCCTGTTAAATAGACAGAGGGAGAGGTATAAAGGGACAAGGAAAGCGGGTCGTGAATTTATGTCATGCCATGGGGCCGTGGTGTGTTCCCGGTCGAGGACCGTGGGAGGAGCGTGTCGCGAACTCTTGCGCGTTTGGCCGCGCGGGTTACTTAAGTAATGCGAAAGAAAGCGCATGCGAGGGCGTTGAAGTCTCGTGGTGCCTCGTGGTGGCGCTTGGCCGCTTGTAGGGGTTCCCATGTGCTGGGGACGGGTTCGATCGGGGAATAGTTTCTAACTAGCGTCCACTTTGTTGTACGTAGGAATCGGCTACAACGGTTGGGACATTGAAGAAGGAGTTGGACGAGTGGAAAAGAAAGGTTGATTCTTCGGTGGTGGACTCGGCTTTGTCTTCGCTACAAATGGTCATCGCCCGGCCGGCGGCCTTGTTTGACCCTTACGCCGCCATTGCCGCTCTCGAGGAGGTAGTGAACGTTACGAGAGACGAGAAAGACGACAGGGCCACCCGATTTCAGATAGTCCTGAGACAGTGCCGCCCATTAGTTAACAGTCCAAACCTACAGCAGATTCTTATTAAGCTAGTGGCAACGAAGGAGGAAGCCGAGGTGGCTAAGGTTATAGCCAAAGCGACAAAGGAGCCCGCCTCAGCCTACCACGGGTCGTTCGGGGGACCGACGCGGGGAACCTCGTATTCAAGGCGTGGGACTTTCCACATAAGGCCTCCAACCGCTCCACGTTGTTGGCTGTGTGGAAAGATGGGCCACATCTCCCGTTATTGCCGAGAGAGGCGCTGATCCTGATTTTCATGTTTCTTCTGATTATTCTTTTCCTGGAAGTTATTTGATATTGTTTCATTGATAATAAAGCGTTTTAGTTTGTACTTAACACGTTTTCTATGTTTCTGTTAGTATTTTCCTACGAATCTGTTGTCTCGAGGTTAGAGAGGTGACCCCACAAGCGTTTTGCCTATAGGCATGCCCTTGGGCCCGATTACTCGGGCTACGGTGGTCATTCTCTCTGAACTCGGGTGCAATTTTCTAGGCGCGGGTTACTTCCCCCTTCTGATCGTTAGTTTCGATGATTTCTTTTAGCCTACGGTGAAGCGTCTAAGGGGAGAGGTACTGGAGTTTGCGCCCTTGGAAGCGGAGAAGAGGGCTGAACATAGAGAAATACGCTGGATATCCTTGGATGGAGACCCGAGTTCAGAGAGAATGACTAACAGTAAAAAGTGCCTGTCGGATATTTGTAGCATTGTTCGGGGTGAAACACCCGTTTCGATGTCTGATTTGTCTTTTGGCGATCCTGATTCTTTCAAGTCTGGTGAACTCCGTACATGCATTGACCTCTGGAAGGATATTTTGGAGGGTTATGACCAGGCGGAAAATGTCCTTGAGTGGATAGGAAAGGGTGTAAATATCAGGGAATGTATGAGGCCGTTTCGGGGATCCTTTATGGGCGTTAACTATGATAACACCGATCCCCCATCGAGGGCCTTTAAAAACCACCACTCCTGTAAACAGTTTTCGCAGTTTGTTACGGAGACACTTTTACATCGCATCGAGACTGGGGCAATCCGTGTCTGGGGTAGAATTGGGGACGTAAGTCCGCCCCACTTGGTCCTCCCAATGACAATCGAACCGCAGAAGCCCAGATTATGCATTGACGCCCGGTTCTTAAATCTGTTGATGAGGCATACCCCTTTCTCTCTTGACACGCTCGTTGGAGTTCCTCGCTTCGTGTATCCTAACTCTTACATGAGCAAGATCGACGACAAGTCTGGCTATGATCATATTCTGCTTTCTCCTGAGTCTCAGCAATATTTCGGCATCGCGTGTTAGGGGTGGTGGCTGGTTGGTGTTACGCTCCCGTTTGGTTGGAAGAATTCCCCCTTTGTTTACCAAACTGCTGGCTTGGGTCCAACGAATTTTTTCAGGAACTTAGGGGTGGCATGTTCTCTTTACATTGACGATCGTTTAAATGGGGAGTTGTTTTCTTCGGAGGGTTTTTGGCCGCGCCCCATTTCTCGGAGAACTCCGGATTACAGTTATCGGTCCGCGATGGTGGCCTTGTATATAGTTTGCAAAGTTCTTGTTGGTTTGGGTTATTTCTTGGGTATTGCTAAATCCGTTCTGGTCCCTGCGACTCGGATCCAGTATTTGGGAATGATTGTCGACTCTGCAGCGCAAGCTTTTTGTATACCCGAAGACAAGAAGCTGAAGTTTGCTCAATTGCGGGAACAGATACTTCTCCGTGAAGCCACTGTTTCCTTGAAGTCCCTTCAAAGATTAATGGGGAAATGCATTTCCTTCTCACTGGCTTTTCCCGGGGCTAAATTTTATATCCGGGAGATGGCAGCGTCCATAGCGAGGGCGTCTAATGGTAGCGAGGTAAAGATATCCCCAGTTTTGCGAGAGGAGATTTTGTTCTGGAGGTTCCTGGACGGTTGGGACAAAGTGGTTCGATGGAGAAGTGAAAGTCATGTACCTCGGATGCATCCTCCTTCAGATGGCCAGCGGTCATTCATCTTCCCTCCGGAAAGCTTTCGGTTGGTGATTACTGGGATGAGACATCCGGGGCGAGCACATAAACGTGAAGGAAATGTGGGCCATCCTCAAAGGTCTACAGTCACTCCCTGAAGATATCCGCGATTGCTGGATCGATGCACAAGTCGACAATATGGTGGCCATCCATTCGTGGTCGGGGCGGGGACCGCGCTCGAGGGCTTTAACGCAAATTTCACAACTCATTTTCCAGTTCCTGGTGGCCAGAAATCTTGCTCTTGACATGTCTTTTGTTCCCTCCAACTCGAATCAGGCGCATTGGTTTTCTAGGAGGTTGTCTCCCTCAGATGCTATGCTTTCGCCAACATCTTGGGATCTTGTCCAGCGCCATTTTGGGGGCGCTAACGGCCATGATCTTGATCTCATGTCGCTAGACTCTAATGCTCAATGTGATGGGAAAGGGAACCCGTTGAGGCATTTTACCCCTTATCCTACCCCTGGCTCGTCTGGGGTTAATGTTTTTAATCAAGACCTGTCGGTGTACGATGGTAACCATGTAAACGCTTATGTTTTCCCTCCTTTTTCTTTGTTTGGCCCTTTGCTGCGCCTTTTTGCGTCTGCAAATGCAGCTGTTACAATTGTGGTTCCAAAGTTCTCCCCTTTGCCTGGTTGGTGGCCATTGCTAAATGTGTTGGCTACCCGCAGAGTTTTAGTTGCTGAGAAGGGGTCGGCCGATGCGCTCCTCTTCCCTTCTCGACATGGTTTTGTACCCCGTTTATGCCCCTATGACCTCTGGGCGTTTCGAATTGCACGCTCCTCCTCCCGGACGACCTAACGGGTGATGTTTTCCTTTCAGTCTTTGCCGATTGTTCCCAGACTGTTTCAACCGTCTGTGACTTGTCCAGTTTACGCCAAACCCAATGACTGTGATTTCCGCTTCTGTCAGAGGTGTGGTTATCAACGTCAGAAGAGAGTTTCCCAGGCTTCTCCTCACCTTAAAGCTCCTGTCAATTTGTCCGTTATAAATGTGCGGAAACAGTGTTTGGTTGCTAGGCAACGCTCTACGCCATACCAGAAACAGAAGAGTGCCTTAGAGGTTGAGTTTATGGATTTCCTCGGATTTACTTCACAACGGGACATGTGCACGGCCATTCCTGATGATGTTGTCGATTTCTTGATTTGGAAGGACAGTTTTGGTAACACAGTGGTACATTGTGATACCTGTCCGTTCTTTGGAGAGAGAAGTAATTCGTCCTGTTTGTGCCCTAAACGCTTGGCGTATGGTTCGGTTGACTCTACCATTGGGAAACTGAGAGCCATTTTCAACAAATATGGTAGAACTGCCATTGATGGCCCTTTTCTCGGGCTCGCTAATCCCGCGGCTTCCCCTGAGGTCATGTCCTATTTATCGGCCATTAGAGAGGAGCAGTTGGTTGCACGGGTCGTCCCCAAGCAAGCTGAGCCATTCTTTTTGAGGGATTTGGTGTTCTTGTCGTCTGAGATACTTCGGCGCATGAACACTCACCTTCGTTCTCCATGAAAGTTGTATATTTTAGCACGGGATCAAGCGTTTTTTAAAATACAGTTCTTTGGCGGTGACAGGGCAGGGGACTTGGGTCGGGTACGAACGCAGGAGATGCTGTACTTCCCCAACAACCAGGGCTTGTTGTTCAACCACACCTTGACGAAGTCCCTGCGGGATGGTGCTTCGAATCTTTTTGGCCTTAAGCGTCATGTGGATCCGACAGTGTGCCCGGTTACCGCCGTGGAGGTTTACGTTAAACTGTGCGACTTATTAAAGGTTCCTGTTCGCCGTGGATTTTTGTTTCGACCTTTGAACCCATCGGGGGAGGTTCTGCCTGCCCCTTTTGGGTCTGCTGCAGCCCAGTCGCGATTATCCCTGTACGCTAACCAGCTCCCGGACTTGGCTAATCGGAACGTCACTCTGCACGGTTTAAGAAGTGGTTGTGCGATTTCTCTTGCGCTGTCCGGAACGAAACTTGATCAGATCATGGACCACGTGGGCTGGAAATCATCGTCCACAGCACTGCACTATATTAAACTGAATCAAATACTTAGCTCTGGTGGCGCTGCCGACGCCCTATCTTCTTTGACTTTAGACTTAGCTGACGCTTATAAGGAATATAATGATTTGCAGGGTTTTACTAAAGCCTTCACTTAGAGGTTTTCCCCTCTTGCGGGTCATTAGTTTAAGGGACTGGAACTTAAGTTAGGGTTGGGGACGTTAGCGCGTTTAAGGATTGGGTAGGTTTAGGGGGTTTGTTTGGTGTGCTTGGATGATCTGTTAGGGTAATTTCACAGTGGTAGGCGCGGTGGGGTGACTTTCCCATAACTAAATGCTAATGAGTATGCAGGAAGGATATTGAACTAGTCATACCTTATTAATATTCATTAGACTTCGTGCATACTACATAAGCATGTGTTGATTATTCATAGTTGTCAGTTTGTCTAACTTTGGTTGGATTCGCCCGCCCTCCCACCCCTCCTGTGTACTCTATTAGCACCTCCGTGTCTTCCCCAGCGGGTTTGCTCGTCTGGGGTGACTTTCCATAACTAAATGCTAATGAGTATGCAGGAAGGATATTGAACTAGTCATACCTTATTAATATTCATTAGACTTCGTGCATACTACATAAGCATGTGTTGATTATTCATAGTTGTCAGTTTGTCTAACTTTGGTTGGATTCGCCCGCCCTCCCACCCCTCCTGTGTACTCTATTAGCACCTCCGTGTCTTCCCCAGCGGGTTCGCTCGTCTGGGGTGACTTTCCCATAACTAAATGCTAATGAGTATGCAGGAAGGATATTGAACTATTCTAAGAAACAGATAACAATAAGAAGAATGTAGTAGGAAATTACATGTATGCAATTGTTATACCATGTTAATCTGGATATCCTGATATTTCATACATCATATTGAAGTTGGATGTGAACATGGACAAACACTGACCTATTTATGATTAGATTTGTCTTTTGTCTAAATTTAATATTATTTTACCCATATTCATCATCAGAGGTAGAGTAATATTGTGCCATGTACATCAGGAATCAGTGCTGCGCAAATGGGTATAATAATAGCGGAGCTCCACGCGCGCGCGAAGCGCGCGCGTGGGCGGAGCCCTATTGCTAAATAAATCTACCCATCCTTGAAAATTTGGTAATCACGTGACCGTACAGTGACCGACCGCCCGCCGTCCGTCCGCACCACAGGAAAACCAATGTTTACTCTCACAGTTTTAGCTAGTTTGGGAGCCCAAGAGAAAACTAATTGCACAGGCTGCACATCAATGTTGTGATCAATTGACAGCTATCAAAACAGGGCATCCGCTGACCAGTATCACCCGACCGTACCGCGGGCTCAAGTGTCGACCCATCGAGGTCGAGTATTTTTTTAAAGTTATCGCTGACAAATTACTAGTTTCAAATGATCGCAGGCTCAAGTTTATTTTTTCCAAGGATTCATATCAAATATGTTGTGTTTATGTCACTATGGCCCCGCACTATTAGGATTTTGATTTCAAACTGACCTCGGAAGCGAAAATTCATCCAGTTTTTTTAAAAGTACAGGCGGGGAAGACCTTATCTTACCATGGTCACGCGTTGGTCACGCTCTACGTCCAATTTTTATCCTCTGATTGGTCAAAATTTGACAGGTGAGTTTATGCGGAAAAATTATTCAGCATCTTGAAAGTAGTTTACTTTGACAGCTGAAGCTGACAGAGTTTTGTGTCAACTTGTGATGTTTTTAACTGTCTTTTTCCTCTGGAGGTACAAAATGAAATACAGCTGCTATTAAGAGTCTTCTGTTATTCATGGCTGGTTTGTTTACTCGGTTTTGGTTGAGAAATGCGTCGCTTGTCAAAATTCGGTAATTCGATTTCGGAGGGCATCGTTTTCGTTTTTCACCTTGCTTTTATGCGTAAGAGGGTTTAAAAGTCTCAAGCAACTGTGGCCTCCCTTGCTAGCTTCCAGGAACTGAATCTCGAATGGAAAGCCTAAGTAATTATTGTATTTGATGTTTGTGTTTCATGAAGTCTTGCACAGTTCACGCTGACAGTTTATGCGGCAAGTGTACATGCACGTTTGCAGGATTTGAGTCAATGATCTGACCTAGTATCAGGTTTGATATAAGCTTACAGAACTTTAAAAAGCCTTCAGATATATTTGCTCACCACAAATAGAAAGGAAACGTTCCGAAGAATATTTAGTTATAAATTTGGCTGTAGAAAGAAAACTTTGAGCGATTTTCTTGCTTCGAGGAGTTCACCTCCAAAAACAGTAAACACCGCGCCGGGAAGCCGGCTAAAACATAAACTTAAGCTTTACGCTTAAAGACTCAGGATTTTTAGAGACACTTTAATACTTGTCTTCGTAAATGAAAATTGTTGTCTCTGTAAATGTTTCACGGAATTGTATCTCTTTTTTTGATTGTTAGTAGTCTCTCTTGCAATTTTAATCGCTTGTCCGTGCCGTTTGTTTTCATCGTTCATGACCATCGCTTGCAGGAGTACTCAAAAATGTCGCGCGTATCAAACGCTTTATAAGATTACACATCGTTATAACTGAAACCATTAAATAACAAAACAAATAATAATAAATTCGCTATTATGTTGAGGCGTAGCTCTGTTAAAGTTCATTCAAACACTCGACCACACTGACAGCTTGCACTATAGAAACGAGAACCAGCTGGCCGTATGGGTGATTTTGGAAATTTTCTGAAATTTTTGAACGGTTTGGCTCGTCCTGAATATTGACTGAGCGCAATTTGTCTTGAAAAATTGTGAAATACCGCATTCTGTCCGAGCTCTGTATGATAAATGGTACTGTTTCACCTCAAATGTGGTGTATAAAAATTATAAAAGGTTGGTTTAAACACCCCCAGATTTGTTGGCAAGAATTTGTAAAGTAAACCTGTCGAACGCAAAAAAATTTGGCGTGATTTGTTTTCCAAGAATTTGTTTTCGAGGCCTAATTTACTGTGATCTTGAATGTGATCGAAGATGTTTGCTATTTTTTGGGTGTACATATAAGGTTATCAATTCGATGTAAGATGTTTCACTCTAAAATAACTTAGCCTTTTCCTCAAAAGTCACATGAATCTGCCCTTAAGTTAAATAATTTGTGGATTAAAAGTTTATTGTTTGATTTAAATTATAAATTTATTAAAATTGGAGCTTCGCTTTTAGCCCTGGCTAAATCTATATATTAAAAATAATAATGTTTTTCTGTTTCTTTTTCTTAAGTTTGTAGAGACAGGAGAGGAAATATGACTTGAGCCCAGGTAAACATTTATTTTATGAGTAATTCTGGCTTATATAATTAATGTATGTTATGGTATTAATCAGAGCATGAATGTCAACATAAGATCTTTTTGTAGTCAATGGATCAATGAAGTACCATAAGGATTAATCGTGAAATTTAATTTATCCTAGTACAAAGGAACAAAGGACAGAAAAGAACATTATGGAAACATACACATGTAAAGAATGATAATTTAACTTTGATGCTGCTACAGATACCTTTGAAAATTCCTCTTAAAAAACAATATATTAATTTACTTATAAAAAGACATCCGTTTCTGTAGACATGTACTTGGTAGGTGTGAAGAGAATGCATTATTGAACTGTGTTGTATAGTGTATTCTGGTAATTTTAGCAATGGATCTTTGATCTTTTACCTTAACCCGCCTGACAGTAGAGTAAGTCTATGTAAACAAAACACTATTGCTCTCACCAAAGGGCTTACTCATGTTTGAGCATTCATTGGTCATTTGTCCTTGTGACCGTTTCTCCTGCTGTAGGTGGGGTTGGAGTTGTGACAACTAGCATTCTTTGTTTGTTCATCCTTACGACCCTCTCCCCTGCTGTAGGTGGGGCTGGAGTTGTGTCAACGAGCATTCTTTGTCTGTTAGTCCTTGCGACCCTCTCTCCTGCCATTAGGTGGGGCTGGAGTTGTGACAACGAGCATTCTTTGTCTGTTCCTCCTTGCGACCCTCTCTCCTGCTGTAGGTGGGGCTAGAGTTGTGACAACGAGCATTCTTTGTCTGTTCCTCCTTGCGACCCTCTCTCCTGCTGTAGGTGGGGCTAGAGTTGTGACAACGAGCATTCTTTGTCTGTTCCTCCTTGCGACCCTCTCTCCTGCTGTAGGTGGGGCTAGAGTTGTGACAACGAGCATTCTTTGTCTGTTCCTCCTTGCGACCCTCTCTCCTGCTGTAGGTGGGGCTAGAGTTGTGACAACGAGCATTCTTTGTTTGTTCGTCCTTGGGACCCTTTTTTCTGTCGTAGGTGGGCCTAGAGTTGTGACAAAGAGCGTTCTTTGTCTGTTCGTCCTTGCGATCCTTTCTCCTGTCGTAGGTGGGGCTAGAGTTGTGACGACGAGCATTCTTTGTCTGTTCCTCCTTGCGACCCTCTCTCCTGCTGTAGGTGGGGCTAGAGTTGTGACAAAGAGCGTTCTTTGTCTGTTCCTCCTTGCGACCCTTTCTCCTGTCGTAGGTGGGGCTAGAGTTGTGACAAAGAGCGTTCTTTGTCTGTTCGTCCTTGCGACCCTCTCTCCTGCTGTAGGTGGGGCTAGAGTTGTGACAAAGAGCGTTATTTCTCTGTTCCTCCTTGCGACCCTCTCTCTTGCTGTACATGAGAAGACACACAGGGCTTGCACTGTAAGTATCCCGGAGAGCTCCATACAATTCCTTATAATTTTGTTATAAGGAATTGTATGGAGCTTTCGAGGAGACTTTTCTTAATTAGCTTAGGCGCGGCGGATTTTGTCACGTATGATCAGCGCGAGGTGTTTTTCCCGACACCCTTCTGTCAGGAAAATGTCATTATATGAAAGCAAAACAGACACGATCTCGTCGGCAGGCCGAAGCCGGCAAAAATAAAAGGCTTTTCTTCTTCCATTTCAGAGGTCAGTTTTGTTTCGATCTGGTCAAAAATCGGGTTTTTAGGTTGTAGGTAATAAAATATTGTCTTATTCTGTTCTCAACAACCTTTAGGAAACGAGACAAACGAGATAATTGACTAGAGAAAGAAGCGTGAAAACGCTTTCTTAGAAGAAAATATTTTTTAATTCCCGCAGCAATTTTGCGAAATCGCGAAGCGCAATATATTCAGTTTCTTCCAAAGCCGTCATGATTAAGCAGTGTAATGCCATCACAACTAAAAATGAATACAGTTTGTATCGCAAAAGCCGCGAAAATAGAGCTGAAAAAAAAAAGTGGATCGGAAAAATTAATAAAATCACCAAGAAACCGTCTCGCGGGAGCTTTGTTAAACAAACCGTTGGTACGGTTTATTTAACCTAACCTGGAAAAGGAGACGTCTGCACGCAGAATACATTTCATCCTACATGTAGTTGTGATTTCCAGAACGGACCTCGGGAGCCTCATTGCCGTAATATCTTCTACATTACAGAAACCACAGCAGAATCGCCAGGGGCACCCAACGAGAATATAGTTCAAAACCACATAAACATAGCATTGTTGAACGTACTTTAGTATTTAAACGTTAGATAAAGGCTTATTTTTATCCCCTAAAAATTTTTCATCTGTTCGGATTTCCTAGCTGAAAGTATAGTGATCCGAAAATTATAGGGATCAAAATATACCTTTTCGAAAATTTCAGCCAGAAAAAAGGCTCCCGAAAATTCTAGGTGACCTTTTTAGGGCAAAAATCCGTTAAAAATGGGCAATTATACGATTGTTTTGAAGTTCGAAAATCCTAGGAGAGGCAGGCAAGCAAGAAATTTTTCAGAAAATGATTCGAAAATTCTAGACCTCAAATCGTCTTCCGAACAGATAATTTTCCGAAAATTGTCGTTGGGTGCCCCTGAATCGCCCTGCTCGCATGCTAACAGTAGTAATACTGGTTACTTCATCACATAGCCAATCAGAATCAAGTATTTCAAACACGTGACTGAATTAATTTACTCTCGACCAATCAGCGTCCAGGATTTCATGGGGGTAAGTACTGCATGTAAAACCATCACGAAAAGTCTCCCAACATTCCCCCGTCATGTAAGACACACGAAAAGTCACGTTTCAACCAATTTTATTCTGACGTCATACCTAGCTTTACAATCGGGACGTGTGTGACCTCCTATTGACGTCACGCCCTTTCAAATATTCATTTATCGTACAGGCCTTAAAAAATTAACAAGAATGGGATGCCTTCCTAGTGCGTGACAACGTTGAATGAATTCACGTTTGGTGGACCATTTGCTTCATCCATTTCCGGTAGAACACCAACACAATTTTACCAGAGAAGGACAGTATACGTGACACATGTGTATCCTAATGCTGAATCTCACTGCTAAAAAGAAAACGTTCTAAAAATAGGTCACGAAGTTCAACAATTCGTTTCAGATAAGGTCTGGGGTTGTGGTTTCTCCAACCCGTTCGATGACAACTGGAACACCAACAGAGTTTAACAAGGGAGGGTAAATGATCGTGGCATTCGTGAAGCGTTATGCCCAAGACTAATTCTGAAAAAAAAAATCAGTTGGTCACAAAAATCATGAATTCATCCAACCAGTTGTCGTTCAGAATTCTGCAAAGCAAATTGCAGTTTGATCAATGGCCAGCTGGTTTCGCCTAACAACCGATGATCGGTGTGTTTACATTGATTGAACAGGAAATCTGAAAAACAATCATGGCAAGCCGAGAAATCGTGAATAATTTGACTGTCGCACTTCATCGGCTATTTGTGCACAGCGTTCTAAATAAGGTTTTAGGGAAACATTATACATTCTCTGTCCTTTACTTCCATATTTACACCAGCATAACTTTACAAGCGAAGGTCGATAGGTGTGGCTCCCATGAACGTTTACGGCAAAGAATAAAATGTCTGTTATGGAAAAAAATTTAATAAAGATGAAAAAGGTAATAAGGGTTGTATGTCCAGTGTTTGTACCATTTGGAACCGAAATTAACTAAATGTCTTCGTCTTGGCCAACTTAAATAGTGACTTTGACCTGTGACTGTCCATGGAATCGAGCACCACCAATCCCCCTCTTTGACTAGACAAAAGAAGCCGTCTGATCATGGTACCATGTGAAACATAAAAAACGTACATTTTGATATCTACATTTTTGGAAGCGAACACGTGTTTCGGGATTGAAAGGGGTACTTTTTAATACTCGCCAAGGATTACTACAAAACAAAAATATTTTAAAGTCTTAAGACTCGGCCCTGAAAATTACAGATATACAATGACGACCTTTCCCAGCCCACCATTCTTGTAAAAGTAAAAAACTATAAATTCTTCTTCTAACGAGACAGGTGAAGTAAATCTCCTAAACCGAACTAATTTTTCGGGTTCCAGAGGAGTACTTTTCAAAACCGTCCATTCATTTATGTCTTCAAGCATGCCTACGAGAAAAGTAATACAGGGTTTCTTATGTGAACAAGATGACTATTCGGTAACAAAAGGCTAAATGTTCTTTCCCGCGGCCAATTTCGAAAGATGAAGTAATGGCTTAACACATAATGTGTTGCTAAAAGAAAAAAAAATTAGGGATAATCATTAATCGTCCAGCCGTGTAATCCATACATGGTTTTTTCGATAGAGTAAGCAAGATTGACACCCTTGAGAGGTATACACCAGTTGCCAGGTATTACAATAGAAAGTTTCCCTTTATAGGAGGGAAAATCGTCATCACACGGCCAACTTCTAAATACAGTGTAATGCGTTAACACGTGAATGGATTCTAAAAGAAAAAAACGGTCTCTTAATAAAATATACACCAGTTGCGTGGATTGACAAAAGCTATTTTTCCTTTGATCGGACAAGAATAAAATAAAAAGTAATGCGATACAATATGGTAGGTGTCTAGAAAAAAGAAAACAGTAATTTTTTAATCCTCTAATACAAAATCGACAAAGTCTTCAAAGCAATAAATGTCACATCCCCCACAGAGTTGACAGACAAATTTAACGGGTCTCACGTGGATTTGACAGTCTTGACATTTTAACCATAATGTGCCATCACTGCAGCTATAATCGATTATATTGTGAGCTAAAACAAGGTGGGAGTCTGCAAAATTAAAAATAAGTGTACGCCCTTCTGTTGTCCTTTTCTCCAATAAAACATTCAATGATATGAAAGGTATCTACAAAAGAGTCCGTAATAAAAGTAACGTGAGGAGCGTAAAACACAAACAGGTCTGGTCTTCTGGGTTGAACAAGCTCCTTTCTTTTCACAAAGACTTTCATGGGTACTGCAAAATTAAAGTTCCAGACCCAAGTTTATTAACATTTCGCATCCCTTGCAGGGAGTTTCCATGTCGAAAATAGATCGCACATGTGCGTAACAGATACAACAGCCTAAGCGAATAGTGTCAATGCCGTTTTTAATCTTGTACCAGGGGTAAGGAGCAATGAATCGTTTATGAAAGCGGTATTGAACGCAAATGTCAAGTGAGCCTGAAAAAATTAAAAAAGGAAACTTAGCGGTTGCACCAAAAACAGGTTCCATATTCACGCAGACTGGATAGTCTGTGCGTAATGGTAATGTTACATCGTCTACATCTTAAATGAAGCATTCGCACGGGATAAACAGGAGGAAAAGTATGAATAACCCAGCTATTGAGTAAAGCGATTGTACCTGGAAAAAAAAAATTCGAGTCTTAGTCCCAGTAAGGGTCCAGGATTATACTTCCTTCATGTAATGGTTTAAACAGCATTTTACATCCTACGGTTAAATAGCCGTCGCACCAATAACAGCCCAGGTATTTACAAGGTGCTGAATAGTCTGTACTCAATACTAATGTCACATTGTTTACAATCCAAACGAATCACCCACTTAGAACAAGGGAGGGGGGGGGGGGGGGACAAACGAATACTCCATCGGTTGAGTAAAGTTATCGTACCTGACATTCGTTCCTTATGTATCGCAAAATCCATGGCTTTGGCAAACGGGTGATCTACATGGAAACTCCTGGATATTAGTTCCAAGGTGTCCAAAGAAAATCGCCGAAACATCTCTTTTACAATTCTGTGCGTCATAGCTGGATTGTAGGGGCGGTCGTCCATGTACTCTAAAAGCTGATTTGGGGTCAGCGACTTGAGGATGTCATTCAACGCGGTCTGAAAAATAGGCCTTCTGATTAGGACAGCAAAGGGAAAATCGTACAGCCATTGTAGTTGATCGTTTAGAGTGGCATTTTCAGCGGAAAGAACGGCAAGGGAAGGTACTTGTAGATCCATGGCTTCGAATGATAAAAATGAGCATATCGCTGCTTTTTTTGTAGGGTCAAGTATTGCACCAACAGAATGAAACAAATCTGGAAAAACCAGTTTTGTATTGCACCATCATTTCTAGTCAAAACGCGTGACCCCAAAAAAATTATTGCACAACGACATTAGTTCAACATGCCCGTACCGAGCCGTAAATTGTGGAAGAACCTGAGCCAAGAACAGAAAGAAAAAAGAAAGGAAAGGCAAAGAAAATGGTATGCCAAACCGGAAAATAAAGAGAGGAAGGCCATGCAGAACAGGAAATGGTGTCTGGAAAACAAAGACAAACGTCAAGAGAGCTGGCGGAGGTACCGAGAAAAAAACAGAGCCAAGATAAACGAAAAGACCCAAAAACGGAGACACGAAAATAAAGAGACATTCAATGCAGAGAGGAGAGCCAGGTATCACGCCAAAAAAATCGCAGAACAAGTCATCGGGAAAGAAAGTGACTTAAACACAGACCATGCGAAGATCGTTACGGCTCGCTGGCCGCACGTGGCAGAACGAGAAGCCCTTCAGTACCTGTACCCACAGGAAGTCAAGTATTTGTGGATCAAGGGAGAACTATAAAACAGTGAATAAAACAATTTTAAAATCATTTACTGTGTGCTTTTATTGAACCAACGCATAAATTCATTACACTCGGCCATACTATAGTGAAAGCTCAAATTAAAATGACAGCCGCAATTAACAAGTGGATAATAGGTGTCTGGCAAATAATCTAATTTCGGACAACCATACTCTTCTAAATTAACAAACGGAATTTTTAATTGAGTTAAAAAAGTCTTTTCTAAAGTTCCTTCTTTGTAGGTGACTACGCATTGAGTCGGAGTCTTGAATTGTTCCCACAAAGAAAAGATGTCACGTTTTTTTTGCAGACCAATGCGTCCCCTTTGAAACTCCACGGGTCTCGGCTTAAAGGTTAACCCGGTCACCATGTCACGCAAATACTTCACGGTTCTCCGCTCTTGCTGGGTCAGACTAGACCAGACATAATCGTGTGAATAATGAATAAATCCCATCTGCTTGCCAGACTTGTCACACCATCCCAATTCTGGTACTACAAAGTCATTTTTTAAACGAAATCCGTCCAAACAAAAAAAATTACAATGTTTTAGACTCGAACAAGTTTTCCAGGGCTATTTGCGCTTCGGTTGTCAGTTCGCTCGTTCCCACAATGGCCACGTTGTTTTGTAAAGAGGGGGGTGACACATTTAATTCGCGCATGCCTTCTACTTGTAAAAATTCTCGATCGAGGGGACTCCACCATAACCATTCCTCGTACATTAAATCATAAAAATAGAGCGGTTTATTCATGAATTTAGCGAGCTCTACTGTCCAATCGCACAGACCACGAACCACCGAAGGATTAATTGTTTTAAGCATGTGATCTCTGTAGCCCAGCACCAGGATTATCGAGGCCTGGTAAACGATATGCCAATGAGCTTTGACTTGACTTATAAGGATGGGGGAGGAAAGGACTTTGTAGCTTCGTAAAGCGACCGCATTGACATCCTGGGTGGCTTTCTCCAATTCGGACCGTTGAAGCGGCGCGATTTTGGTGGTCCAACTAGAGCAAGGTGGTATTTTAACCACACAGTGGTGATTATGTTTGGCACACAAGTGTTGCACGATGGCGTTGGTTCCTTTAGGCGCTCCGGTGAAAATAGTCAACATTGTCTGTAATAAAAAACAAAAAAGAGAGTTAATGGCCATCCTCTTTAAAGACCCACATACATTCTACCTTTTCATCCGCATAGTCGGGTTTAGCATGTATTTTGTGAGTCATGTCCCTTAAAATGTAAGCCACTTGTCGGCAGGTCCCGTCGCAGTTGGGGCTCCATTGCAGACCCTCTTCCTTCTCGTAGGCCTGGTCCTTTTCGTCGATGCAATGGTTACATAATAACATGTCCATCAATCGGTCGCATCGCGTTTGCCAGATAACGCGTTGTCGGTTCACTCGTTCCAACAAGGGTTGGTAGCAGATTTGTTTACGAACCCACCACACCATCTGACACGCCTTTACTCTTGCGCAATCGACAAACCCCACGTCATCGTTCCCATAATAGTGTTCTCGACAGAGAGGCCACTCTTGACCCGAGGGAAAAACGCCCATGGTACCGATGTTTTGATCCTTGGGTTCTATTTCAAAGTCCACATAAGGAACATCCAAGGACTTGAGCAAGGTCTTAAGTGGACCGTCGTCGCACACACCCACTGCGGGTTTGTCTTTGGTCAAGACGCCTTGCAACCATTCCGTCAGGTCTGCTTTTAACTGTTCAAAGGGACGTAGCTCGGCGTGGTTGATTTCATAACGCAAGCCATGACAGTTTTTGGTCTTTTGCTGCATCAAGGCGTGATCTACTTTGGTCAAGGTGAGGGGGACGGGCAGATTATAAGAAAAAAGGGCGTGGTTCTCCCCACGGACGACGCACATCCCAATTTCTCTAAAAAAATGGGTCTTGTCTTGAAAACCGATGTCGTAGGAAAATAGGAGGGCCCCAACGTCATCATCAGTAAGCGTCATTCTCACCTGGTCTCCGCTCTTGACTACTGCTGCTTCTTAACCTCTCTGAAATGTGACTGACAATGAAAATGAAAGCGTTCCTTATATAGTCAGTAGATTGCACCATCAGGAGGAAACAAGGATTGCATCATGGTTGTGACCTTATTTGGTCGAAGAATGTCAACAATGTGAGTATTGCACCATCAGTATTTCACCATCAGGATGAAACATGATGGACAGGAGGCGGTCCTTAAAGGGGCATAAAAGAGAAGAGAGAGTCGGCTTAATCATTCTCTCAGCTAGCCAGCCAGCCAGCCAGCAAGATATTCAACCAGACCAACCATGAACAGTGACAAAGACAAGAAGAGGACCAAGTCCCAAAAACCAAAAGAGCCAAAAAAAAAAGTCAAGTCCAATGAAGAAGAAACTGTGACGGTGACCATACCAGAATCCATGGAGTTGTCCAAAGCCATGAACGACATTTTTGGTTTACCTGACGATGGAAAGAGTACGGGACAGACATTTTTACAGTCCATGGAAAGCATCGAAGTGCTTGAGGAGTCTTTAAACGATGAGGCGGAGAAGGAAGCTCGCTTTAAACAGCTGATGGATTCTTACAAAAAGCAACCGTTGAAAGTTGACATGCCTGTGACCCAGGAGTGGTTGGAAAAACACTATGGTCACCTTGTTCCACCACCACCACCCAGTTCTCCATTGGAACCTTATTCGCCACCCCCTGTGACCCAGGCAGATCCCATCCAGAAGCTGATGGCTGAAGTCACCCAAGAAGAGAGAGAGAAGGCCAATGCCGATTATATCAATGGGGGTATCCTGCCCTGTCCATTTCATCCCTGTGAAAACGTCAAATGTTTGAATCCCGAGGCAGAATTTGGTGCTTTGTACTACCGATGTCCCTATCCCAGTTGCTGTGTTTGGTTTACCAGCGAGACTTATGGGATAGTGCTCGATGTGTTGCAGAACATCACCAACAAGAAGCTGCTTCCCCTGTTCCAAGACGCCAGCTTGAGGTGCGAGTGTAACCTGGTGCCTAACATGAAGCTGAGCAAGAGCGAAAAGAATTATCACAAAGTGTATCTTTGCTGTGGCAGAAAAAACAAGGAGCAGAGGTGCGGCTACTTTCAGTTTACCCACTGGAGTCCCTGGAGCCCTAAAAGACAAGCCCACCAGCCCACCATGGATGACTTTTTTTCTGGTGAACCCCTTACTTACCAGCGACAAATGAGGAGCATACAAAGTAGAAATTACAAGAGGACAACCCCCAGTCACTCAGTCAATAATAATAATTATTTACAATATCGTCCTCCCCAGAGAAATGAGTTTTACAGACCCTCTCCAAACTACAGTCCCAAGCCCTATGAGTTTTCCCCAGAGAGGAAAACTCTGTTGGAAGAACCCATCACCAGACAGTCCCCTGTGAAGGAAGAGTACTTTAGAAAAAGTTACAACTTTAGCAACCAAATGAAACCAGCGAGTGAGGATGACAAACCAGAGCCACCCATTCTTTATAAGAGGAAACTGGTCACAGAGGAGGATGATGATTTTGGGTGGCCTGAACGTGCAAAGAAAAGATTCATAGAAGAAGAAAGAGAATACAAAGGCAAGGACCACCTGTTTGGAAGTTACAGAAAGGATCCCTGGATTCAGCAGTTTAAAAGAGAGGCAGACCAGCAAGAACAATACAAAGAAAAAAGGTTTTTGCAAGAATGCGATGCTAACAATGCAGAAAGAATAAAGAACGGCATGGCTCCTTATTCGTACGAGACTTTTAAGAAATTTGGAACTGGCATTTTTTAAGAGAGTTTTGAGTGACTTTGATGCAAATATTTTTGCACTTTTACAAGGGAAACCGTAATAATTTTTGCACTTTACGATGGAAACCGTAAAAATGTTTGCACTTTTAATTTTGTAATGGTAAAAATTTTTGCACTTTTAATTTTGTCATGGTAAAAATGTTTGCACTTTTAATTTTGTCATGGTAAAAATGTTTGCACTTTTAAAACGTTGTATGTAAATATTTTTGCACTTTTGTGGATGGACATGTAAATTGCTTTGCATAAAACAAGACAACGATTCTCATTAAACAACATTTTGATCACGATGTGGTTGTATGTGGAGTGGTTTTGTATCAAAGCCTTACGCCTGGTGTTGCCGCATTCACCCCTTCCCTTTGAAAAAGCCAACCCAGTTATAGTGTATATTCTAGTCATGAAAGGGGGTTGGAATTGGGGACGCTATGTGGTCTTTGTTTGGTGGTTACAAGACAACTTTTACCAACGACAGGGTCTCAAGGCCTTGCAAAGTATAAAAGACAATGAAAAGAGAACCATTCAACCATACTCCCGTCATGAACGTTCAAGAATTGTACGAGGATCCCGCTCTTGAGGGGGCTTTGGGTGGGGTTGAACCTTTTGCCAAGGCTCACGGTCTATCCCGCAAACAAGCCGAAAAGGAACTGCAGTCCGTGCTCAGTTACACCCTGCACAAACCCAGACGAAAACGATTTCCTACCCTTCCAACGATGGTGTATGGGCGAGATGAGCAATGGCAATTAGATTTGGTCGACATGCAAAAGTTGAGCAAATGGAACAAGGGTATGAAGTATCTGTTGACGGTGATCGATGTCTTTAGCAAAGCAGCCTGGGCAGAACCCATCAAGAACAAAGGGGCCAAAGAGATGGTGAGCGCCTTGGAACGCATCAAAAAACGACTTCACCCACGTCGACCCTTGAGGGTGCAAACGGACAGAGGCTCTGAATTTTACAACGCGGCTGTCCAAGCCTGGTTCAAAAAGGAGGGTTGGGATCACTTTTCAACAGAGGGTGATAGCAAAGCCAGTGAGGTAGAGCGGTGGCATCGAACCCTAAAACAGAGAATGTATCGCTATTTCACGGCCCAGAACACCCTCAAGTACCTCGGTGCCTTACCACAGCTGATCAATACCTACAACACCACCTATCATCGCAGCATTGGTATGAAACCCCTGGAGGTGAAACCAAGCAACGAACTAAAGGTGTGGAAACGTCTTTACAAAACCACCCGACAACGTGTTAAACCTCCCAAGTTACGCAAGGGGGATAAAGTTCGACTCAACAAAAAGCATCGCCCCTTCAAAAAAGAGTACTTACCCGGTTGGACCGAAGAAGTGTTTTTGGTCACCAAGGTGCGACGACTCCCTATTCCCTCTTACAAAGTCAGTGAATGGGACGGCACGCCTATAAGAGGGACATTTTACGAGCAAGATCTTCAAAAGGTGCAAGCGGATGACGACAGTCTATTCCGCGTAGAAAAGATTCTCAAACGTAAAAAAGGACAAGTGTTAGTCCGTTGGAAAGGTTGGCCCAGCAAGTACGATAGTTGGATCCCAGCAGACAATGGCAAGAAGAAAAACAAAAAGGCACAAGAATGGCAAGACCTCAAACATCATATCAACATCATCAAGTTTGAGTATTAAAAAAAGAGATTAAATGGACCATTCAAACTGCTTCACCAAGACTTTACGCCAAGTATTGGCCAGAACACGATGGAGTGGAAAGACCTCTTACAGCGTGAACTTCGTTTTATTCATGCTTGGTTTTCGACCAATCAATGGTTTTCGACCGAACAATGTCTTGACGCTGGACAAGCATTGGTTTCGACACATAGGCCTTAAGTATAAATACAGCCTACGTCATTAGACGGTCATCATTTTTTCCTACACAATGCCTAGACACTACAAGAGGAAGACGACCAGTCGACGTCGACGTAGACCTCAAAAAAAGCAAACCGGTGGCACATTGCGACGTTACTATACACCCAAAATGACAAAAAGAGGAAAGCAGCGAGGTGGTATTCTACCGTTCCTCATTCCTTTAGCCATTGCAGGAGCCAAAGCGGCTGCAATGGGTGGCATCGGTGCTGGTGTCGGCTTTGGTGTCAAGAAAGGTTTGGAAAGAGCCACACGTTAGGCTATAAAAGTGCATTGATAGTTCTTTCGAATTATCATTTGACACACGTCATGGAAAAGGAATGGTCAGAGAAGCCAAAGGGGCCAGACGAACCTACTATCATCGTAAACGTAGAAGACCCCGTGGACACAACAGACGGAGTCAGCGAGGAGGTCTCGTTCTGCCTGGTAGAACTTTTCAGAGTGTTGGTTCAATACGACATTTACAAGCTTCGCTCCAAGCTAAAAACCGTATAAAAAGGACCAGCAGACCTTACTACTGAAACAACAAGAATGGCCTCTCGAGTGAAAAGACAAGCTGCCTTTCATAAGTCTGTCCTGAGAGAAGCCGACGATCACAAACGCAAAGAAGAATTTCGAATGGCTAATGGCGATCAAATCAATGCCGTGAGTGAATTGGCCCTCAACGTCATGAAAGGTGTCGTACCCGTCTCTAACCAAGCCAAGATAATTTTAAGACCTTACGCCAACACACTTCGCCAATTGAGTCGACGAAGAGCAGGCATAAAAGCCAGACGACAACTGTTGATGAAACAGAAAGGAGGTGCGGTCTTCAGAGAGCTTTCCAATTGCGTTCGATACTGCGTATAACATGGGTGAACCACTGACAAGTACTGAAGTAAAAAATTCAACCGAGTTTTTACGTTTGCAAGACCAATACAAGGGTGAAATTGTAGAAGATAAATGTCTTACCAAAGCAGCTGAACTGGCTGCCAAACAACACATGATCTTGAAAAATAATCAAGACGATGGTATGAAAGAGGCTCGATTGAGGGGTGTCCATAGTCAGTTTCAAAAATGGACTCAACGTGTGCGTCAACCTTTTGGACCATCGGGTGGAAGCGGTACTGGTGGAACAGTACTAGATGAGGATGACTTTGAAACTGGTCCCGTGCAGGCTCTGGTCAAACAGTTGATCAAAACTATAAAAAAGCCAACCAAACAAGAACCGACTCAGTCTATTACACCCACCAACAGACCCAACAGAAAAAGAAGACTACCGACACCTGTGGTCACACCCACTCCCAGACGACCCAAGAAACACCACTCTCAGGCTTCAATCCATTGAACACTTTTGACGAAGACGACGACGAACCACCTGAGAAATTTATAGAAAGAAGTTATCAAAGGTTGTTTCCAGATAAACAAGGAGGCTCTCCATCCACGTCTGTTAAAAGCAAGGTCACACAACAAGCAAAGACAGCCTTGAAGGGAAAGGGTAAACAGGCAGTCACCAAAAAAGGAAAACAGTTATTGGGACGGTGGTTAGAGTACAAGTAAGATGCTTCGAACCACACGCAAGTTGAGACGTGATTCGTTGAGACGACAGAGAGGTGGTCGATTGGACGTGCAAAAGGCTTTGTCCAAAACAAGCATCGAGTTCCATTGGCCAGGGTACCAGTACATGGGCCCAGGCACCAAGCTTGAGAAACGACTGGCCCGCGGAGATCCAGGCATCAATCGATTGGACAGGATAGCCAAACAGCATGACATTGACTACAGCAAAGCCAAGTCACTGAGGGACAAGTGGAAAGCCGATAAAAAGATGATCGCCAAGATCAATCGTTTGCCGGGGCGAAAAACCAAGACTAAAAAAATTGTCAAAGGCATCATGCAAACCAAACTAAAGCTAAAAGTGTAATGTAATGTAGTGTAATGAATTGTTTTATTAAATTTATTCTTTTTGTCACTAAAAACGTGTCTTTTGTTTCTGCGCATGCGCGGTGTCAAACCACGGACAGAAATGCCATCCCACATGGCTCCCCTTAACTCTCGGGGTAAATTGACAACGTTTTGGATCGTTTTTACTAAAATTCATTTCTGCGCATGCGCGGTGTTCAATAAAAGGGACAGAAATGCCATCCCACATGGCAACCAGAAACTCTTGGGATAAATAGGCAAAGATTGGGAACATTTTTACAAGATTTCCCTACTGCGCATGCTTCGTGTCCAAAAGGGGACATAAATGTCATCCCACATGGGTACCCTCAACTCATGGAGTAAATAGGGAACGTTTTTACCAAAATTCCTTTGTGCGCATGCGTTCTGTGAAAGGGACACAAATGCCATCCCACATGGATTTCTTCCTCTTTTGTGATATATAGTCTTGTTTCATCACGATGGTGCAATACTTGTTGACGCGGGTAAGGGTTCTGCTGTATGCAGTTGCTCTTGCAGATCAAGTGTAGTATCTGTTCTTATCGGTCACGTTTTCGGTTTCTCCGCCGAAAACGTGAACAGTTCCCGTTCCTGTACTTCGATCGCCTTCCTTTTGGTCTCTTTCGTTTCCTTTTGCTATGGGGATTCCATTTGTGAGGTTTGTTTATGCGTTTGTGTTTTATTTTCGACGATTTGACCGGATTTCTTTTACGCCGCCAGACACGTGCTTTGCGCGATGGCTGCGCGACCCCGCGAAACCTTCGCGCACACAAAAACTGTGCGTCTCATTGTTGAGGACACTGGAAATTAATGCTTTGGAAATTGCCCGGTCTCTCCCTGACTTTCAAGACGAAATTACAGGAATTGTGCCGAACTTTGGAGGGAAATGCTTTGACATCACTCTTCGCTCTACAGAAGCGGCGACACGCTTGGCTACGTCCGGCTTCGATTACGGGGCCGAGCGAAAGCCGCTCAAGCTCTTAGGAGCCAAAACCATCCACGTCTCGGTTTTCGTAGCCGTTGAATTCCCCGATCAGGAGATCGTAAAATTTTTACAGCAATATGGACAACTTAAGTCCGAAAATCTACGCCGCCTTTGCTACCACGAGGAGGGCTTTAGGAATATCGAGCGCGGCATACGCGTGGCAGAATTTACGTCTTTGGATAGGGACCTCCCCCGGAAAGTGGTCACACAAGGCCTCGAAATTTTCTTCAAATACACTGGGCAGCCGATAACCTGTTATCGCTGCGGCTCAACGGAACATGTCGTGAAAAATTGCCCGAAACAACGTTCACGATTTAGTCACATACGCGCGGAGGATCGCGTTCTGACCGACCCTCCTAACCCCACCACCCCTCAAGCTTCTCTGGAGTCTCAAATGGAAACTAACTCCGATGAAACCTCCGAGGACACTCCGCCGGTTGAAAACTCTGCGGACGTTCCTCCGATAACACAGAGCTACGCCTCAGTTACGGCTCCTACGCCGGACCTTTCGCTTTCCTCGACCTCGCGAGACCTTTTCGACTCTCAGTCTCAACAGTCGAGAAAACGCCCCCCCTCGTCCCCCGGAAAAGCTGACAAGCCAGAGCCGAAACAGCGCGCCGTCAGTGAGAAGGTAAAAGCCTCCCCTACTATCCAGGGTTTTCTTCGCGGACTAAAGCAGAGTGGACCCGAACGCACTAAACTAATGAACATTATTCAAGGCCCTCAATATTATCGCGCTCGCGCTCTTTACTTTCAATACAAACACGGAAATTTCGCAGACCTAGACCTTAACCACGCTGTTCGCCGCGGGCTGAACGATCGAGAACAGGACGCGTGGGTACATCTACACCGCACTCTTGGCCAAGATGCTTTCGCCGAGCTGGTCGCAATGTCCGAGGATCTTGGCCGGAAACACCCCGGCCTGTTCAAGAACTAACTTTTCTCCTACCGTCGCGTTCACTTATTTTTTGTACTTTTTGTTTTTCGCTATGGCTGTCTCGCTGACATCCATTAACGTTAACGGCGCTGCCGAACGCCATAAGCGCCTTAAGGTTTTTGAGTGTCTGCGTAGCATGTCCTCTGATTTATTTTTATTACAAGAAACTCACCTCGCGGAGTTCACGCAAGGTAAGGCATGGGAGAAGGAATGGGGGGGTCAGTGCGCGTGGTCCCCCGGCTCAAATAGGTCCGCGGGTGTCGCGGTTCTTGTTCACCCGAATAGTGCTGCGAAACTCGTGGATTCTAAAACCGATCTAGCGGGTCGAGTAGTCACCGCTCTTATTGATTTTCACGGGCAACGTTTTCAAATAATCAACGTTTACGGGCCTAACAATCACAGCGAACGTGAAATATTTTTCGACAATCTCTGGCGCTTTAAATATCCTAACTTAGAATCTATTGTTGTCGGCGATTTTAACTGTGTACCGGATATTGCGATAGATAAGTGGGGAGGCGATGACAGTTTTGGAGACAGGGCTGTCGCGCAGCTTCACTCGTTCACAGAGTCACTCGCCTTAGAAGACTTTTATCGCGTTTCTAGCCCGAGCGGTAGGATTTTTACCTGGTTTAACGGCCCTCACTCCGTGGGATGTAGACTAGATCGGTTTTATACACCGCGAGCCTGGAGATCACGCATCTCGCGACACACGTGTTCGCCCTTTGCGTACTCTGATCACCATTTAATTAGACTTCAAGTCACGTTCGTCCCCACTAATCCCCGGGGTCGGGGGGTATGGAAATTTAATACACAGCTGCTCAAGAACGAATGTTTTTGCGCCGCAATTAATTCTTTTTGGTCCTCTTGGCAACTAAATAAACCAGCTTTCACAGACCCTAGGGTTTGGTGGGACGCTGGAAAACTGCAATTAAAAGAAATCGCCATCGCTCACAGTGTTGCCGAAGCACGTGAGCGTAAGCGTGACAAACGTAATTTAGAAAATGAATTTCGCAACATCCTGGCTCGCGGTAATTCAAATACCGCCGACGATCACGTTCGCTTAGCGGAGATCCGAGATCTCTTAAAAGCTATCGAAGATCGTAGCGTAGAAGGAGCAATAATTCGTAGCAGAGAGCAATGGCTAGAATTAGGAGAAAAGCCTACAAAATATTTTTATCAACTCGAAAAGCAACGCCAGACTCGTAATTCGATCAATGAATTACGTGTCGGGGATCGGACAGTCACGTCTCATAAAAATATTCTGACCGCTGGCCGTGATTTTTATGTGAATCTGTACACTGCCGAACCGGTCGATTTAAAATGCCAAGACTGGCTTTTGAATCAACTGGACTCCACTCTGACATCCGAAGATCAGGAGAAATGTGAAGGAGCCATCACGCTCTCAGAGTGTTATGAGGCCCTTAGCCAGATGCAGACAAATAAATCTCCCGGAGCGGACGGCTTTCCGGTAGAATTTTATAGACGCTTTTGGAGCTTGCTAGGAAATGACTTACTCGACGTCTTAAATTATTCTTATGAACACGGGACATTATCCGACTCGCAAAAGCAGGGGATAATTCGTTTGCTCTACAAAAAGGACGACCCGTTGCTCTTAAAGAACTGGCGTCCGATCTCCCTGCTTAACACGGATTATAAAATTTGTACTAAAGTCCTGGCCAACCGGCTTAAAAAAGTACTCTCTGTAATTCTGAGCGAAGATCAAACCTGCGGCGTACCGGGCCGGAGCATCTATGAGAACTTATTTCTCCTCAGAGATACTCTCGATTACATTGATCATAAACAGCTTTCCGCTGCGCTAATCAGTCTAGATCAGGAGAAAGCTTTTGACCGCGTTAACCACGGCTTCCTACAGCGTGTGTTATCTCGTTTTAATTTCGGCCCGAGTTTCCGACAATGGGTCAATATTGTTTATACCGATATTCACTCTTGTGTGCTAAATAACGGATGGCTCTCGGCTAAAATCAAGCTCGACCGGGGAGTTCGACAGGGCTGCCCTCTTTCACCGCTCTTATATTGTTTAGTCGCCGAAACGCTTGGTCAAGCGATTCGCCGTGACGACAGTATTCGGGGAATTCCAATCCCCGGTGTAAACAAACAGAGTAAAGTCTCGCAATATGCCGACGACACTACTTTGATTCTCGCCGATAATTATTCTATAACGCAAAGCTTTAACCTTATTAATATTTTCGAGCGAGGCTCCGGCTCTCACCTTAACGCACAAAAAACTGAGGGCTTGTGGCTGGGAGCCGCGGCCGGAAAACAAACCGGACCGGTAAATATAACTTGGACCACAGACAAGCTTAAAATCCTCGGTGTTTATTTTGGCACTTCTAATGTCGAGCACGCTAATTGGATTGACCGCATAATTAAACTCGAAAAACGACTTAACCTCTGGAAATCACGCACGCTATCACTAAAAGGTAAATCACTAATCATCAATTCTATCGGCGCCTCGGGACTCTGGTACACCGCCACGGTCCTCCCTATGCCTGACTGGGTGGCCACAAGAGTTAATAAAGCCATTTATGACTTCTTGTGGAACGGCAAAACAGAGCTCGTTAAGCGAACTACCTGTCAACGGCCTTTTCATCACGGCGGCTTAGCGGTAATTAACCCTAGTGAAAAAGCGCGAGCCTTAAAATTACGCTGGGTACCCCAGATAGGCGATCCCTCGTGTACGTCTAACTGGGTTTTCTTCGCCCGTTACTGGGTCGGCCTAGCTCTGAGCCGTAAGGTCCCGAGCTGGTCTTTTCTCAGATCGAACGCGTGTCCTAAATATATCGGAGATTCTCCCCCGAAATATTTCACACACGTCTTAACGGCCGTAGATCGACTGAACCTCGACCTTACCCTGTTACCGAATTACAGAGTTAAAACCTTCTACGAAAAACTCACTTACCCCTCCCCTAGGCGCCTGCCTACCGCAGGGGCCTGGGAGAAGCGTTTACATACCCCTCTACCCTGGCCCTCTATCTGGTCTCATATTTATGGTGGTCTGAGTACGAATTGGGAAGCGGATATCGCGTGGCGTATTGCACACGGCGTTTTAAAAACCCGAGCATATCTTAAGAACTGGTGTCGGCTGAAAGTCAGCGACCGATGTGCTCGGTGTGGGAAGCGTGAATCCTTCTCTCATGCCTTATGCGAGTGTACCTCTGTACCTCAAGTCTGGCAGTGGGCTTTTACACTAATTAATAAATTTTTCTCTATAACGCTGGCTCCCTCGCCGCCCTCGATCTTGTTCAAACACGGCTTGCCTACCGGCGATAAGCACTCCGTTGCTCTCGTACATGTAATTATCAACGTCACTCTGAACGAGATCTGGGCGGCTAGGAACCTAGCGACTTTCGAAAACTCCCACCAGCCGGCCTCGGCCACAATTCGTAAAGTTAAGCATCGCCTGCGGCAGCGGATCCGTGCCGCTTATAATTTCAATAATATTCCTGTCTTTAAAAAATCGTGGGGCCACAAGCAGGTCTTATGTAAAATTGAAAATCAGACCCTTCAGGTCCTTATTTAGTCACCAGGCTCCCGGGAGTAGGGCGGGCCTGGCTGTACCTTTCGCTCACGGGGCCCTCCCTGCTCCGGGGACCCCCTCACCTTAGTTACCCTTAATACTGCTCTACTATATTAGGACTTCTCAAGTCCTGTAAGCAACCACCTAATCGCGCTAATTATCCTTATCTCCGGGGAAGTAGGCGGCCTATATTGGAACTCTACAGGGCCGCCAAAACCCCGGATCCCTCGATCTTTTTCTTACACGTGGAATTTCAGTGACTCGGGGGCCTGGGTCCTAGTGACCGCGTGCTACTAGCCCAGCCCCACCCTATCGTATATTTTTAATTTTATAAACCACACTTGATTGTAACCACTTTCTAGTGATCTGTAAATAAATTATTTAAGAAAAAAAAAAAAAAAAAGTTGCTCTGCATTGTGGGACCCGTTACCTTATAGCAGTCCTAGCACGCCCGACTGCTCAGGTGCCCCGTTGGGCGGGGAACGTTTCCGGGGGGCCAGGTTCGATTCCTGGGCGATTTTGGCGTACTGGTGTACCCTCCTTCAGGCGTTGCTCGACAGAGCCATTGCACTCCGGCTCTGTTAAGTATCATTGATGTCGTTCGGCCATTGCACTGACCATTGCACTACCAGGTCCGGGTCGAGGGCGCCTGAAAAAAAAAAAAAAAAAACTTGTTGCATCTTGATGGTGCAATTTCTATTTCATCATGATGATGCAATCGTTCTCGATAAAAAGAGAGCGGGTTGAATCATTTTTCATTCGAGCTTTGCTTGCCAAAATGAAACGTTCCTGGGAAGACACTTTGGACTCTGATGATGATGATCTCTTGAACCAAGTCATGGACGACTTCGAAGGCACACAACAAGGAGGAGGTTCGCGCCAACCTTTGTTTGCCTTTACTTTGGCAAGCATTGGCCCGAGAAGACGCTGGAAAAACGTGGTAGAAAGAGCTCAGTTTCGAGCAGAACTTCACCAACTGAGAGAACCCGTGGTTGGTGATGATATCGGTGTAGCCTTAACCGACGCTTTACGCGCAGCCATAGAAAGAGAACTGCGCCGAGAGGTCAGACATTCCAATGATTTTGTGAATTTCAGCATTACCGCTCATGGTTTCACTCATGCTTATCAAAGCATCAATTTTCAAGTGGGCGAATTTTTGGCTAGATCCGTACGCCTTAACGAACTGTTGCAACAGCTAGCTGGTAAGCTGAACAGCAACGAATCCTTTGACTACCAGCAAGGATTTCAAGTTGATGTGGTGTTTGTTAAACGTCAACGGCCCGGTAGCGGGCGAAAAAAGAGAAATGTTGGTAACAGATGTATGGACAATGACAACAAACGTAAACGATGCATCACTTCTATCAAAAACGATGACGATCTTTGCTGTGGGCGTGCTATCGTGACCATGAGAGCCCATGTCAACAAAGACGACTCCAATGATGCTTATCAAGATTATCGGAACATGATACAAGGAAGAGAAATTCAAGAAGAAAAGGCAATCGAACTGCACGAACTTGCTGACGTACATCGGGGACCCTGTGGCTTAGAAGAATTGCAGAAATTTCAGCAATATTTACAGCCCACTTATCAATTGCTGGTGATGTGTCGCACTAAGCCTTTCTTTCTCATCTTCAAGGGACCGCCTGCCCCCAAGCAAATTAAACTCATCAAGTCTGACACTCATTACGATGGATGTTCTTCTTTTCCAGCCTTTGTGAACCGATCTTATTGGTGCTCTCTATGCGAGAAGGGTTTTAATGTTGACGATGCTAAAAATCACCCTTGCGAAGGACGATCCTGTCACTCTTGCAATCGAAAGGATTGTCCAGACTACGAACGCACCAATCGCAACCCGCCTATCCTTTGTGCTTTTTGTCATTGTCGATTTTATGGCAATAACTGTTTTGATTATCACCGCCAAAAGAATCTTTGTCAAACACACAAAACATGTCTAAAGTGTCATGCGGAATACAATGTGATCAAAGGAAAAAGACATCGCTGTGGATTTGCTGCCTGCCCCAGCTGCAAAGAGATGGTTGACATTCATGCCCACAAGTGTTTCATTCAACCTCATTTTGATGAGCCTGAACAAGAAGAGGAAGATGAAGAAGGCAAGAAAAAACCCCTCCCTCCCCCGCTGTTTGTCTATGCTGACATCGAGGCCATGCAGCTACCCGACAGGCAGTTTGAGCCTAACATGCTTTGTTATCGCACCCATGAAAGTGCCAATATTGTGACCCACAAAGGCAAAGACTGTGTAAACACGTTTTTACACGATTTGGATGATGCCACAGAGATTCCCGATGACGACCGTGAAAGAACCATTATTACCATTTTCCATAACCTGAAAGGATTCGATGGCATGTTCATCATTGATGAAATGTATCAACAGCAAAGAAGCATTGAAAATCAATTGACCATGGGCAGCAAAGTTTTGTCTTTTGAAAGTGGACCCCTCATTTTCAAGGACTCTCTCTGTTTTTTGCCGATGCCGTTGGCCTCGTTTCCAGCCGCCTTCAATCTAACGGAACTGAAAAAAGGTTTCTTTCCTCATGAGTTCAATTTACCCCAGCACCAGTCCTATGTGGGCCAAATTCCTGCCCTTGAATTTTTCGACCCGGATGGCATGAGTGAGAACAAGAAAAAAGAATTGGAAGAATGGCATGCGGAGCAAGTGAGGCGGGGATTGCAATATGACTTTGTTAAAGAAATGGAGGAATATTGTAAATCGGACGTGGCATTGTTACAAGCAGGGTGTGAAGCCTTCACCAAAGAATTTGAACGTCACGCCGACTTCAACCCCTTTGCCAAATGTGTGACCATCGCCAGTGCCTGTAATCTCTATTGGCGGAAACACTGCCTTCAAGAAGACACCATCGCTGTGGAACCTCTCAAAGGATGGCGCGGGGCCAATGTGAATCAATCTGTCAAGGCCTTACAGTCGCTGTATTTCAAAGAACAAGGTCTTGCCAAGCCGGATGCCAGTCCAGACAGAATAAGACATGTCAGAAACGGGGGTGAGCAGAGTGTGACCTGCGTGGAGGGCCGCTACTTCGTGGACGGATATGATCCCCAATCCAATACGGTGTACGAGTTTCACGGCTGTTTTTGGCACGGGTGTCCTCGCTGCCATCCCGGAAATCGCCACGCAAGACATGCCGCCAATCCAGACCGAACGATGGAGGAGTTATGGCGCGCCACTTTGGCCAAAGAAGCTGCTCTCCGTTTGGACGGTTACACCCTCGAAGTGATGTGGGAATGCGACTGGGACATCCTGTGCGAACACGATCCCGCCGTCAAACGATTTGTGACCGATTTTTCTTTGGTGGAACCCCTGCAACCGCGGCTCTTCACGCGGTGGCCTCGGAAGGAGAAGAAATACGCTATGTAGACGTGACCTCCCTTTACCCGTGGGTCAACAAGAATGCCCGTTACCCCATCGGACATCCTACCATTTTGACCCAACCGAGAGATCAAGACATTGCCAACTATTTTGGCATTGCCCTCGTGGATATTCTCGCCCCCGCCAATCTGTTTCACCCGGTACTTCCAGTGCAAAGTGGCAACAAGTTGACCTTTCCCCTTTGTGCGGCCTGTGTCAAGCAAGAACAAGCCAATCCCATGCTGTTGCGGAGCGACAGTTGCTGCCACACCCCTGAAGAAAGGATGCTCCGTGGAACTTGGTGTACCCCAGAGATTGAAAAGGCAGTGAAAAAAGGTTACAGAGTGGTACAAATACATGAAGTGTGGCATTTCCCCCCTCATCAGCAGCAGGAAGGTCTTTTTAGGGACTATGTCAACACGTGGCTGAAATTGAAACAGGAGGCAGCTGGTTGGCCACGTTGGTGCGATACCGAAGCCAAAAAACAACAGTACCTAACCCAGTACAAAGAAAAAGAAGGTATTGACCTGGACTATGGAAGCATTCAGAAAAATCCAGGGCGAAAGGCCACCGCCAAGCTCATGCTCAACTCCTTCTGGGGAAAATTCGGGGAACGTCAAAACAAGCCCAGGACCATGACCATCACCTCCCCTTCACAGTTGTTTCCACTCTTGTTTCACACCCACACAAATCTGTCCACTCTTCGCATTTGTACAGACGATGTTTTGGAAGCTGTCTATACAGCATTAGATGAAAATGTCGTTCCCAGCAACAAAATGAACGCTTTCATTGCGGCATTCACGACAGCCTGGGCGCGGTTACGTCTGTACGAAGCCTTGGACGTGCTGCAAGAACAGGTTCTCTACTACGACACCGACTCTGTCATCTACCGATGGAAAGCGGGACAGCCCTCTATTCCCATTGGTGACTTTTTAGGAGAGATGACAGACGAACTGGAAGGAGATGTGATTATAGAATTCGTATCGGGCGGGGCCAAGAACTATGGTTATATCACCAGGAGCGGTAAAACCGAATGTAAAGTTCGCGGCTTTACCTTAAACGTCAGAGGCAAAGAAGTGTTAAGTTTTAACACCATGAAAGCGAACATTTTAGCGGAAATCGAGGATCCCCAGGAAGAGAGGCGTGTCATTCGGGTTAACAACCCAAATCATTTTAAACGTGACACGACCTACAAGACCATCAAATTGGTCAACCAGGCCAAACAATATGGACTCGTTTTTGACAAACGTGTGATAGATCCGGAAACAAAAATCAGTTATCCTTTTGGATTCAGAGTGTTGACAGAGTGCGACGCACAAAATGTAGATATTTTATTAGATTTGTAAAAAAAAAAACCGTTCCCGACAGGATTCGAACCTGTAAGCCTCGAGTCCCACCCCTGGCTGGCTGGCTGGACTCATTGGCCGAAAGCGAGAACTTCTTGCCAGTACCGGCGATGGCCACTGAACCATCGCTTTCCCGGCCATTTTTCTGATGACTTTTTAAACTTTTTAAAACGAAATGGGCGTGACGTCATTAGGAGGTCACACACGACCCGATTGTAACGCTAGGTATGACGTCAGAATAAAATTGGTTGAAACGTGACTTTTCGTGTGTCTTACATGACAGGGGAATGTTGGGAGACTTTTCGTGATGGTTTTACATGCAGTACTTACCCCCATGAAATCCTGGACGCTGATTGGTCGAGAGTGAATTAATTCGGTCACGTGTTTGAAATACTCGATTCTGATTGGCTGTGTGATGAAGTAACCAGTATTACTACTGCTAACTTTCCGCTCCAATTCATGACTATACAGTACCAGTGAATTGTTTCAAAATTTAAAGCGGCCGAAACTTATTTCCATCAGCGCGTAGTTAGTTAGTTAAGCAATAATAATGCACAGCACTGTAAATAACACGGTTCTAGAATATGAGGGCTTCGCGTTTTTTTTGTCGCTGCATGCGATTTAATCGCTTATAACCTAACAGAATATGTAACTGTACCTGAAGGAAATATCGTGTATTACCTTACCTTAACGCTGTGATGTGTGTAAATTTGTCTTTTGCTATGGCTTTAGACAATACGACTTCTCCTGACTATCAATTGTGCGTCAAAACAAGCGCGATAATGAAATAGTTGAAGTGCCATGATGTAGCACTTTATGACCAAGTTTTAACTGGAAAACGTGTTACCATCCCAAGTCTATGTTTGTAAGCTCTGCCTAAAGAATCACTGGGTTACACTGCACCCATGGGTGTGCCACATAAAGTGCAGCCTATGTTTGTTAGCTCTACCTAAAGAATCACTGGGTTACACTGCACCCATGGGTGTGCCACCTAAAGTGCAGCCTATGTTTGTTAGCTCTACCTAAAGAATCACTTGGTTACACTGCACCCATGGGTGTGCCACCTAAAGTGCAGCCTATGTTTGTTAGCTCTACCTAAAGAATCACTAGGTTACACTGCACCCATGGGTGTGCCACCTAAAGTGCAGCCTATGTTTGTTAGCTCTACATAAAGAATCACTGGGTTACACTGCACCCATGGGTGTGTCACCTAAAGTGCAGCCTATGTTTGTTAGCTCTGCCTAAAGAATCACTAGGTTACACTGCACCCATGGGTGTGCCACCTAAAGTGCAGCCTATGTTTGTTAGCTCTACCTAAAGAATCACTGTCTTACACTGTACTCATGGACGTTTGCCTCGCGCTCTCTTCAAAGGCAAAAAAGCTATAGTCTGTTTGGCCAAAAATCAAGCCTTGTTTCCCCTAAAAATGTGACACCATATTAGGGCCCCGAAAGACGTTAAAAGTTCCTCCATAATAGAAGAGTGTTTTGCTAGAGTTAACAAACGTTTGGCTTACATGAGTTTCAATATAAAGGTGCAAAAACTTATCAGCATAATTATAGCACACAAACATTGTCATCAAACTCCTGGCATGTAGCCTGAATAACGCAAGCAAATATAATGAATAAAGCATGTAACGAGAAATAGTCGTCAAATGGTCTCGTTAAGTAAATTATACTTCACTTTGCGAAAGAAATTTATCGTTTGTATCCGTTTTACGCATCGAAAAAGCGAGGAGTCATCGCATGACATTAGGTAACAGAGGTAGTACTCACGAGTTTCACGAATTCCAATTCCACGATTTTTCGTCGAGTAACAAATTTAAAACTTCAATTCTTACCTTACGTGGTCGGTTCATTTACCTTACATTTGCCAACACTAATAAACATGAACAAAACGATGAAATCCGGCACTCTTCTTTCAGAAGTAGCAAGCCGCATGAAGTAAAATCCACTGATATGCGATGCATTCTCACTACAAATATAAACATTTGTCGTGAAGAAAAGACGACGAGGAGGAAAAAATGCCAGATCTTCGCCTCGGCAATGTATTCCGGCTACCAAGCCGGCGTATCTCCAGAAGGTGGACTCGAAGTGGGACAAACCTTGTGATTTTTTTAGGAGCCCTTTGCGCGCAAACTAATTTATTCTGGCGCGAAATGAAGATTAAGAAAATGTATCTGAAATCCAATACACGACAAGAAAATTTTCGCACTTTCGAGGAGCGCGACACATTAAATGGGATGAAGTCGGATTAGCTGCCCGCGGAGAAAACTTCCCTGCGTGCGATGGTACTTCCAGTAAAAAGCCTCTGTGTCCTCTCATGGGTGGGGCTAGAGTTGTGACGACGAGAGTTCTTTGTCTGTTCCTCCTTGCGACCCTCTCTCCTGCTGTAGGTGGGGCTAGAGTTGTGACAAAGAGCGTTCTTTGTCTGTTCGTCCTTGCGACCCTTTCTCCTGTCGTAGGTGGGGCTAGAGTTGTGACAAACAGCGTTCTTTGTTTGTTCGTCCTTGCGACCCTCTCTCCTGTCGTAGGTGGGGCTAGAGTTGTGACGACGAGCATTCTTTGTCTGTTCGTCCTTGAAGAGGGTCAAGAATGACTGAAGGTGCAGGCTTTCAACTGAAAGCCTGAACATCTTGATGCGAATAGACATTGAAGGACCAAAACTTGCTGACTTTGACCCAAGGGCTGCAGTTCATAGGTGGTATATTGGAGGGGAGCTAGCTCGACGTCCTCACAGCCAGCCCTGTGGTCCTCATTGAATGTCTTTATCATGGAGACTAACATCATATGAATCAAAACTAGAATTGATGCATAGATATTATGATGTTATGCCTGGTTCTGCTATGTAAACTTTTGTTGCACCTATAACAACAAATCAGTTACTTTCATTGTGCATTTTTTCTGCTTTAACCTAAAATTTTGTGGCTTGCCCATTTAGCTTGTAGATCTTATCTCTACAAGATATCTTTATCTTGTGACAAAAAAAAAACAATTTCTAACCCTGTACAAAATTGTATGCTGTGCCACTGGGTATACTTTTTAATTGAACTTTTTAACCATCATCGTGACCTCTTATTGGTTACTTCGACGTCTTAGTAACAAAACCGCTTCCCGCCAGAAATCTTACAGCGAGAAACACTACAAAATGGTCTATGAGAATTGACGACACCCAAGATATGATTTCATAAGGGACGAACCAGTAGAAAACTTAAGGTGGGGCGAGCGCAGTACAAAAAAATATAATCGTACAAGGGAAAAGTAAATATCAAAAAAAAATCATGCACGCCAAGTAATATAACACACACACAAAGGTATTTAATTTAAATGCACTGGCCTACAAAAACCATCCAAGAGAATGTCAACGAAAAAAGATTCATGCGTTTGGAAAATTCCCCACACACCGGAAGTCTTCTAATGGACCGTCGCTTAATTGGGTTTTGTTCTTTTCAGGGGAACAATTAGCAACTTTTTACATCTGAGGGTGGTTATTGTCTCTTGTGTGTTTCTCATTCCAACACTTTGCAAGATTAGCAGTCCTTAGTATGCAGGTCATCGTGGGTCCATAAGACTTTGTAAACCATAGGTAATGCGCGTGCGTGGCTACAACAATGCTGGAAGAGCTGTGCAAACGGGTTTATGCACTTACAGGATACTTAAAAAAAAGAAACACACACACACACACACACACCCATTCCCCTCCCCCCTTCAGAAGTACAATAGTTTGCCCCTTAGTTTGCCATGTAACAAATCACTTTATGACTGATCCCAAACAAAACTGGTTATCTTATGTTCCTCAAGACGTCGACCAGACTTTCAAGTGTCGATTATATTTTTTTCTCTACAGGCGTGATCGTTGGTCGCAAGGGATGTACGTGCACACATGTCCAATACTCTCGACTGGATTCCAGTGGACAAAACCTGGAGTCCAATGGAGTCTGGTCGAAGAATGAAACCGGAAGTACAGTCGAGTCCACTCGAGTTACCGGAAGTCTAGTCATAAGATGAAACCTGAAGTGTAAAGAATACTTTGAGAGGAGGGTTCGAAGTCGTCCGATGGAGTCCATCGGATCCACTGGAAACACATCGATTCCGATGGAGTCTCCGGAAGTCTAGTCGTGCCATGAGTCAAAACAAGCACGTCACACATAAGACATTACTCGTTCTTAAAACCATGAGTCGAAACAAGCACGCTACACACATGTAACATAACTCATTCTCCGGAAGTCTAGTCGTGCCATGAGTCAAAACAAGCACGCCACACATATGACATAATTCGTTCTTAAAAACATGAGTCGAAACAAGCACGCTACACATCTAAGATCACTCGTTCTTAAAGCGAGGAGCAGAAACAAGCACGCTACAGTAACATCAATAACATAACTCGCAGACACATCTCGCCCGACTTTAATAAAAAGCCCAAAGAAGCACTTGTTAAAAATCAGTCGTTTTGAAACTTATGTTACCGGTGGTTTGAATTTAAAATTTGGTAATTTGAGGCATCTGAACTAACTTCCAGTATACATCGAACAATATTCATGTTAGCACGGATGACTTCCTATATACTGAACGCGCTTCATACTCGTGGCCGTCAAGTATAAACCGATGATTTGTACCACAATATTAACAACACTTCCAATCACGGACGAAAATAAAAATATATATATAAATAGTTATATACGAGCACCATTGACATTTGAATCTGTAAATTGGTCATTGATTTTTATTGAACTGGTGGCTCCTAAAAGAGCCTGTTTTTTTGGGTCCCGCAATCAATACATTGCAGGTTTTTTAGTTTTTTTCTCTTTTTGTGTTTCTGGATAAAACTCCTTTTAATTTCCGGGCAATATACGACTTCTCTGTCTTTTCTTGTTACTGTGATTTATGTCTGGGCAGTCCGTTGAGGTGAAGCCATTTGCCGTAATCCAGGTCAAAGTAAAACCAAGTGTTTCGTTTGGCATCAACATTGTTCAGGATAAAGTCTAATTGCTGTGCACGCTTTTCTGCCTTCATTGGCAGCCAACTCTGGGAAAGGATTATCCAATGTGTTATCAGCTGCGGAGCACAACCATTCCCCAAGCAAAACATCATAAGTTTAAACGTCTCCTTGTCGCCATGAGGTTTGGCCCAGAACATCCTCTGGTATTCTTGTGGCCACGACTTTAAAGGGAAAAACGCATTACCATTTATGGTCTCAAACAGTTCTCTACGCTCCGCAATAACTTCTTGTTTGTTAAGCAAACGAAACTTGCTTCGATACTCATTCAGAGTTGCCATTTCTCAGAATGCCTTACAAGCGTCTGTGTGCATCCTCTTTAAACCGATGATTGTTGTGTTCTACCCTTTCCACTGTTTAAAAATATCGCACGTTCTTTGTTTTATTAATATCAATGCGGCAGGGTTTGTACCGTCCAGGCTAAAGGAAATTAAAAGGAAAAACGCATTACCATTGATGCTTTCGAACAATTCTCTTGGCTTGGCAATAGTTCTTGTTTGCTAATCTAATGAAACTTACTGCGATACTCATCCAGTGTTCCTAATTCTAATACTGCCCCACGTGCGTGGTGTGTATCGCCATTTACACGCGATTCTTGTGTCCTACCCTTTCCATTGTTTTAAAAAAATCGCACGTTCTTTGTGTTATTAATATCAATGCGCACGGTTTGCACCGTTCAAGTTAATTCAAATGTTTTTCACATTTCATTGACCAGTCCAAATTAACTCAAATCCCAAATGGGTATACCTGTGACGTTATCCCCTTCCTCAAAACACACAACAATGACATCTTGCATTTACCTTGTGTTTATAATACCCCGCCTTCTAAGACCCTGTTTACATGGAGTGGGGAACCTCGGTCTAGTGGGGTAAGTTTCTTTCGTTTTGTGTCCCCCAGAGCGTGAAAACAAAAGAAACTTACCCCACTAGACCGGGGTCCCCCACTCCATGTAAACAGGCCCTAAATTTCACATTAAAATGCTCAAGGGACAAATCACATACTCGGCATCTTTTGTTCGATTGTCATTCTACTGTTTGCACGTGCGCTCGGCATATCATTCTCAGTATCCCCCACCAGAGTAGCTTGGTCAACATGGCTGCTAATCATGTTCATCATCTGGATAAAAATCTTAACGATTCAGTGCCATGAGCACGATATCGATTGGAACCTCCTTCCTCAATCTAGTAGTAAACCTTTATTTAACTAGGGTAATCCCTTCAGAATACTTAAAAGTATATCTGTTATCAATAGGAGGCCTAAATTAAGACTACTAAAAAAAAGTTCAAAATAAATAATAAGAAACTAAGTAACTATAAGTTAATAATAGTACAGTATAACAATTAAAACTAATTCTTATTTACTAAATAATTATTATACACAACTGAGCCATTATAATAAAAACTTTTCTTGACGGTCTCAGTTCTTACTGCAGGAAAGTATATAAAATTGCTTCTTCTTGTTTCTCTTGAAATAACTTCCTTATTCAAATTAAAATAATTCTTTAAAAACCGTGGTACATTATTATTTAAACATCTCTTCACTAAACCTAAAATATGAGCGTTACGGCGATCTTCTAAACTCTGAAATTTAAGATAGTCGGTGGATGTTGACTATAATTTTCGAGGCCGGCCTTTGCAAAGATTAAAGACTTTCCATATCTGCTTTATTGCAGCTGGACCAAACAACATCGCAATAATCAAAAATGGGCAAAATTAATGAATTATACATCTCGAAAGCTGCATGTATAGTGATATTCCTTCTAAGGCGTCCTAAGACACCAACTCTTTTACCAACCTTAGAAATAACATAATGAACATGGTCTTTCCACGTAAGACTATCGTCAAGAACGATGCCTAAATACTTAAAATCATAAACTCTATTAATTTCATAATCACCTATTTTGATAAATACTGTGTCAGTAGCTTTAGAAAGCCTAGCATCAGTTCCAAAAATTACAAATTCTGTTTTTCTTTTGTTGATAAAAAGAAAATTACTGAGAGTCCATTTATTCACTTCATCTAGTTCGGCATTCAAAGTTTCCTCCAAGATTTTAATGTCCTCGTGGGCTGCAAAAACAACAGCATCATCAGCGTATAATAAGATATTACATTTGCTGATAGCAGTAGGTATATCATTGATGAACAGCACAAACAACAATGGTCCAAGGATTGAACCTTGCGGCACACCAAAAGCAACATCACAAGGGTCTGACAGAGTACTTTCGACTGTCACCACTTGTCGTCTATCGGTTAGGTAATCCCTAAACCATCCAAGCTCTTTTCCAGTGACTCCATATCCCATTGTGAGTTTCTCCAGTAGCAGGCCATGGTCCACTGTGTCCAACGCTTTCCGCAAATCGATGAAAACTGCACCAGTTATTAGACCCTGATCCATACTGCGCCTTATGCTGTCAGTGAATGATAAGACAGCCAAATCAGTAGAGTGGCCCTTGCGGAAGCCACATTGGTAGGGACTCCATAACTTTTCTCTAGCCAGAAAATCATACAACTGCGTGTGAACTACTCTTTCCAGAACCTTGGATATGGTCGTTAGTACAGATATCGGTCGATAATTATCCATGTCATTTGATTTGCCATTCTTGAACAAAAGATTTACACGTGCCCATTTCCATTCAGAGGGGACGTAACCATAAATCAAAGAAGCATTAATAAGAGTAGTCAACGGTTTGGCAATTATTTCAGCTGAGTCCTTTAACAGACGTGCAGGTAACTGATTAAGTCCAACAGCTTTTTTGGTTTTGAGCTTCTTTAGTTGATCACGGATGAAATCGACAGATACTTCCTCAAAACGGAAAGTGTACGATGGACCTGACATCAGAAATTTGAACGATCGTGCAGATGGTAGACATCGTCCAAAAACTTGAACGAGTCTGTCCACAGTTTTAGTGAAGAAATTATTAAAGCTGTTTGCAATTACCTTGTCATCGTAAATTTGAGTTCCATTAACATCAATACTGGTAACACGCTTTGTTTTCTGGCCAGGCATGATCTGCTTAACGGTTTTCCAAAACTTTTTAGGATCAAATGATCAAAATCTGTACGGGAGGTAATTCAAAAAGCGCATTTAGACAAATAATTCATTGTTTACTAATTTCATGTTTCCTTCTTTTAGAGATGTAAACTCCTGGGAAAAGGGATGAAGCAACGAGACACATCGATCCTTTTCGGACTCCTTATTCTCGTGTCATTTTGCATGGGACATGCTTGTGTGAATGTTCATGCGTTGTGGACGCAACCTGTGATCCTTTGGGTAGCGTGTGCCATAACAACAGGTATCTAAGAGTTTTTTCACCTTTACCCCGGCTTTTTTTCCGATTTTTGTTTCGACTTTACCACAGAATACTCCGCCATTTCCAATCTCTATTCCTGAAAGAGCTGGATACGTAGATACGTAGTTATCCGTTTCATCCGCTTTTATATTTTAAGTTGTTTTACTTTACTCGTAATATCGAAGCCGAAACTGCAGAAAAATGGTCAGCGTGCATTTGTATCTTGGTTATTGATTTGACAATGGCAAACGGTGAAAAGCTATCCAGAGAAATCTTTTAGTCTGAATTACAGGCATCCCTTTGACTCTGTGGAGGATGTTTGAAATTCAGGCTGGGAAATCTTTTATCTAAGGTTGTATTTCTCGGGGTACTCGCTTGCGAGAACTGCGAATGTAATTATTAAACCGAAGGGTTTTTGTATTATGTACAAAAGGGTCACGGTTTTAGGGAGAATCTTGTCTCTAATAGTTTCCGCACTTCTTATTTTCATGTTTGTTGATCAGTTGTTACTCGTGGATGTCTTTTCTGAGCTGTAATTATGCCAAAAAACAACAATGTCAGACTTACCGCTATGAATCGTTAACATCATGAAAAATCAATAATATCAATTTGACACAGCAATTTAGTTTATCGATTTTGACCCATTTCCATTATCAACATAAAAATCACTTGATTGCTATCGATTTTTATCGATACTGATCTTTATCGATTGACTACTTCGGGGTTACATATTATGAATTCAGTAAGAATTAAGTGGCTTTAAATTGCAATACACATCTTTAAATTTCCTACCCTCTCGCTGCATGATGCAACTATGAGGCTGAACTCCTCTACTTATCTATCTTTTAGATGCTTTTTTTACAAATTCAATTTCCAAATTAATATTTCAAGTCACATATAGTATAAACATTAAATTTACCGGACGGGTATGTATAAATTTGAACATTGAATTGATTAAGTTAATGGTATTGTCCTCTTTCTGTCAGACCATAAAAAAAATAGATGACTCATCAAGGTTTCTTTTACATTAATCTTTAGGTACCCAACTGACTGATATCGGAATTAAAAATAATCAACAATTCTATTCTTCTTTAAAGGGCGCTGCAAATCTGCCTTTCATGAACAACTGGTGGAAATTCTCGAGCTTGTCGCAGACAGGGTGATTCTGCGTGGTGTGTCTGCAAAGTCTATGGTTTTACCCCATTGCACATGGGATAAATTTGGTGAAATTCTTGCTTATGGAGGAGGAAGATCGCTTGGACTGTTTGAGGAGTTGATGTCATTTTTCACGGAAAAGTGTTTTGTTGTCCTGGGAGTCCTTGTCCATGCTTAATACAGGACATTGCTTGTTGGGGCAAAGGATGCAAGAGCAAAACGCTCATTTACCTCGAGACAGAAGAATCTCAAAATCCAAGTGAGGATCTTTTCTGTACAAGTAATACGTCATGCAGGTGCGGAGAGGATAAAGTAAAATATGATGCTAACTTTGTCGCTTGTAACGACGGACAAAGAAAATCCAAATGTCCTTGCCTCAAATTGGGTAGGCCTTGTAAAGCAACATGTTACTGCAAAAATTGTGCAAATCCTATTGCTGCCAAAATTCCACCAAATGTGGATATTTCACCTCCTTCAGCGATAAATAGAAAGCGCAAAAGAACCGGAACATTTCATCATAAGAGAGTTCGAAGTGCCGACTACTTAATTTCACGAAATCTCGAGCCAGTTTCTAAGATATGGACTGCATTTGAGCAATCCTTGTTGCTAACTGTTACGGCGTTCTTGGTCTCCACCTTGGTTTCTCCCAGCCTAGAGAACATACCTCGACTTTATAACCATGTAGCCGAGTCCCAACATTGTCAATAGGCAGGGTTTCCCATAAGAACAAAAAATGGCTGACAGTTTGCTGGCAAACTAAAGCAGCTGCAAGAAAAAAAATGAGGCTTTGACCAGACCTAACAATTGACATTTAACTTATACTTATAATGTTCTTTTCTCTGCCCACTGTGAACATTACTATTTTTCTGCTGCTTTTAGGCTGAAAATATTCTTGTACTATTCTTAAATTATAGCTTATTACATTTATTCATTTTTACATTTATTCTTGTATTATTCTTAAATTATAGTTTATTACATTTATCGTTTTAGAATATATTGGGGTATGAATTATAGTTTGTGCAGGTTTTCTTCGTTTTGTTGGTTAGTTTTGCCGTTTAGAGAAAGGATTATTTAAGTTAAAAGCATATTATTGGTATTGTTTTGACATATTTCAACACAGAAAATTATATCCTTTTCAAAGTCTCAGCCGGGCTTTATTCTTGCTTTATTTTTAAATGTTCACAATTCAGCCTCGAATTTCAGCACTTCCACGCTAATCCCACCAGCTACGCAGGCTAATCTACCATTACCCGAGTATCTCGGATCATCTCAAAGAAACGCACCCCTACGTTTTAATATTATAAAAACAAGTAACAAAAAAGGCATTTACTACTATAAATCATTGATTTCGTTCCTTTTCTTTGTGTCTAGAAGCAAAACCCTAAAGGATTCTGGTGACATTATCGCATATATGACGTCTTTGCGTACACGGCCTATCAGACGAACAAAATATATACAGTACAAGAGTTTGTTTGCTAAGTGTTTCTTTCAATTCTTATTCACTTTAATAATAATATGACAGTAACTTTTTTCTAATGGTGTTGGAAATTGTATTCCATATACACTTCAATAACATATCTAGATAAGACAATATTTCTTTTCCTGGCATGATTTCGCCAAATTAAAGTCTTTGAAAAACCTTCCATAACCTCCCCTCCCCAAGGAAACATTTGTTTACTTTAGTTTCTTTTTTTTTTACTATTTATTTAAAAAAGGTTTGATATTTTTGTTTCTTAAGATCAAACTTTTTTATATCTTATCCTTTTCCGGCCGCCATGTTTGTGCCCCTCGGAGGGACACCAACATGGCGTCTCCATACAAGGCTCTATAAATTTGGGTACAACATTTCGCCGAATATCTCCCGCGCAAAGAACCGCACAGCCCTAAAATTTTGCAAGAATGTGTACATGTGTGTCCTCTTTACTCCCTTAGATTCTTAACTTTATTCATTCAATAGTTTCGATTTTTAGTTTTGATCGCGAGACAGCGAAAACCGAGAATAGAACTGATGCATTGTAATACACAGAAGTCTTTACTCTGTTGCACACAAACGAGAAATTGAGATTTTATATAATTATTTCTGCAGTGCCTCCTCTGTATCTTGAATCTATTAATAATAAATGATAAAATTGTAAATCATGTAAAGGGAGTATTGGATTCCACTAATACAAGTATTCTGATCATCTTTGACATTTCAGAAAAAGCATCACAACTTTACCATGCCATGCGCCAGCTGAAATGTGAGCAACATTTAGGAAAAAAGTTTGAGGATGTAGGACAACGACAGCAACAACGCTGTCTCAAAGAAATAAGGTATCACAATCAAAATTGTTAAAGTAGCAGAGGAGTTTCAAGTCCTAATGTACTGGTCAAATTGAACTAACCCAACCAACCACCAACCCAGTCATATTTGTCTTGTTTCTTCTTTTTCCGATCCTTGACGTATAATTACTTACACTGAACTAGTGAAGCTAAGAAAAGCAGAGTACACACAAACTAGCCCTAAGCTACCAGCAACACTGTATTAATAAACCTTCCCGTTATAAACATAATTACATTTATGATAAAAAACAACACATTGTTTCATAGGGAAAAGGCAACAAAGGTACTTTGGTTTGCCGAAACATATGGGCTTGTGCTCAAGGAACTAAAAATGGAGCACACATCAGGCAATGACATCAACGTGACTTTGACTGGCACAATTATGCAAGGTACATGTGACAAAATTCAATTTTCAAGTAATTTCATTAAGACGTCCTAATAAGAAAGAAGCTTGGCACCTTTAACCCTGGGGTAAACAGATGCTAAATATGTCTGGAAGAGGACCTGGGTACAAGTACACAATCATCATCACACACCGTACATGCACATACTAATCTACCACATACCACATATGCTCAGAAGACATGGCAGCCTAAAAATGTTCAGTGGACAAGGTATTTATTTCTTTTAACTCTTTGATCTTTGACCTTGTTGCTTCCCAGTGCTTAACTTAAGGCTCCAAAAAGGAATATGAAAATTTAAAAATTTAAAAAGGATTATTGGCCAGGGTGCAAAGAAAGTCAGTTTTACAGCTTGCCATTTGGGCCAGCGGTAGCTAACATCTACTAGTCTAAGAGGTAATGATTTTAACCAGCCCATAATTTTAATTCCCAAAAAAGCTTCATTTGCCCACCAGGCAAATTAAGAACATATTTACTAGCCTGATAGCAAAATCAACGAGCCCCAAGGTATTGGACTCGACTTTCCTTGCACACTGTTGACTGTAATGAATATTTTTACAGGAGTTGAGAAAAAGAATGATGATTTCAGAAGATATTTCTACCCAAAAATCAACCGCTGGGATTCCGCAAAGGATCTTTTATTGGTGGAAAAACGGCAGGAAGCACTCAAGGATTGCGAGAGAGTAAAGAGAGGTTATGTGAAAAGGAAGGAGTCGTTCTGGATGGAGGGAGGAAAGCAACAGGCAGCAAAGAAAGTTGTCAGAGTGTCAACGTCAACGCCAGAATTCCCCAATACCACCACACCACATCAGCAGTACACTTTAGCAGAACTAAAGAAAATGAAAGCAACTGAGCTTCTTGTTCTACTGTTTCAACAAGGGAGAGTATTCAACAAAAGGACAAGGAAGCAAGTATCAATAAATGCGTATTTAGGTGACGCTTCAAACATACCTAGGGACAATTGAAAAAACCTAAAAACAAAACAAACATATTTCGATAAAATTATAATTTGAAAAAAAAAACAAAAACCGGCAGTTTAAGGTCTTATCAGAATTGTCATTTTATTTGAATGATTCTGCTGAAGGAAATCATGAACAGATTATCACAATAAATTTGTTGTTTAAGGGGTGGGTGTCACTTGGACAACCACACGTCTCTTTACTTATTAGGCATAGCTTAGAATTAGTTGAAAATCAAAGGTTGAGTAACTATTTCAAATTGGTATTGAAGGGGCGGGTGTCACTTGGACGACCCACACGTCCCCGCATGTACTAGGTATACACTGATAGTTGAAAACCAAAGGTTAAGTAGTTATTTCAAATTGTTATTTTAAGGGGCGGGCACTAGCTATAGACTGATAGTTGAAGAGCAAAGGTTAAGTAGTTATTTCAATTGTTATTTTAAGGGGCGGTGTTACTTGGACAACCCTCACTCTCCCACATGTACTAGCTTGGTATAGACTGATAGTTGAAAATCAAAGGTTAAGTAGTTATTTCAAATTGTTATTTTAAGGGGCAGTGTCACTTGGACGACCCTCACTTTCCCGCATATACTAGCTAGGTATAGACTGATAGTGGCAGGAGTATTGACGGAACATCCACCTCCGGTACCGGTCAGACATTTCTTTAGATAAGAACCAAAACCAGCTCGGACTAGCTTCTCTTTACTTGCGAGGTACGGCGCTCCTCGGAGTTCTAAAGGCATTCTCGAATACAAGAGTAAGTCTCTCTCTGCATTCATCTGCGCGAACTGGATCGACTGATCTTTTTTCGCAGGCGGCGACGAGGTCTTCTGCTAAGTGTGCGGCCGGCTCCCACGTGTTTTCGGCTGTAGAGTAATCTTTCCACTGAATGAAATATTCATCTTTGCCTCCAAGTTTTCATTGAGCAACTATGTGCTCAACTTCATAGACGCCCATCACAACCGGTCACGATCGCAAACATCATTCAATAATGCGTAAAAGCCGGGCTGGTGTCTAGCATGCTTGGACATATTGCTTGTAAGTAGCTTCAAACAACTGAATTGTTGAGTTTAAAACTTGGCTTTTATATGTTTTGATCAATTGAAAGGGATTGAAATTTGAATAATTATCTCACACAATGTTCCCTCAAACGTTTAAAAAGACACCGCGCTTGTTTTTTACATGTTAACCGACTCGGGATTTCAAAGGAGAAAAATGGACTGCGTGACTGTCACGCTGTGAAAGTGAACTTTATTCCTTTGACCTAGTTGCTTAGTGATAAGCTGTATTGACGTGATGCAAGTTTAGGATTTCAAAACCATGTGCGAATCAAGGAGCTCTGGCGATTGTAATCATCCTAATAGTGTGAACATTAAATTGTGAAGTGATTCAAGTCTGTTGGTTGCTTTAACGTGAATATTATCAGGAAAATCTCTCGTGTTAGAAGCAATCGGAAGATTCCTGACACTCTCTTGCAATTACTTCACTTCCAGCCTCTTACATTAGACATTAAATTTTAAATTGAGAAGTGAACATTAAATTGTGAAGTGATTCGAGATTGTTGGTCTGTTGTGTTAGAGGCAATCAGTAGATTCCTGACTCAAACTGGCACCTCCGACAGGACCGTGAGCGAAATGAAACAAAGCAAGGGAAACAGTCCTGAAGCTAGAACAATAACGAGACAACAATGGAGGCGTTGACCTCGGAGCTGGACGTGCAACTTAAACTTCCTATGTTTACTCAAGGCAAAACTAAGGGAATTGTGAAGAAAGCAAACACTGAAGGAATCGAACGACATTGTGATGCTCTTCGACCGATTGTGAAGAGGATCGAAGCGTAAAAACGCAAATCGAGCAAGCAAAATTGGAAAGTGGAGTTCAAGTTGACTAGCTAGCTAAATGGAGCGCTGGAGTTGAGGCACAACAATGAGCACAGCAATGGTTGACGAGGAAATCACGTATTTAACGCAAACACTCGTTCAAATCAATTATAAACCAAATTTGGAAGCAAAGAAATGAGAAGAAGAGCTGGCCGAGAGCGAGTGAGACAACTACAGTTCGAGTGCGCAAAGCTAGAACAGAAGCTGGAATTTGAGAAGAAGATGGAAGAAGCAAGGAAAAGTAACATGGGTCAAGTTGCAGCGTAGGCCGCTCCAGTAAAAAGCGATAAATTGCCAAAGCTGGTCATCACTAAGTTTAGTGGAGAGTTAACGGACTGGCCCCGTTTTTGGAATCAGTTCGAAGCTTAAATCAATCGTTCAGAAGTGGCAGCCGTAACAAAGTTCTCGTACCTAAAAGGAGCTTGTGGATCCCAAGGTTAAAACCGCCATTGATGGCTTGCCCTTCAGGACAGAAGGATACCAGCCGGCTAAAAACATCCTTAAGTCGAAATATGGTCAGATGAGCGAGATTGTAAACGCGTACGTACCGAACATAATGGCGCTTCCAATGACTACTGGCTCACAAAAAGTTGTTGTTTAATGTGCAGTCTTTGGAGACACTCGGTAAATTGACAGAAATCAGTGGATACGTGAGAATGTCTGTTGACAAGCTGCAAGGGATCAGGGGCGAGCTGGTAAGGACGGACGACAACTGGAGAGAGTGGGGCTTTCCAAAATTCGTGGAAGCCCTAAGAAAGTGAACAGAGAGAAATCCTATCCCTGCCGAACGTGAATAGCCGGAGAAGCTGCCTGACCGGAAAGAGCCACCTTTACCGCGAGACAGATCATTTCAAGCACAGCAGAAGGACAAACGAGTTGAAGGGTGTGTTTATTGTGAGAAACCTGACCACAAATCAGTTGACTGCAAAACAGTCGCATCAGTCGATGAGCGCAAGCGAGTGCTAAGCAACAAACACCTCTGTTTCAATTGCACTGGGACCAGACATAAGGCTGTAGATTGCAGATGTCGTGTATTATGTCAAGTCTGTCAGAAGAAGCACCACACCTCCATCTGTGATAGGCTTGGTGAGCAACTGATGACCGCCACCTCAGCAGGAAAAACAGCGGTGATACATCCAGTGATGGTTGTGAAGGCGGTTGTTGCGGGCAGTTCCTACGCTTCAGCAGCACTCCTCAAACTCCTGAAAGTTCGCCCTTATCAACGCAAGGTACGCCAAATCGAGATGATGTTGGGAGCGGTTACCAAGCAAGTCGAAATATTTCAAGTGCAAGTCAGTTCAACCTCTGGGGACTTCTGTTTAGACACTGAAGTAACTAAAGTGGATAAGAGTCAACTACTCTCTTTGGAAAACCCTCGCTACGAGCAGAGCTTGGCCAAGTATGCCCACCTAAAAGGAATTGAAATGGAAGACAAGGACTCTAAGGATATCATGCCAGTACATCTCATCCTGGGAGCCAGTGATTATGCGAAAATCAAGACCGAAACTGCAGCCCGTGTTGGAGCCCTTGGTGAGCCTATAGGAGAAGACCAAGCTCGGTTGGACCACAATGTCTCCTGGGAAGGAAGTGGATTTAACTCCAATGTTCTGCACACAGACCTCACACGTAGACTATGACAACTTATGCAAGTAAGATGTACTGGGCCTGGCTGTTACGTCCACTGGTGACCAAGCTGAAGTTTAAGCAGAGTTCAAAGAGTAGTTGACACAGGATGCAGAAGGATGGTACGAGATGGGGCTTCCATGGAGAGGCAACCATCCTTCCCTACCCAGCAACGAAGTCGGAAGTCTTTGACGGTTGAGGTACCTTGTGAGAAAGTCATGCAGCCAAGGGACAATTGAGCATTATGATCAAGTCATCCAGGATCAGATCGAGGCTGGAATAGTAAAAAGAGTCTCAGGACCTGTGACCGGGAGTCGGGAGTTCTACATCCCACACAAGCCAGTAGTGCGTGAATCAGCACAAACCACTAAGCTTCGTGTCGTTTACGATGCACCTACTCATGCACACTGGAGAACATTCGTTGAATGAATGTTTAAATGCTGGCCTTCCCTTCAGAACCAGTTGTGGAGTGTTTTGGTTCGTGCTTGTTTCCACCCTGTTGTAATTGCAGGAGACATCAAACAGGCCTTTCTCCGAGTCAGAATCCGAGAAGACAACCATGATGCACTAAGGTTCCACTGGTTCAAAGATCTGAACAGCCAGACGGTAGAAGCACTAAGATTCACCAGAGCCCTCTTTGGCCTCACCTGCTCACCATTTCTCCTTGGGGGAGTAGTACAACATCTCCTGGAAAGCTGCAGAGAGAAGTACGCGGAGATTGTTCGTGAAATTGAGAAGAGCCTTTATGTCGATGATCTTATCAGTGGAGGGCCCACTCAGGCAAAGGCAGAAACAATCAAGTCAGCATCTGTGGAGATATTTGCTAAAAGGACATTTGAGTTGCACAAGTGGCACTCAAACATGAAGGAGTTGGAGAAAGTGTGTTCAGTAACAGTCTAAGAAGAAGTAACATACGCAAAGGAGCAGTTGGGTACCTCAAGGAAGGAGGGAGCTTCTCTACTCGGTCTGCAGTGGAACAAGGACTGCGACACCAGCGTTAGCTTCCCATCAGAGAGCACTGGGCCAACAAAGCGAGGGATTCTCAGTAAAGTGGCCAAGATATATGATCCACTGGGGCTAGTGTCACCAATCACAATGGGTGACAAATTCCTCTACCGTGATATCTGTGATGCCAAACTACTTTGGGACGCTAAACTACCAAGCAACTTGATGCAAAGCTGGGTCCGCTGGGAGGAGAAACTTCCAAGCTATGTTACTGTACCCCGATCATTAGCAGCACATCAGAAAGACATATGTCTGGCCACATGGCGGTGAATCTCTTGTCAAATGATTTCCTGTATCTGTGAAGTACTGCTGGCTCAATAGCACCGTTGTCCTGCATTGGATAAGACGCCCAGGAGAGTACAAACAGTTTGTAAGTAACAGAGTTCAGAAGATTTAAGTGCATTCTGATGTAGTGTGGCATCACTTGAGAACGTCAGACAACCCAGCTGATATTGGAAGCCGTAGCCGAGAAGTGACCAACCATGCCTTGTGGTGGAACGGACAAGAGTAGTTGTCAAATGAAGCATCCTGGCCCCCTGACATAGTGACGAGTGCCGAACAGGAATCATTGGCAGAGGCTAAAGCAAAACAAGACCTGCTTTCAGTAGCAGTGGCAGCAGCAGACGAGCTAGATGACCTCCTAGAGAAATCCAGCCAGTGGTGAACAATGCGAGTGACCGCATGGATACTCCGATTCATTCAGAATTCTCGTGCCAAGAAGACCAAGAGGCTGGGGGGACCGCTAACCGTGGATGAAACAAAGAAAGTGGAGCTCTTTTGGGGGAAGCGAGTGCAGGTACGAGCCACAGCTGATGGGCGATACAAGGACGACCTGCTCCAGCTGAACGTGCAACCAAACTGTGATGGAGTTCAGGAATGTTGGGGCAGAGTTCAGGGCCACTACCCGATATACCTACCCGATGGACAACGGTACATGGAGAAGTTGGTGGCACAGGGCCATCTTGCAACACTGCACGGGGGAGTTGGGAGTACAATGGCGAAAGTGGGAGAGTACTACTGGGTGCCACAGCTGAGGAGATTAACCAAAAAGATTGTGAAGTCTTGCCATGGATGCCGGCGGTTCAGGGTGCAGGCCTATACCTCTCCACCACCAGGGAATCTTCCAAGGGATCGCACAGAGGGCCAAACACCCTTCCAAGTGATTGGAGTGGACTTTGCAGGACTTTTGAGGTACCAGAAAAACCAAAAACCGAGGGAAAGGCTTACATACTACTGTATGCTTGTAGTCTTACACGTGCTGTGTATGTAGACCTAGTGCCAAACCTTGAGACCACTGAGATCATCAGAAGCTTGAAGTGCTTCATCACCCAACGCGGGAGACCACAGCGAGTCTACTCTGACAATGCTAAAACATTTGTGAGGGGATCGAAATTGATCAAGCATCCTCACCCAGCAGAGGATTGACCGGAAATTCAATCTGAGTCATGCGCCCTGGTGGAGAGGCCAATTTGAAAGATTGATCAGGCTGCTTAGGGGATCCTTGTTTTAAACTATCGGGAATTGATTGCTGTCGTGGATGGAACTTCTTCAAAAAGTGCTGCTAGACGTGGAAGTTACCCTTAACAACAGGCCGCTAGATTATGTGGAGGATGACATCCAACTGCCTATCCTTACCCCAAGCTCTCTATTGCACATACAACCGAACGCACTGCCATGAGTTGGAGTCGAACCACATCCAAGACTATGACCTCTGCGAGTGTCCAAAGTACTTGAGCAAGTGTAAAGACACAGTGTGGTCCCGCTGGACCAAAGAATACTTGAGGGGGCTCCATGAGAGACGCCACCTAAAGCGCAAGGGTGACAGTACCCATCCAGCGAAAGGAGATGTGGTTATCATCAAGTCCGACAATAAGAACCATGCTCAGTGGAAGTTGGGAGTGGTGATTGACTAGATGGTGTGGTCCGAGGAGCAAAGCTACGCACTCCCAAGTCAGTCATTGAGCACCTAGTACAGCATTTATACCCACTTGAACTTACCTGTGACATGGCAGTGGAGACAGCACCAGCAGCTCTGAACCCTACTGTGCCAGCCTTTAGACCACGTAGAAACGCTGCAGTTGCTGCCAGAGCTCATATCCAGGAACTTGCACAAATGGATGATGAAAACTAGAGAGACTGCTTTTATCTTTCATTCACGGTGATTTTTCATTTTAGCATTGTTAATTGATCAGTTTAAGATGCCCTCTAAGACATTTGCTTTCTCGAGACAAATGGGAGGAGAGTGTTGGAAAAATGGACTGCGTGACTGTCAAGCTGTGGAAGTGAACTTTATTCCTTTGATCTAGTTGCTTAGTGATAAGCTGTAATGACGTGATATAAGTTTAGGATTTCAAAACCATGTGGAGGAGATCTGGCGATTGCAATCATCCTTATAGTGTGAACATTAAATTGTGAAGTGATTTGAGTCTGTTGGTTGCTTTGACGTGAATATTATCAGGAAAATCTCTCGTGTTAGAAGCAATCGGAAGATTCCTGACACTCTCTTGCAATTACTTCACTTCCAGCCTCTTACAAAAATAGAAAAAAACTTTATTATCTTTAAATCGGCAATCAACGCATGGGGTGCACAAACCAATCAGGTAAACGAGTGTGTCTTCAATTAGACCAGATTAACGAAACTGAAATGTAATGATGAAGTAAATGCAAGTGTTCCGCTCATTTCTTTTGCTATTTGACAACGCTGTACAAAAAGTATGTACTGAGAGAGAATGTTTGGCCGTCTCGAGCAGTCAGATTATTCTAAGGGCATCATGAAAAAAGTTGCATGCGAATAAATTCTTTGTTACGGGGGGCCCACCTTTAATTGGAGTGCAATTACCGTACTCACTTTCACACCTAGAAATTTACAGTAGAGATTCACACTTCACGCATCAAACCGTTTGATTGACAGCTACCGATCCTTTTACAAGAGTAGTCGGCATTTCGCGGGCTTTCCGAAACCTTATTTATCAGTTATTATGCTGCGCATTGAGAAACTGGGCGATGAGGGCTAGCCATACGTAGTTATGCTAGCTTATGACTGGTGCTATGTAGTTATCCCAGTGTTTTTGTTTGCTAGCTGGTAATAGGTAATTATGCCAGCTCTTTTTGTTTTGGGAATCCATACGTAGTTATGCTAGATTATAACTGGTGATATGTAGTTAACCCAGTGTTTTTGTCACCGAGCTGGTCATATGTAGGTATGCCAGCTCTGTTTGTTGGAGGGGCATTTATGGGCCTGCGGCCTCGTCGACATTATGTCTTGACATGGTAGTACCTGCCAGGTTATTTTTCTATTTATTTGCTCTGTACCGGGTGTATCAACTACACGTTCACTCCGGTTTTTTCAGTTTCTGCCAGACTGTTTGTTGTTCAAAATAATTTCAAATCAAATATTTATTAAGTAAGGATACATAAAAGGAAACGTCAGAGGTTATCCCTATCGAGGACGCTCCCTACATAAAATATAAAATAAATTTAAAAAAATACTACACAATGTAAACTTTTAGAATAATTAAGAAATGGCTAGTAAAATATGAACAAAATTTTACAACACTATCTCTTTAGGGAGAGCGTTCCACTGTTTAATAATTCTAACAAAGAATGAGTGCAAAAAACAATTTACTCTAGCTAACGGCTGTATTAATTTAAATGAATGGTTTGATCTTCTTTTACCATAACAACTACATTCAAAATAATCATCACAGTTAAAGCCATTAAGACCATGAATAGTCTTGTAGCACTCTAGCAAAGATAGATAAGACCTCCTTGATTGAAGACTGGACCACCCAAGCATTGCAATCTTTCTTCGTTCGGAGAGTCCCTAGATGACATCGGGAGAGCGTATTTTGAGGCCCTACGTTGAACTCGTTCAAGAACGTCAATGTTCATCTGTAAATAGGGTGACAAGAGAGGGACAGCATATTCCAGAATGGGTATAACCAAGGCCTTGTACAGACGAGAAAAGACTTCCTTGTTCCCTGGACCCAACATTCCTTTTAAGGAAACCCACAATCTTGTTGGCTTTATTTACAACTTTCTGCGTTTGGGTGTTCCAGGATAGATTAGAAGTCAAAGGGACCCCCCAATCAACCGTTTCGGTGACAGACTGATGCGTACAACCAGAGAGCTTGTAAGGATATCTCTAGTATAATCTCTCACATGGGTAACACGTAGAACCTCACATTTGTCAGGGTAAAAATGAAGTTGCCGATTTTCACTCCATTTCTGTAGCGTGTTGAGGTCACATTGAAGTTTTTCCTCGTTGTTTTCTTCGTAAATAATCCTGTAAACCTTGCTGTCATCTGCAAACAGGCGCATGCTTGACCTTACGCCAGTTGTAATATCGTTAATATAGGCAAGGAACAGGACTGGCCCAATTACACTACCTTGGGGAATACCAGAGGTGACCATCGTCCAAGGAGAAAAATGCCCGCGGAATGAGACTCTGTTTTCTACCAACGATAAATTGGGTTAGCCAGTTAAGCAGATTTCTACCAACTTTCAGATTTGTGAAGCATGCCTAAATCGAAGACTGAAACTCGCCCTCATAGTGAGCGTTCTAAGGGGCTTTCTCGCACCAGTCCATGGAACAGTGTACAGGCAAGCTCAACCACAAGTCACTCCCTCGTTTCAACACGGGTACCCTCTTCAGTAGCCATCTCACAAGCCTCCTCGTCACAAGGGATGCCATTCAAGAGTGTGCTGCGCCCTCACTTTTTGGAGACACTAGTCGCAAAGGTTGCAGACGAGGTTTCTCATCGTTTCTAAACAGTACTTCCTGCCCAGCCCACTACTCCTGCATCCTCTCAGTTGACAGAGGTGGCTGTCTGCATGCTCATCTTCAAGCACCTCGATGTCCACCTTTGCCTCACCTTCCACCAGTGGACCAGACCCCACCAGTTCCTCCGCTTCTCCTGAGGGCGAGGCTTCATCCGTGGTTCAGCAGTGTGGCCAACGCAGCAAACTCATTGATAGGTGTAGCAGTGCAAGCACCATTAGAGATGCCAGGTCAGTTATTCCAGTCTGCCGGGTTGCCGGTCGATGCTTGTGTATCTGAAAAATTACGAGCAAAGATTTGGATCAATGAATACATTGACTTTGGTTCCCTGTTAACAAATCCCGGCAGTCTTCAAAAACCAATATCGTCTCACGTTTCAAGGCACTGATAGTGATCCTGTCACTTCTTTATGCCTCGAAACAGTGTCAAAACCTAAGAAGATCCAATCTGTTTAGTCGTGGCTTAGTAGTTTCCATGTCTTTGTCGCAATTTACACCAAGAAATTTCCCCACGAGGCCCCTGCCCTCATGAAATATGGGGACATAATTTAAGATTTGGCAGGAGGGGCCATAATTGGAAATATTCTGTCAAGGCCATGTGTTCTACAGCCTTTTATGCTTTTTTACGGGTTGGTGAGATGACCTCCACTTCCCCTTTGGTTTCACCTACCCTATCCAAATAGGTCAACTATTTAAGCTAGCCGATGATAGTGGCAATACTGTTGCACTTAAGCTTGTTTCCACCAACCATAAACACAGCTACAATCAGTGCCCCTTTTCTATAGTTAAACACCGTCAACCGCCTTTTTGTCCTGTCCAACTGTTGTTAGATTATTTGGCTCTTCGCAGTAACCAACCCGGCCCCCTCTTTGCTAATCTGGACAATAACTCAGTGTCTAGAACTTTCTTTACAGACATACTTAGGCTAGCATTGACATCTTGTGGCCTTAACTCTTCGCATTGCAAGGGTCACAGCTTCCGTATTGGGGCTGCCTCTTTTGCTAAAGATAGGGGGATGTCCGATGCCCAGATCATGCTTTGCGTAAATATATTCGTTTACCTTCTCTTTCAAGTACATAGTTGAGTTCATACAGGGATTACAGGGAGCCATTGTATGAGAATTGGAAAGTACTGGACCTGACTTGCAAGGGCAGCTGGCCCAGCTCTTTCTTTTTGTGTATTTCATGGGGATCATGGGGGAAGCTAACTTGCAGGGGCAGTAGCTCCCACTTTAACCCGGAAGAGTTTTCTGATACATGACCATTATCTACTGGAGTTTGGGGGGCTGATTAGCAAGGGCAGCAGCCCCCACCCCCAATTCCCTCAGATTTGTACATAAAGGACAATATAGCCATAGGCTAGTCAATTTTCTTTTCGCAGCTTTAAAAACTTTGATTGTGATAAAATTGTGGAGGATCTCAGTGCAGCTCCTTTTCATAATCCCCATGACCTGTTGTATGTATTTGAATTCACTATACAATATATATTCTCGATGAACACTCGCTTCTCAAGTATGCCCATGTAGGTAATTATTTGAGCCGGTTAACTCATCTCACGTGGAACTGCTGCCATCTTCCATCAAGAGTCACAAATCCACAAATCTTGTGGACATGATCTGTTACATTCGAGGCGGCTTAAAATATCTGCTCCCGTTATAGCACTTTCAGTGTCAAGAATAATCTGTTCTTATCCAGTTAGGTGAAAAATGGGCCAGGTAACACCTCTTTACAAAAAAAGGGGATGAACTTTCCAAAAAGAATTATCGGCCCATGACTGTATTACCAGTCTAAAACAACATCTGTGAAATAATCTTGTCAAATCAATTATCGGAGTATTCTAAAGATATATTGTCTGACTTTATATCTACATATCGAAAGAATTATGGCTGTGAGAACACGCTGCAACGTTTAATAGGGGATTGGAGGGCTAGCCTGGATAATAGGGAAGTGGTTGCTGTGATATTGCTGGATCTGTCCAAAGCTTTCGATTATGTACCTCACGGTTTGCTACTAGCTAAGCTGAAGGCATATGGGGTAGCCAAACCTGGCATTGCTCTGATGCGGAACTGGAAGGTCACAAAGAGTAAAGTTGGCGCCAATGCTTCTACCTGGATGCCGGTTAAGAAGATTAGAAGCGAGACTTACTCAGGTAAATTAAGGCATGGGCCCAGACTGAAAAAATGCATTTTTTAAAAAGAAATTAATGCTGTTCAAAGACGTTTCAATAAAATCAAACGAAATTTGGTCCACTGAAGGTATTCAAAATTCCGGTTACTCTGTTAAAAGATCACGTGATTGACATTTAAGGAAGGCCGACAGGCGATGATAAATAGCCCATTTTCAACGAAAAATGGCAACACTTTTTCCTTAACCCTTGACATATGCAATGATACTTTTGAAATGAAGGATACTTAAACTCTTAAACTGTGCTTGGCCTTTGAAGAAATAATGTGTGGTTTGGAAGCAGTTTCCAGCCAATCCAAAAACATACAATAAAACGATCATTTTTTGCGACTTTGAAAGCCAAATGGATTGATTTTCTGAAAAGGCCATGAACAGAAATATGGAAGACAGTATGATACATACGTATTTGGAGGTTACAGCTGGGCAGAGAATGTAAAAAGTGTTGCCGGTTTATAAGATACATTCCCCTTGAGACTGTTGTCAGCCATCTTGAATTCGCCACATTGACCGAGCAGTTGACTGAAAACGTACGCTGGGAACGATAATTTCCATTGCCCCGGACACGAAATGGCCAATAGGATCGATGATTCGATATCAGGCCTGGTTCTAAGATAGAAAATGGCGGACGAAAAAGGATCGATCTGGTCGAAGTTTGAGTCATTTTCCGTTGTTATTGCCGGTTTTATCGCACAAACATTAACTAAAGACTCTGGAAAATCAGAATGGGTACTTTTTCTAATAGTAAAGTGGTCTAAATAATGTTAATGTATATTTTCGTGTTTCTAAGTGAAAAGGTGAGAATAAATGTGTATATAAATTGCAAAGAAATACTTCTTGTATATATATATTGGTGTTGCCTGTTTATAAAATAAATTTCATGATTATTGCATACAGCTTAATATGAGCCTTCGTTGTCCTTTCTAAATGACATGCGCCAGGTTTTGGCGGAAAATTTAAGTTACCTAATTCGTAAGCAACGATCCGTTTCTGATGTATGTAGATGTAGGCTCTTTCTACAAAGATTGCAATTATCTCAAGGTTTTCTATATCAAAGTTTCATACGCGATTGGCTTGGTCTAAAAGTGAATTTCAAAAAGAAAGCAGCAATCCTTACGCAATTCTATCAGCAAGAAGTGGCTCTGTTAGTCTTGGCGCCATAAATGGCGCGTTTCTTTGGATGTGGGTTTGTTTGAGTTGCAGTCAAACACAGCTTCACAAAACCAACGGGAAAGGTGGAGTACGACCAAGACATCAGATTAAAAAAGTACCCTACAGTTTTTGAAGGACACCTAGAGCGATATGAGGTAGACAAGCATTCTTATGACAAGCGCTCCAAGAGCCTTGTACACCATTTTGGAAAATGGAAGTTAAGAACTAACAAGGATAAATACACAGAACATTTCAGCCCCAGCAACTGGGAAAAACTGAGCGACTACGAAAAGAAGCAACACACTCGCACAAATTGCGAGGCTTGTTATACTCATCACTTTCCTTTTCAATCTTTATTTCCCGTGTGGAATTTCAAAGAAAACTCTTATTACACAACAAGGAATTCAGAAGATCATTAAGAGTCGTGTCCTTAAACCATCGTGCCGTGGAAATGTGAAGGTTACAAAAAAGGCTTTAAAAACTGTCACTTCACAGATTTATGAAAAAATCAATGCCCCATTTAAAAAACCATTCGGGGTAACATTTGCGAAGGCACAAACCAATGTACCTAAGTTAGGTCTTCAAGACAAAAAATCACATGCTGAAATGAAAAAGGAATGGAGAAAAAAGTCCAGAGTTGACAAGAGTTGCATCCAAGAGAAATGGTTAGAAAAGGACTGCGACACCATGCTTTCTTGCAGACAGACGTACAGTCAGCGACAGGAACAGCGGTTGTCACTTTTCTTTGAAAGTCCAGGAGATGCAGAACAAAGGGCCAATAAAAGGAAGCAACAGGAATAAGAAGGTCAACGTAAGAAGAAAAGGCACTCTCCAAGGCCAGAAGATCTTGACTTTGACAAAGACGGGCTCCTGGCGAAAGTGATGGAGAAAGGGTGAGTAAAACAAACAGACACAATTTAAAAAATATATACATGGTAAAAAGCCACATTCAGGCCTGACAAATTAATAAAATAATATTAATGTACCATCTTTGCAATAATAGGTAATATGAACACAGTATGATGTACCCTGTTCATGCGTATGTTTAAATATTTCAAAAATTAACTTGTGAAATATAAAAAAAAACAGTACTTCATCATTATAATGATAAACTTAGAATTATAATATTTGTAAACAATTAACTTAAGCAGTATACTATTAATAATACGCTCCTGTTAAGTTTATTTAAGCAATAGGTAGACCTAATCACAAAGCTACACTCACAAAGTTGCACTTAGAAAAGTCACTACCCTGAAGGCAAAATAAACATGAATATAACAGGACTGAGAGAAATTTATGAGTGAAAGGTGTATAGTTATTACTTCTTTTTCAGATCAATTACTCAGAACTTGCCCGTCAATATGGTGTGATGGAAAAGACAAAAGTGGGAAATATGGTTATTAAGGAGTTCCTGGAAAGAAAAGGAGTGCAGTTATCCAGATTCCACCAATTCAGACAGCAAAAACCTGCAGCCAGACGGAAAATACTGCGAATGAAAGGGGGAGACATTTCAGTACCAGTTCCAAGAACAAATGATGAAATAAGGGAGACCTTAGTGGTCAGTATACATGTAATGCATGCATAAAATATGAATTTAAATAGAGATTTTTTTTACTTTACTCTCAATGTCCAAGAATCTCTACTGAATTGTACATGTACACGTAGATGAAGCTTGCAATCTGTTTCCAAGACTTGTCATGATAGATCTCATAAAGATGCGGAGTTCTAATAATTATTATTCGGGCCAATTTCTCACAGAGAACAGTCATGAATAAATCAAAATATAACTATACATGTACATTTGTATTACTCCACAATTTATATTTAAGCCCAGGTCTTAAGGGAGAGATTCCCAAATTTGGAGGGGCCGATTTTCAAAGGTTCCTTTTCCAGGTTCCCCTACACTGTACTGCTGTAGGTCACATGATTGTGCAAAATACTCTCAGGCATTACATACATCTATTTAATATTCATGTTGTGTTTTATTATTCTTTAGAGCAAAATTGAAAGTGGTGAGTTTGTTCTTGGTGAAATGATTGTCCCCCAAACATTCAAAAAGGTGTTACTGACAAAGGAAGGTACAATCAAGACAGAAAGATTTACTGTGTCTGGCCGTAAGATTCCTCTCCTAGAAATAAGGACACGCATGCTTAAAGAGCATAAATCACTGGGTTTACTACGAATTCAAAGTGATGGCTACTATACTTCCATGACAAATGCTGAAGTCAGAACCAGACTTATGCAGCTTGGTGAGGATGCAACAACAGGGGAAGAAAGTGAAATTGAGGCTAAAGAGCGACTAAAAGCAATGGAAAGAAAGCGGCACCTTATGATTTGGGGCGACAACTCAACCTTGCTCAACCATGGTCACCTTCCACTGACAGTTAATTCAGTTTATGATGAGGCCCTATACTTCACCAATGAAGAAATGAAGGCTAATGGCAAAGGGGACATTGATGTGCAGTCTGTCGTTGAAAGACCTCATGTCTATATCCTGGGGCGATGCGGGTCCTCTGAAGTTGATCAGCTAGCCTACATTAACACCAGAAAGGACTGTTTACAGAGTTTGGATATCAAAATAACCACATCAAATGGAGTCTAGATTACTGACATAGTGCGTTTTTTTCATCGTGATGGCCCCCAGCAACAATTTGAGGCTGGTGAACAGAAAGGTGGAAATGCTGGATGTGCCAGTTGTAGCGGTGATGCAAGGATGTACAAAGATCTTGCAGTTTCTTTTTCAAGACCTCACCTTAATCTCTCAGAACGGCTAACAAAAGTTCTACAGGGGCCTGCTGGAAAAAATAAAAGGAATGCTGGTTTAAAGCCATTTAAAGATCTTCGTTTAGAAGAGTTGAGAGATGAGTGCAGAGCCCGGGAACTTGAAAACAAAGGACAAAAGAAAGAGCTTCAGGAAATTCTCAAAGAAGAGATTGGTGGAATTCAACGGGTGCCTGCAATAATGTTCTTTGACCAAGAGAAAAAACTAGCAGACCTTGCTTTAGGTAAGCATTGCATACTGTCTAATATAAATGTTGTAAATATCAACAAATAGGTGTCTAGTACCCTGAATGATTTTTTTGTCAGCTTTAAAATTAATGTTCTGGGTAGAAGCAGGGTATATACTGTGAATATTACTGTACATAAATCTATAATGACCATTATGATCATTATGAAGTGTGCAATATAATCAATTATTACATAAATCAAAATAATAACAATAGGATTGTGAAAGAATGACGTAAAAAAATACCAAAAAAACGCCTAAATATTGTTTACCATGGTCGATGGACTTAATTATATAAGGTACACCCAACTAATTATCAGGCATGCCATTCAAGATGAATGAAGCAAATATTTCACAGAAACATAATAAGCATAAAGTTAAATAAATAAATAATGATTTGGAGGTACATGTAGCACATCCACAGAGGGGTTCTTCGTCTACCTGATTCCTGATCGAATTGGAATTTTGAATTAGCAAGTGACAGGAAATTGACCCGTTGGCTATTCACAATCATAATACAATGAAATTTATTTTTCAAACAGGAAACTATGAAGTCTTACCTACAGAGCCTCTCCACGATGTTAAAGAACATATTGCCAATGTTCTCCCTGAATTGCCTTCACACCTAGAAAAAGATGAAAAAATTGCATTTCAGGACATCATTGAGTGCTCATTTGGTGGAAAGGAAAAGCTACGTGGTTGTGATTATCGACTTGCAGCTGTCATAGTGGCTCAGTACTTAAGAGGTAATGATCAAAACATTTAATTTACACTGTAATAGGGAAGATCTAATAATAATAAAAAAAGAACAATTGCCTGACTACATTTTATAGTCAGGCAATCAAAATTGCCTGACTGGTAATAAAATAATAACTTACAGCACTTAAACTAGGTAGGCTACCTGTAATGACTGCACTACTGACTGTTTCATGTTATTATCTCATATTAATAGGTAAAGTAAGGCCCAAAATACAGACACTCCTGGATTCCCTTACAGAGCTCAGTAAGCTTCTCTACTTGCCAGCCCAATCACGCTCTCCAAAGTTAGTAATACGTCTTCACAATCAAGCATTTATCCAAGCCATGACATGCAAAGAGGTCATTGGGCAACCAAAGTCCTTAACAAGCAGAAAGTTCTATGGCAGATACTGGCACTCTCTTACAGCTCATGCTGGCAAGCAGAGTAGGATTATCTCAGCAAAGTCAACCAACACCCAAGAGGAAGAAAGGCACTTCAATACTCTGCAAGGTGTCACCAGATTGACCTGCAGGAGACCTGGTGACATCATCACCCCAAGCCTGATCCGCCTTCAAGCAGAACAGAAACTTGTGGAAACTAAACAAGGCGATGCTGTTAAAGTGCAGGAATCACAGATTTTGAAATACTACAGCACTTTACCACCATTCCCCAACACAACAGTACCTAATCGCTTTATCATCAATAACCCCAAGGAGTACCAAGCCCATTTACAAAGCATCAGTGACTTCATTGCCTGTGGCGAAGGTGTCTGGTGGTGCCAGATCTTGTCTGGAGTGGAATTCTTGGATGGCCCTGATGAGCCAAGTACTTGACCCCAGGGACCAAAGCTTCACCACTTCAGGTCAAGTGATCTTTAAAAAGAAAAACAACACCTTGAGCAGTGCTGGAGGAAATGCCTGAATGATGATGCTGTTATTATCCCACACAGGATCATTAGATTGTACGACCAAAAAGGTGACTGTACCAGGATCATACGCAGGTCGTGACTTGCGTTACCTGTTGTAACTTACCTTCCGGTGTTGACAGATTTATTTAGGATTAGTTTTTGAACTTTGAACAATCAGACATTTGATATAGTTTAAGGAAGGAAGGCATGTTTTTGTAATTGGAAGAGAACCAAGATCAGGGTGTGAGCGAGCGAGATAAAACTGTTTCAATTCAATCAATTGTGAGTTCTTTTGTCGGTGTTACCGATTCCCGACAGAAAAGTGGCGACCCTGCCAGGACCGATTCTCAAGGAAATCGTTTCCTGGAGTTAGTGATCAGTTTCACGTGAAGAATACAACGCAGCGAACAGACCACGTTTGTAAACAACATGACGGAGCTTGAAGAAGCTTTGAAAAAGATCGCCTCTAAATTACGCCTGTTGAAATTCACGCGCGATGATGTACCCAGAATCCAAGAAAAGAATGAGCTGAAGGCGGTAGAGCGATTGCAAAAAGCCTTGGAGCAACAGATTGATAGCGTTCACGAACAGATGGTAGAAATTCAAGCGCTGAAAATAGAAAATGGAGATCAATCCGACGACGTGCGTAAATGGAGCCTGGAGATAGAAAAGCAAGTCGCAGAATACGAACAAGTCACAGAGGATGTGAAAAGAATGGTAAAGAGTCTGTGTGACGAGGCCTTACTAGAGGCGAAATGGGAAGAAGAAAAAGTCGAAGAGGAGAAACGCAAACGGCGATTTGAAGAGCTAAAATTAGAAGAAGCAAGAATGGAGATTAAGAGAGAATTTGAGAAGAAACTTGAGGAGGATAAAAGCAAGTCGGCGAAGGAAAGCGTTGCGAAATTAGCTAAATTAACCATCACGAAGTTTCAAGGTACCCATTTGGATTGGCTGCGGTTCTGGAACCAGTTCGAAACCGAAATTGATAAGGCTGCAATTACCCAAGTGGCAAAGTTTTCTTATCTGAAAGAGTTGCTTATTCCAAGGATTCGTTCTGTTGTTGATGGTCTACCTTACAATACGGAGGGATACGAACGCGCCAAAGCCATCTTGAAAGCCAAGTACGAAAGGCCGAGTGAAGTTGCCAACGCACATATGCAGTGTATAATCACCTTACCTACCATACAGGGATCACAACCACCAAGAATACATGAGTTTTATGAAAAGCTGTCCTCAAATATTCAAGCACTGGATACGATGGGGAAATAAAGAGAAATCAACGGCTATGTCCGAGTTACTCTAGACAAATTACCCGGCATTAGAGCTGACCTTGTTTGTTTGGATGAGGACTGGCAAGAGTGGACGTTTACTCAAATGTTGGAGGCACTTCGTAAGTGGTGTGACCGGAATCCGTTACACTCCTCCGACCAGCCTGTTAAGTCGCGAGACAGATTGTTCAACTCAAGGCAAGAAGACTGGAAACAGAGACCATGTGTGTACTGTGGTTCAGCTGAACACAAGTCTGTGGACTGTAGCAAGGTAATCAGTGTGGCAGAGAGGAAGAAACACCTTAGCGAGAAAAGGTTATGTTTCAATTGCACTGGTACCAGACACCGAGCAGCTGAGTGTCGTATCACAAGAAGTTGCCAGAAGTGCAATGGTAGACATCACACGTCAATCTGTGACAAAGAAGATCCACAGTTGTTGCTGACCACTTATGAAGATGCAGTTATCTACCCAGTGGTGGTCGTCAATGTGGATGGGATAAAATGCCGAGCATTGTTAGACACGGGCGCTGGTAGTGCGTATGCTTAAGCAGTACTAATCAAGCACCTTGGCAAACAACAATCAAGAACAGAGCACAAGAGAATAGACATGATGATGTGTTCCACTACCCAGAAAATAGAGCAGTATGACGTGAAAATTTCAAATACTCGAGGGAAGTTTGAGATGACAACAACAGTGAGCAAGGTGGACAAAGGTGTTCTGCTGTCAATTCCAAATCCTCATTACAATGATAAGATCAAGATGTTTCCGCACCTCGCGGGTGTGACGATGGATGATGAAGATACGAAGCCGGAACTGCCCATACATTTAATACTGGGAGCTAGTGAATACTCAAGGATCAAGACACAAACCAAGCCGAAGATTGGAAAGGCCGGTGAACCGATTGCAGAACTAACTACATTGGGCTGGACGATGATGTCAGCCGGCAAGGAGGTCGGGCTGACGAGTGCTTACCTAACTAGAACCTCCTCAGCAGACTACGAACAGCTGTGTAGTCTGGACGTGCTGGGCCTTGAAGATAAAGCAGACAGGAATCAGCAGAGTGTATATGAAGAGTTTAAAGAACAGCTAAGACAGAGTGCGGAGGGTTGGTATGAAACGGGTTTGCTGTGGAAGCATGGGCATGAACCCCTACCAAACAATAAGCAAGGAAGTCTTAGAAGACTTGGAAACCTAGGCAAGAAACTTCAAAGAGATCCGAATCTCCTAGCACGGTACGATGACGTAATTCAAGATCAGTTGGCGACTGGGATCGTAGAGAGAGTGACGTCGGAACCAGTAGGAAGGGAGTTTTACATACCACATAAGCCCGTCATCAGAGAATCAGCAGAATCGACCAAGCTTAGAATTGTGTATGACGCTTCAGCTAAGGCTAACGAGAAGAGTCCCTCGCTGAATGATTGCTTGGAAACAGGACCGTCTCTTCAGAACCTCCTTTGGGACGTGCTAGTTCGGAACCATCTTAAACCAATAGCATTAGCTGGTGACCTCAAGCAAGCATTCCTCCAAGTGCGAATTAGAACAGAAGATCGGGACGTCCTGCGGTTCCACTGGTTCAAGGACACAACTACATTTGAAGTTGAAGTGTTAAGGTTCACCCGTGCTTTGTTTGGCCTTGTGCAGTTACCATTCTTGCTGGGTGGGACACTGCAATATCATTTACAAAGTCTAAAAGGAAGATACCCTAAGGAAGTGGACGAAATCCTGAAGAGCCTATATGTTGACGATTTGATTACTGGTGGAGAAACAACAAAAGAGGTGTGCCATTTAAAGAACACGGCAGTTGCAATATTTTGCGAAGCAGGTTTCCAGCTCCACAAGTGGCACTCCAACGAACAAACTTTAGCGTCTGAAGCAAACAGTGAACAAGAAGATGAAAGTTATGCAAAGGAACAACTAGGAGTTAAACCCGGTGAGACCAAGATGCTAGGGCTACCGTGGGACAAGCTCAAGGACACGCTGGCAGTAACCTTCCCAGCAGCTCCTCCAGATGTAACGAAGCAAGAAACTCTACGATTCCTTGCGTCAATTTATGATCCATTAGGCATTGCCTCACCAGTATCCCTTGTGGGGAAGATTTTATACCGAGATATATGCGACCAGCGCATACCATGGGATTTGCGAGTACCTGAGAAATTAGCAGAACGATGGAACAAATTCGAGAAGAGCCTAACAAGCATGGTACAAGTACAGCGCAGTCTAGCAGCATTTCGCGAACCCATCACCGCGATAGAATTACACGCGTTTGGAGACACCAGTGGTGCAGGAACAGCTGCCGCGGTGTATGCGGTAGTCTAGCAACCCTCCGGGACAAACCAAGGTTTACTAGCAGCGAAGTCCAGTCTAGCAAAAAAGGGGTTAACGATACCAAGATTGGAGCTGGTGTCGGCGCACATGGCCTCAAATCTCATGGCAAACGTGAAAGACGCCCTCCAAGACCAGCCCATAAGATCAGTTTGTGGATGGTTGGATAGCACGGTGGCCCTACATTGGATTAAAGGCGGAGGGAGTATCTACAAGCAGTTTGTTGCTAACAGAGTAAGCAAGATAAGGGAAAAGGACTACATTACCTGGAGACATGTGAACACCGACCAGAAACCCGCAGATGTAGTGAGCAGAGGTTGTGACGGAGCCAAGTTGCCCAACTTGTGGCTGAAAGGACCTGAATGGTTAGCAAGCCCTGAAAGCTGGCCAGCAGAAATTCTAACTGAGCCAAGCATGGAAACCGAGGCGGAAGCTAAATTGACTAAAGAAGTCCTCGGCACTATTGCGGAGACCAAAGATGATCTAGACGAGATCTTGAATAAACACAGTTTCTGGAAGACAATGCGAGTGACAGCATGGATTATGCGCTTTGCACAAAACTGTAAGCAGAAGAAATCAGAACGACTTGCCGGCCCTTTGACCACATCTGAGACAGACAAGACAGTCCACTGGTGGGTGAAAAGAGCACAAGAAAGCAACATGGGGACAGAGAAGTTCAAGCAGGACCAGTTGAGCCTATATTTACAGATGAACAGCGAAGGGGGGTATGAATGTCGGGGAAGAATACAAGGAAGCTACCCAGTTTACCTACCACCAAATACAGTGCTATCAGAGAAGTTAACAGAAGATGCCCACGTGTTGACATTGAACGGGGGAGTTGGCCTCACCATGACCTACATCAGACGCGATTACTGGATACCTCGCCTGAGACGTTTAACAAAGAAGGTAATTCGTGGTTGTTTTGGATGTAAAAGGTTCCAGGCTACAGCCTTACAAAACCCACCGCCAGGAAATCTTCCAGTTGAACGCACCACCGGTTCAGTTCCCTTCCAAGTCGTGGGTGTAGACTATGCCGGTCCAATTTCATACAAGGCCAGTTCCAAGAGAGAAACCGGAAAGGCCTACATCCTGCTGTTTGCATGTAGCCTGACCAGAGCCATACACCTTGAGTTGCTGAGTGACCAAACCACAGAGGGGTTTATCAAGAGTTTCAAGCGATTCATAGCAAGAAGGGGAAGGCCCCAAAAGGTATACTCTGACAATGGTAGAAGTTTCGTAGCCGCAGCGACATGGTTACGAGCTATTATGAAGGATGAGAGGATGCATGACTACCTATCCAGACATCATATCACGTGGCAGTTTAACCTCAGTCGAGCCCCTTGGTGGGGTGGTCAGTTTGAGAGGCTAGTGGGGCTGGTGAAACAGGCCTTATACAAGTCGATTGGAGGAGCTAATCTTACCTGGTCAGAACTCGAAGAAGTTATACTAGACTCCGAAATTGCTCCCAATAACAGTCCTTTATCTTACGTTGAAGAAGATATACAGCTGCCTGTGCTGACACCCCAGAGCATGATGTTTGGTCAGCCCAACCTGTTACCCGAGGGAGATGTTCATTCAGTTGAAGACAAGGAGATGAGGAAACGTGCAAGATATCTCCGGCGTTGCAAGGATGTGCTATGGTCCCGATGAACGGGGGAGTACATCAAGAGCTTGAGAGAAAGGCATAATCTCAACCATACCAAAGGTGGACCACCCATCGAACAAGGAGACGTTGTCCTGATACAGAGTGATGAGCGTAACAGGGGCAAGTGGAATACTGGCGTTGTGGTAAAGTTGATCAAAGGAAGAGACAGGATTGTCCGAGGAGCGAGATTGAGGGCAGGGAAATCCTTCCTGGAACGAGCAGTTCAACAGTTGTGTCCCATGGAGCTATCGTGTGATCGGTTCAAGGAACAGGAAGTTCCAGTACCTATCCCACGCGCCAGAGTGACTACTCCCAGGAGAGCTGCCATTGAAGCAGCAAAGAACATTAAGGACATTGCAGAGCGGGAAAAAGAAATGATTTGAACATTTGATTGACGTTTGATTGTGATTTCACTTGTAGTATTTCAGACCTCCGGTATCAAATAGGGGGAGAGTGTCGTGACTTGCGTTACCTGTTGTAACTTACCTTCTCAAACTCATTAATAATTCATTAAGAAAATACAAAGGAAATTAATGTTTAATGAGTGTTTGGAAATCGGATGAAACACTGCTTAGTATTTGCATCCTTAATTTCTCCTTCAAAATGATTTTGTTTGAGAAGAAATATCAAACATTCGACACAGTGTTTCATCACCAGATGAAACACCTCGAAGTTCGTCAAAAATACTCCGCTGCGCGTCGTATTTTCAACTCTCTTCTCGGTGTTTCATCTGGTGATGAAACACTGCATCTCATGTTTGATATATTACTTCCGGTGTTGACAGATTTATTTAGGATTAGTTTTTGAACTTTGAACAATCAGACATTTGATATAGTTTAAGGAAGGAAGGCATGTTTTTGTAATTGGAAGAGAACCAAGATCAGGGTGTGAGCGAGCGAGATAAAACTGTTTCAATTCAATCAATTGTGAGTTCTTGTGTCGGTGTTACCGATTCCCGACACGCACAAATTTTTTACACAGGGAGGATGACGAAAGTGATGCAAACAGTACACAAGATCAGGAAGGTACAAATGCAGATGATGCAACAGATCTGGAATGCCAGGGAGATTATCTAAATGAAGGTGAAACTGTAGAAGACAATGACGAGGATGAAAGTGGAGAAGAGATAACAGGACTGGAAGAGGTTGTAACATCTGTTGTGAATGATCTGTCTAATGACTACACTGATGATGAGGATGATGATGATTATGATGCTTCAGAGCTACAGCCTCTTTCAGCACCACTTACATGTAAAATTACAAAGATGGGCAGTCAGCAGCATGAAAACATTCATGACACTGAACCTTTTGAAGAGAGTCAGATTCATCGACCAAGATGCAATGATGTGCAAAGTGCTAAAGGAAGCCATTCTCTTCCCAAGACCAACAGCCCACGAGAAAAAGAAATAAACACCAAACTCTGCAAAAATATAGTGAAAATACTTGGGGAGACAGATTGTTTGTACAAACTGGATTCTGCAAGGCAAAATCTGACAGAACATCCTACAAATGACTCTTGCAAAGCCAACTATAAAAGCCTTCTTGCTCCAGTCCAGACTCAAATACTGGCTCATCACACCTCCCTTAAAAAACAACACAAAGAATGGGAAAAACAATATTACCTCAGCCATGACTGTTCTGAACCAGGTTTAGAAGAAGTAAGAAGAAACAAGGTGCAATACTCGGTTTACAAAAATATGCTCTTGTGTAAAGAACTTTTGAAGTACTGGAAAATAACTGTTCACTTATGAACATCAGTTTGCAAAACACAGTCATGTGAACTACATTTGTGCCACTTTATTTTTTGTAAATATAGAGCCAACTTATTTTTACAAACAAATATAAGATATATATTTTAACAAATATTTTCAATGATATACATGTGTGTCAAAGAAAACTCCCCTAACCGTAAGTTAGAAAATATGTGAACAACATTTGCTTCCCAGTAAGCTTAAATCGGGAGAAAATTACTTATTTGAGGCACGCCAGGATGAAAACTCAGTTATCCACTTAATACAGTTATTTTATGATCACATTCTGAATAAAAAAGAAATTATTGCCATGTCTCAAGAACTAAATCATATTCAGCTTCGACTTCCAATACTTTTCATAGCGTCTAACTGTCTTGGTGTGTTTCTGTAGAACCCAAAGAAATTCTCTAGCTCCCTACCTTACAAGTAAATAAAACTTTTCATAAAGACACGGACAGAGGGGTAAGTAACAACGGGATCATATTCAGCTACAACAAGGCGAAACAGAAAAAAACTGCCATTACAAGTATCGGATATGCATCGTCTAAAAACGTAACATAAGCGACCCTTTAAATTAAAACGGTAATCTTTTGGATCGAGTGGGACCCGAAGAATCGGCGTGTAGTACAGTATAACTATAAAGTAATGCTTACCTTTATTTAGACAATCCACATGGGTTTTCTTCCAATCAATGATTGCCAATAATAAGAGGATATAAACAGTCGAGAGTCTGTCTTCCCGAAAAAAAAAATTACATTAACTCGGCTACGCCATCAGCATTCATTTGCAAACTGACACACCACACTCGTCCACCATTTTGTTTTGCTTTGCTTCAGTTCGCTGTTAGTTCCCAGACTCTTTTCTCTTTCGGAGGGTCTTAGCAGCCTGGCCAAAAACAGAATTTGGCCCATGCCTTAATTTACCTGAGTAAATGCCATCTTTTCCAAAGCTGACCACTGGTTTGGTGTGAATGGTATGGCAAATATTATGCGATGGTGTTGGGAAATACTAATCGCACTTTTAGTTTTCGTGTCAAAAGCATTAAAATTTCTGTAACAGATAGCATTGATCTCCTAGGAGTGAACATTGATAAGAACAAAAAAATGATTTTGGACTTCCATATATTCAAAGGTGTACCCTCCTGATGAGGATGTAGGTTTTGCTAATATGTGTGTTCTGGGAGATGTACCACGTGAACGAATTCTGTTTGGAGCAAAGGATGTTGGTGACAAGAGACTTTTAAACAAAGGGTTAATTGGAAGTGAGAACTTGGTGTCAAAGGTTAAGGCAAAAGTATGTTTATTTAGAATCTAAATGACGACATTAAAAATGGTGTTCAAGACACAGTGGTATCATTTCTGAATGGCCTTCCAGTTGTAGCTACTGCTTCAGAAAGCCTGAGAGTGGACAGAGCAGCATAGCCCGTTTATGATCAAAAGAATCCAACAAACATTATTGGCGATAGAACCCACCTTCCCCTGAAATTGGCATGCGCAATGACTGCACAGAAGGCTCAAGGTAAACACTGGGTGCTGTGAAAGTTCATTGTGGCAAGGAATTTGTTCCAGGCAACCTATATGTTGCTTTTTCAAGGATTGGAAGTAGAGAGCAGTTACGTGTCGCTGGCTTTGATTTCAAACGATCGAGTCCTGCTCCAAAGGTGGTGCTGAACTTCTTCAATAATTTACGCAATGTTCCTGCAAAAAAAGACCGTTCATGCTGTCGCACCAAGAGATAAACGCTGTTCCTTAGGCACTAAAGACTTTGAAAAAGAATTTTTGGAGGAAGATTGATGAGGCTAAATCTCCATACCTTGCAACAATGTCAGAAGCAGAAACTGAGATTGTGAATTGTGAATTTGGCTGAATTTTCCCTTTAAAATTTTTTAAAAACTTGACGTAATCTATGCAATCACGTAGCCCAGACAGATTGCGCAAGTTCACCAGTCGTTTCCATACACAGGAAAACTTCGCTATTGAGGTAAGCACTCCTAACCCTTCAATCTCTGCATTTATCCTAAATAAAAACACCTAGTATGTAGATACCTTACGAGGATAAAAACAAACCAAGTTTCACTCACCCTTACTACTATAGACTACCATAATGGACACTCCAGCATGCCAAAGAGTAAAACGACCAAGAGTAGAGGTATGTAGTAGCAATTTTCAAACAAAAGGCATCCTCACATGACAAAAAGGTACATAGGGCTCAGCCAGATGGTACCATAATGGCATGGAAACGTGTGGAAACAGGCTCTTTCTCCGAAACCCCCCCTCCCCCCATTCCCCATCGGTTTTATTTAATTCAGCTAACCTCCCCCTCCCTGACCTGTTTCCTTGATGGCCTTCTGAGCTCCTGATGAGACAAGGCTTTCAACCTTATGTTTAGATAGGATGTTTTTCGTTTTTAAAGATGAGCTCATCATATCTTATTTATCATTTAAACCTGGGTAACATAAGATAACAATAGTAGACATATTATCATAGGTAGGTCACTCATTTTTACAGCTATCACCAGAGGAAGAACGAGAAATTAGATCATGCCTGGCAGCCATCGAAATGGAAGAGAAAAGAAACGAAATCGAGGGAAAAGAGAATAAATTGCGGATAAAGGAAGAAGAATTAAAACTAACAGAAAGAGAAAGCGAATTAGAGAAAAAAGAAAAAGAGTTAAAGGAGAAAGAAGAGAAATTAAAAGAAAAAGCAAATGAGTTAAAGAAAACCACAATGGAAGCCAAACGGGTGGCTGCCCAGCTCCAATTTATGGCCGGGCAGCTTGACCGTTTGGCTAACCAAGTACTTTCAGAAATGTCATAGTGAAGAATAAATAATGTCGAACATTAAAGAAAATTTTAAGACAGTCAGGTATAAGTTGATTTATTGCATAATTAATTGTCATGATTTCACTACAACAATAAAAAACAAAATTATTTGTCATGATTTCACTACAACAATAAAAAACAAAATTTTTTCTGTGTAATGATTCGTATATTTTATCTCTAAGAGAAATTTCGCACATCTTGTAATACCATCATATGCTTTTCCAAAAAAAATACAAAGCCCAAGTGTTCTATATTTTGTGCTGTAGTAAATAAGCAATTCGCGTATTCTCTTGTGAAGGATAAGTTATCCACTTATTGCAAGGTATGTGCCCCATCGCTGTCGTCCTCCTCTTCCTCTGTTACCCCTGTCTTTAATCAATCGCTCCTCTCTCTATCTATCACTCTATCTTGGTCCATAAATCCCCTTTCTTATAACAGCAATCCTATATCTTGAAGCATTGGTTTTCCTATACATCCCTCTTGTTTCCTTTTTTTTTGCACAGGCAGCTGAATTAAAATCAGTAAATAATGTTATTATAGGTTCTAAATACATATTTCCCCTTATTCTCCTGAGTTACAAATTAACAAATATTGCATCCCTCTAATTCTCTCTTTTGCTTGGGCAACTGAATTAAAATCAAAAATAGTGTTGTTAAAAGTTCTTATTACCCAGTCTCCTTAAATCCCCTAAATTAACAAATATTGCCACCCTGTCCCCACCCCCCAAAAAATAAACTCCTTATAACCGAGCAGTCTAAGATCAGAAAATATAATAAACCCCGTAAGACCAAGCGGTTTAATAAGCTCCATACAGCCATGAAAACAATCTAAAATTGATTACTATTCATGCCAAAACAATGACAAGGGTACATAATGAATACTGCAATGAACCACCATACAGCCTTGCGGCAACAGAGATTTTTACTACGCTACACCTGTTGTTGGCTACCTCGTGCCTACTGGGCAGATACCACAAAACTACACAAGCAGGATGACGGAGCACTGTAAACAAGCCCCCCGTAAAATGATGCACTGAACTGTACATTAAAATTACAAAAGCAGGATGTTGGAGTGTTATAAACAAGCCCCTCGCAACATGGTGAACTGAACTGAACTGTACTTTGTCACTTAGCTGTTGTTCTTGTTATTATTAATATTATAAGTTTACACATGAGCTCTTGAAGACCCCCTCAGTTTTAATAAATTCCAAAAATATATATATATATATATATGTGTGTGTTGTGTAAAAAAACGGTACCGTAAGAAAGCTGTTTTTTTACACTGATATATATTTATAAAAAAAAACAGCTTTTTTACAAAAATATATTTTGTAAAAAAACGGTCCTACACTAAATGTTGCTGGCGAATTCAGCTTGTGTTCATATTAAAGTTGTTTAGCCTTTACAAGTGTTTTCGGGCTTTATATTTCTCGATCTCTAAAATAAAACACGCATTGCCGTACGTTACAGACCGCCTTTATTTTTAAGTCCCTAATTGTTATAAACAAATAGGCTGCTGTTTTTATGGCCTTATAAAGTTGCTCTGTGTATTGCAAAAATTAGACTAACAAGCGAGTGTATGTACGCTTGTAGCTATAGGCTAGCGTTTCCTTTTGCTTGATTAGCCGACTGAACATGTTCCTACATCATGTTGAAAGCTTAAAGTTGTAACGCAGACATGACACTCTTGCATGCATCAACATGGATTTCAACATAGCATGAATCCCGTGATAGAAGTTTAGCGCATCATACACAATACACGAAATTGCCTAACAATTGCTGTCGTTGATTCTTGCTGAGGATTTTATGCTAGAAATGGAGTTATAATTTATTTGTCCACTGCCAAGAGCATCAAAGCATTATAGGCAAGTATTTTGTTGACAGTTAAACCGATTATTGCAGCTGATAACCTTGGGAAAATAGATAAATAATACAGAACAATATTCTGTACAGTTTTCGGCTTAAACGAAAGTAGCAATGAAGGAGAGAAGAGAAGGCTTTGGTTACTGCAAGAGATTGTGACAGGCATTGCTTATGAATAAGACAGTGAATAACCCAGCTTTTCAGTTATTGCCTAACATGCAGTTACTGCCGTGCGCGACCTCGGGCGATAAGCATAACAAATGAAATTACTGCCCGTTCCTTCTTCGCATCCAACAATTAGAAGGTCCTGGAAAATTGAATGACAAAAGAAAAAAAGAAGAAATAATAAAAAGAATAAAAAGAACGTAAATTATTAACGCTGTCAGCGAGTTAACAAGGGAATTTAAAAGCCCCACAATAAAGGGGACACGGGAACGTGAACGTGACTAGCCGTATATATTATAATCTAAGGTTTGAGAAGCGCACGAAAAAGTTCGAACCATGCCATAGAAAAAAGCCTGTCTTCGATAAATGGGTTTCTCAAATGGTCTATATGTGTAAAATAGCAGGATTTTTACATAAAAAGGCAGCTTTCTTACAAAAATATCTTTTGCAAAAAAACAGATTTTTTACATGAAAAAGCAGCTTTTTTACAAAAATATATTTTGTAAAAAAGCTGCTTTTTTACAAAAATATATTTTTGTAAAAAACCAGTATTTTTACAACCGTTTAATTTGTAAAAAAGCAGCTTTTTTACATAAGAAAGTTGCTTTTTTACAACCAGGTAACTTGTAAAAAAGCAGCTTTTTTACGTAAAAAAGCTGCTTTTTTACAAAAATATATTTTGTAAAAAAGCAGTATTTTTACAACCGCTCAATTTGTAAAAAAGCAGCTTTTTTACATAAAAATGATGCTTTTTTACAAGGACCGTTTTTTTATGCAACATATATATATATATATGTATAATAATCAATAATGAAAATAATAATTATTAAATAATTTAAGTTAGTTATTATTATTATCATTAGTAAGAAAAATTTAAGCGCATATCCATTAAAATCCCCTTTTTCCTGCCTTTATGCATCTGGGATCCAAATAAACATATATTTATAGTAGTGACATTTTCTGAACTCATGCCGTCGTTGGTTAACGTAAGCGTTTTTATGAACTATGTTGTCATTACTGAACTATATTGTCTTTATTGAACTATAAAAATAAGACAAACGAAGAAATTGCGCATGATATGAAATGACGTAAGCCATCGAGTGAAGAAAACAAAGTGCAGTCATCCTACCAGTTGGTTTTATTCAAGCTGCTGTGAGTTGGACGCATTTGAAACTTTATTTTCAATTCAATTTGGAAAGAAAACTGTTGGTACGTTGCTGAGGCATCGCCTGCAATTGTTATGGTCTCTTATATTTGCACAGACATTATCATATCGAAAGCAGATTTTTGAAATATGGTCAGGAAACGAGCAGCTACCTTTCAAGTTTGAAACAACCAAGAAAGTTGGAAGTTCAGGACTTGTATGGTAAAAATAACTATTTTTAAACATAGAACGATGATCGTCAACTCAAGCACGTAGGGCCAGCTGTGGTACCACAGTTTGAAACGTGCGGAAAGAGAGTCAAAAACAAGATTTCATCCACGGTTAACGGTTATTTTTTTCTGCTTTATTAACGCGCGCGTTGTCGGGTTATTTTAGTTTGAAGTTTTCTCTGGACCGAGTTGACTTTACAATTTCGGCGCTGACTCTCTTTCCAGGTCTGTTCACTGCCCTTGCGAAATGGAATTGAGAATTCCTAAGAATTCCTAGGAATCAAGGTGTGAAATTTCACGGTAATTGGAACATGGAATTCCTAAGACTTTCTAGGAATTCCAAGCTTTGCTCACCCATCAGTTGGCTTGGAAAATATTCAGAATTCCTAGGAACTGAAAGAATACAAACAGAATGATTTCCTCTTAGAAATTCCTAGGAATTCCATGGAATACCTAGGTCAATAGGGATGTAACAAATCGACCTGCTGCCGGAATTAAGGGATATTCGAATCAAAAACTGATTTACATTTAAACCCTTATGTTAAGGAAGTTAGTACTAGAAGTTGCTATTTTGCTCTCCGAACCAGAAATCCATAGGGCAAATGTACAAAAACTGAAACAATGTTTATTCCAGCAATAACTGAAAAATAGCTCTACATGTTAACAAAAAATACTTCTTCTGCTTTAACTTGACTTAAAAGTTTCACTGCACTGATCGTTTAAATGTTCCAAAAATTACAACAGTGACCTCAAAAAATCAAATTTAAGACAATGACTTTTTGTGAAGTAGGAATCAAATAATTCAGTATAATGACTGTAGTCCTTATATACATATGAATAAACTTAGATATAGATATACTTACACATAGATATACATGTAGTGTAAAGTAAACTATCGCTATAGTCAAGATTGAAAAAAAAAATGTAAAACACAACCTGTTCAGGTGGAATCTCTAGATAGTGAGATAATGTAAAGTAAAATATACCTAGTCATGATTGAAAAAAAATATATAAAAACATACCCTTTTGGTGGAATCTATGGATAGTGTTTGTTTTTAATCCAAATGACAACATCAGCTGGACATTCTCTTTTTCGTACTTTATTTGACGCAACATACACATCACCACATTCCACATACATGCATGTAAATAAACATCTTCGTACAGTGCATGAATATGAAAAATAGCTAAATGACTCCTTTTTCCAATGTCGCCGATGCAGCCTTCTGAACTGAAGGTCCACACATCAGGCAAGTGCTAGAGCTAGTTGTTTTTGACCTTACTATTGCAGCGATTATTAAGATTACATGTACCAGAAGCATTTAATATAAAACCTTATGCAACTTATACTATGAATTAAAGTTCAAATGAACAAACCTACCGGCTGTACTCTAATATTTTATATGTAAGTTCGTCTCAAGTCCTTATAAATTAAGTGGAAATTTCATTGCTTCTACCTTGTATAAGTAGCCACTGGAAACTTATACTTATTACGCTATTTCTTCTCCTATTCCCAGCGATATCAATCAATGAAAATCAATCATTGATTGCAATCAATATAATCAATAATAATCCATTGATTATTATTGATTGGTTCAACAAATCAATAAAAATCGATACTCACTCACCAAATGGGCTTAATTGCTATTGACTATTATTGACTTTTATAGATAATCGATAACTGATTACGCAACTTTATCGCACGTGGTAGCGTGGACTTGCGTCATAAATCACGGGCGTATTGTGTGTCCACGATAACTCGACTGCACTCGTTCCCGTGTTTTGATCAGTCCCACGGGATTGTCACAAAACACTTGTTTCCGGACTTCACTTGTTCCAGACCTACGTTGGTGTTTGAGATGGCGAAGCAAGTGGACCTATCCATACGTTGCGTATTTAAAGGCTACCATGAATGTCCATTTGAAGTGAATATTGGGGAAAAATCTTACGCATTCAAGAAGAGAGGAGAACGTGGCAATGCGTTCAAAGTTACCTGACTGAGCATGGAATAACATTCAAAAAAAGTGCAACTAAAATGGAACTCATCAACAAAGTCCTTGATTTGAGAAGACAATTGCAACAACAGGCAAACATAACAACTGAAATGGAAAACGATGGTCGCGAAACAGTAGATGAAATTGAAGTTACACATCTTGATGAGCCAATTAGTGATTTCACTTTTATGCCAATATTTAATCAGTTATTTCATAGACCGTCCGAAACAGAGCAGAAATCTGCCCACAAGAAAGCTGCACGTACGGCAAAGTCAAGAATGATCCCCTGTGTACTATATTTCTTTGACGCGGAACATGAAAGAAAACTCATAATCAGGTTACACATTGTTTTTCTTCTTGCGCTGTTTTCGCTTTTCTTAGATTTTTCTATGGTTCACTATATTACGGTGTTGTTGCACTCTCTGATATACCAGGCAAGTGGTCTGAGTGCTGTAGAGTGCCTTGTGTATGCTACTCTGAAAGCACACTACATTTTCCTTCTGATTATCATTCTGTTATCTTCCCTTTCGGTTGCAAAGGTGAATGTTCCAGGTGTATGCTTTTTTGCTATATTAAGGCGGCATACAAATTATTTGTTCTAGTGACATTATAATTGCTGAGTATCTCTGAGCATAGCAATGGGTTGTGATCATTATAGAAACACTAGGCTTGATTTGGTTTTTGTATTGCAATTTACCGTTAGACAAAATTTGTTGATGTTGTTCTTAGACCCAGGTTTCCATCACGGTTAGCCGCAAATAAAAAACATATCTCTCTTTTTTGAGATTTACTAATCAACAAGTGCTCGTTGAAAGTAGCTGTGTGCCACCTTGACCTGAGGACTGAAGAAAGTAGAAATTACCATTTGATATCATGCTCTTGTTTAGAGACAATCAAACGTTTTAGTAATTAGTAAGCTTGTAAACAGTTGTGGAAATACTACAAATTTCAAACATTCGATATGTAACAACATAATAAAGCATAGCAAATAAAGTTCAGTGAAGGGTTTGTTAATTCATATGGCGCATTTTATTGAAAATAAATAACAAATTTCATAATCAATAAAAATCAATATTAATCAATGAAAATCAATAAAAATCGATACTCACTCAACTTGTAGACATTGATTTTTATTGATTTCCAATGCCAATCAATTAATTGTTATTGATTATTATTGATTTTGTTGATTATTGATTATCATTGAATGATATCGCCGGGTCCTATTTTATCTAACATTGGTCTTGACAAGTCTGCTATAACCTTGTAGCGCCAGAAGATACAGTTTTCAGAGTATTCCAATGATTATTTGCAACAAAGAGTACAGTTATTTCGATCTGCAGTAAACAAAAAGCAGCAAACAGGGATCTGATCAACGGCATATCTTTGCATGCATCTTTGAACTTTATAAGCTTATTTACGCAAAGTTATTAGAAAACATACCTTTCCACATTAATCCAGCAGAGTAAACTAACGTGGAAACATGCTTTATGTGAACAAACTTCGCAATTGATCACTTTGTCTTGAAAATAACATGGATAACAGTCTTGCAAAAATACTTTGTTGCTGGTGAAGTCCGCGTGAATTTGAACTATTCAACAGAAGTTCATTTCACACTTTTCTATTGGTTCAAAAGCCGCACGTGACAAAGTAAATCAAATCGTGCATGTGCCAAAGGCATGCGTGGAAGCCTGGGAAACAAGAAAACATGGCGGCTAATCTTGCGACGTGCTCCCGTTTGCGTCGAAATAGCACTTATTTTCAACGTTAATTAAGATGAAGCAACGCATTTGAAGTATTAAAAGTAAGAAGTAAACTTAAAGTTGTTCTTTTAAGTTGGGAAAGAAAATGTTGGACCACATTATCAATCAAAGAACTGTGACGAAGAACGTGTTGTGGCCGTTGTACCCGGCTTGGCCAGGCTTACCATTCTTTTGACTGCACTCCGGATGCAGGGGTTGAAGGGAATCAAGACAGCCCATGTCTTGTGCGTTTGCCTAATTTCCGTGGAGTATGTGGATAAACAAAGTACATTTCAGACTGGAAATGCACTTCATATTTTTAAAAACGAGACTTCTCATTTCGGACAACATTTTGCACTGAAAGTGTACTGGACATGTAACAGCTTTAAACATTTATTGCGGTAATATGCTGTAATAATGTAATTTAGATAAGTTAAATTGTTATTTTAATTTAAATACTGGTTGGAGGTTTGTGAACAGCATTCGCTTCGCCACATGTCAGCATTACCAGATTAGGTAACATTGGGTTGAATATAAAAATGTAAGTATAGAAGTATACATTACCAGTATACGTATTATAAGTTTAGAATGGTTTCAGTGCAATCACTAAACAAAATTAAAATGTGAAAAAATAAGAAAAGACTATGAAATCTTCTACAATTTTTAAAGTCTTTCTAATTTTTAAAACATCCCTGAGCTGAATTGCCAATTTGCATAACTTAGAATTCCTAGGAATTGCCAGGAATTCCAAGCCAAGTTGACCTGAATTTTTCTATTCCCAGAAATTCTCAACAATTCTTAAGCTTCTAAAATTGTAAAACTTAGAATTCCTAGGAATTCCAAGCCTAGAGTGAGACCTAATTTGCCATTCCCAAAAATTCTCAAGAATTCCAAGCTTATTTGATGAAGGCTGCTTTGCATAGCTGGGAATTTTTGGGAATTCCTAGGGAATTCTCAAGAATTCCTAGGAATTCCCAGAAAGCTGGGAATTCATTTCGCAAGGGTGTGCCCCTGATGAGAATGACAGACCTTCTGAGCGGACTAAAAATAACATCAATCTATGTTTCCGTCTATATTAGTGAGCTCACTAGCACTTAATAACAGTGTAACATAGCTATTTATCTATTTAGTTCTCGTACCATAGCTAAATGAGTATTTACCACTTACTTAATGCTATGCATTCTTATTAAAAAATAACTAACGTATTTGTGGCTATTCTTCCCGCAGCTGCATGTAGTTTACGCTCAATGAACTGATATGTAGTCATTGAACTACTGGTGTGGTTATTGATCTGTTGTGTACTTATTGAACTGCTGTGTTATTGAACTAACAAAAAGGAAAACGGTACTGGAAAAGCTGTCTTCATCAGAGAACCTTCCAAGCATTCCCGAAGACTTCAATACGGCTGAATTTGTAACCTCATCTAAAAAGACGGAAGAGGTGGCTGAAGTGAGCAGAAGCCTCCAGAAAAGTGCAAATGACACTTTTAGTTAGCTAACTCAGCCTGAAACCCCTCCACAGACAAGATTGTTTGTAGGTGCTGTTATGATCGGTCGAACTTTGTAACAAGATCACGTGAATTGTACCAACACATGTCGAGCTCTTTTAGAATAAACTTTGCTCTTGTACGTAGTGGATGTGTGTTCTCGATATTTTGCTCATAACATGGTACCAGGAGTACTTCACCAATAAGTTCGATCTCTTACTCCGACGGAAAGTCAATCAGAATAGAAAGAATCAAACCTCCTCCAGAATTGGATATTGAGAGTCTAAAAGGAAATGCTAGTGTAGTAAAGTTAAAGAATTCGTGACACTTTGTACAATGAATCGTGACTTGTTAATCTTGAGTGAACAATAGATCAATTACTAGCTTGATAGGAACCGGAAATATGATCCCTATTGTGTAAGCAAGCGTGCAAAAATGTGCATCGTGTAAAGTAGATAGTTAGATGTGCCTTCTGATCGGAATAACGTAAACGCTACAAGCTACACCCTTTAAACTGATAGGATTTTGTGTAGGATGGAATGATTATTCAAACCTAGCCGCTCAGGATTTACGTAAGTAATGTAGGAGTAATAGTGTTTTAAGCTTTCAATCGAATTAGGGTGTTTACTAGAAAGGAAACCACATGCATTCCCTACTATATTTTCCCACGTATGATTTAGCTACCAATATGTATAAAAGTACCTTGATTTAGCAATAAACGATGAATGTGAATGTGATCAGGACTTGAGTGTGTGCAAGTCTCTTAGAATATTGATAGCCCGAAACCGGCCAAGTCTAGAGATACTCAAGCAGTCGACACTAATCTGTTGGCCACGAAATCAACTCCCGTTTACAACACTGGTGGCAGCGGCGGGATCGAATTCAAGTCTTCGTGGATCAGTTCTACAAGGATCGAGGAGTTTGGCGATTCTTGGAGATAAGTAGAGCTTGTTTGTAGTTGATAAGTTGTCGGGAAGCTGTTTGTCACAATTGGGTTTGCGGGACTTGTACTGGCTTGGTTGTGTTTTGGGTTATCGCTATTCTTGTGTATGTAATTGATTAAATTTATTATGGTTAATAACGAGGGAGAAACTCCTGCCCCTAGCTCAGGCGCTACTGCACAAGCGGCAACTAGTAGTAATAGGCCAATAGTTATGCCGGAGGCATTTTCGGCAGTCGGGAACGAAGAATGGGACTCGTGGCTTTCCCATTTCGAAGATTGCGCCGTGATAAACGAGTGGAATGACGCGCGTAAAGCTCAGTTTCTCGCTGTTCGTATGCGTGGGGCTGCGTTGCTCCAACTACAGAGTTTATCACCGGATGTGCCGGGAGATTATACGGGTTTAAAAAGAGCACTTAGCGAAAAATTTGTGCCGAAAGAACAGATCGAGCTCCACAAGGCTGAGTTTCGTGCAAGACGACGGGAACGGGACGAGAAGCTACCGGATCTCGCTGGTTCGCTGCGACGACTCGTCGGTAAAGCGTATCCCGAGGCGATTCCTGATTTGCAAGACAGCCTTGCGAAGGATCAATTTATCGACGCGTTGGAAGACCGGGAAATACGGATGAAGATTCGAGAATCAGGTCCAAAAATGCTCAATGAAGCGGTCAGTCGAGCCTTGCAAATCGAGGTAATGTACGAAGCGGAGTCTCGGCGGACTAAGGGTCGGTCGGTCCGAGTAATACAAGAACCAGCCCAGGATGAGCGCAGTGCATTTGCAGAACTCCTCAAACAGAACACAGCCGCCATAAATCAGATGGTTCACTTCGTCCAGCAACACCAGCAACACCAGCAACAGCGGCACCCGCCTTCAACTTCAGGCGAGAGCGAACGTAAACAAAACGGTCGGGGACTGGGGCCGAATACAAAAGATCGAATACAACGCTGTTGTTTTAGGTGCCACAAACGGGGTCATTACATTGCCAATTGTCCTCAACCATCATGGGATCAGCAGGGAAACTCCAAGTGATCGGCGCCACGGGTCAAGCGTCGGTCGGGGAAATCAGAAAGACCAGAAATGTATCAGAGAATAATTTAAGTAAGAAAGTAGAAACTAAAGTTGTAGCCAACTTGTTTTCAAGTATTCATAGTGTTTCTAGTGACACTGCTGCGTATGTAGCAGGGCTAGTGGCAGGGCAACCTATTGACATGTTGGTCGACACTGGGTCGGCAGTGACTCTTGTGCATCAGCGGGAGCTTCACAGGTCCCATCAAAATTTTAAGTTAAGTGTGGTTGGTGAACCAGTGGTTTCAGCGAATGGCCAACCTTTGGATATTAGGGGCTAGTGTGACCTCGAAATTTGCGTTGCTGGGGTGAACGTTGTTCATTCAGTTTTAGTTGCTGCAGATGTTACCCAGGATTGTTTACTAGGTATAGATTTCTTAGGTAAACATGATTGCAAAATTGATTTTGAGGCTAAGTCACTAAGTATTGAGAGCAAAATTGTTAACCTTCAGGCTAAGAGTGGTGGCAACAAAGTTTTTAGGATAAGTTTAGTAGAGACTGTGGTTGTTCCTGGACGTCATGATATAGTGTTGCATGCTAAGGTTAAGGGGGCTGGTTGTGGTGATGGTTTGTTAGGTCTAATGGAACCATCTCCAAGTTTTGCCGAACAACACGATCTTTTGCTTGCTCATGTGGTAGCCCACCCTAAGAACAACACAGTACCTATCTGCCTGGTCAACCCGTCACCAACGCCTGTTACCCTGTACAAGAACACCTCAGTTGGTACCCTCAGTGATTTGGAGGAAAGCAGCCCTGACCCCCCTGAGTGTAATCACCATACGTCTGCAGCCAAAGGTGTCCAGTAGATTTGACCTTGACTCTCTAGACCTGACTGGCGGGCAGAGGACCGCACTGAAAACGCTCTTAGATGAGTATGCAGACATCTTTTCATCCGGACCAGCAGACCTAGGTAGAACCGGCGTGGTAAAGCACCAAATCGACACAGGTGACTCCCCTCCTATAAAACAAGCGCCAAGGCGGGTACCATTGCACCAGCAGGAGGTTGTGCGCCGGCACGTGGAAGACATGTTGCAGAATGGGGTGGTACGTCCGTCTACTAGCCCGTGGGCCTCACCCATAGTTCTGGTCAAGAAGAAAGATGGTGGTACTTGTTTCTGCGTGGACTACCGCAAGCTGAATAATGTGACCAGGAAGGAAGCCTACCCACTTCCGCAAATAGATGAGACCTTAGACGCCCTAGCAGGTGCGAGACTGTTCAGTATGTGGGATCTGGCCAGCAGGTCGCGATGGAGGGTGCTGACCGTGAGAAGACAGCATTCACGACCCGTCATGGCCTCTTTGAATTCCAGGTAATGGCATTTGGTCTCTGTAATGGGTTGTTCCAGAAAAAATCCACACCCCCCCGACGGATGGGATTCTGGAAATTCTCGCGGGAGGGGAGGTTGACCTTAAAAAAGTCTTCTGCAGGAGTCATTTCGACCGATAGTTGATACAAATCAAACGTTTAGTTCGATGACACTTAAGCGCTTTGAGACCCTGAAAATAGTCAAAATGTTTTGTTCATATATTTCTCACCTGACATAAATGATAATCTAAATTGCTTTACAGGTCCTTTTATAGCAGAAAACGCGAACAAGATACTAAAGAACAGGCCTGAAGGAACTCGTCGCAACGTTGTTGTCACGAAGAGTGTCAAACGCCTGACACATTTCTACTCGTACGCAGAGCCCGCGCACGAAGAGCGTGAAACGCCTGACACATTTCTACTCGTACCCAGAGCCTGCGCGCCACAGTGTATAACTTTGAAATCTTGGTTGTTTGGTGTAAATAAAAATAAAAAAAACAACTGATTCACGTTCACGCATTCGCACTTTGTATTTTTTAAGGTTTACTTTTTAAATTATCAGCCTAGTTTGCCTCTTTTTCAAATATTTAAAAAGTCCTTGAAAGAAAAACGTCAAATTCCAGTGTCTTTGTTGCAAGGTTTGTTTTTCTGGCTAAATAATTTCCCTCAGGTTTGTGTATTTGACCCCTCCGAGACCTCTGCTGCCGTACTAGCTTCTGCTTTAACAGATGCTTATTACTTACAGCCACAATTTATTTCGTATTTACCCTTACCAGAAAAAAAGTGAACATTTAACGACAGGAACGAGTTTATTTGCAAATATATGGTGCAACAAACATGTATAAAATAGTGTTACTATAAAAATCAGTCTCTTATTTTTTACAACTATGTTCCCAATATCTCTGTGGGTACGAAATTACCTTGAAAATTTGATCAATTTTGTACTGTAAAGAATTTTAAATCAAAACTATTCTATTTATAAACAAAAACAACACTTTCGCTAGTGAATAACTGCAGCCAAGATACTCTTTTGTGCTGTGCTCGCCGCTCGCGCTGGCTTACAAAATCAACGTGTTAAATTCATATTTCTGATGCCAATTAGAAAGATATCGATCGTCAAAAATCATAAACTGAACATATTTTTATCAAGTTCGTATAATTTCTACCGCTGAACAAAAACTAAACTTTCACTAACAAATAACTGTAGTCAAGATAAACCTTCTTGCTGTTAGCACACTGGCTTGCTAAATTGTTGTGTAAAACTATTTATGCCGCAAACTTAAGAAAAAACACGAGCTTTCATTAAATTGTCTTTGACTACCAGTCCTCATCGCACACCTGTCTGGCAAATATGTCGGCTTCTTCACTGGCATCAAATGATAGCTCTTCAGAGGAGTCTTCGTGCTCCATTTCAATTTCACTGCTTGCTTTCGTCTTTCTTTTTACTGAAGCAAGCGCCTGGGTTCGACAAGTGGTCAGACCAGCAACCGATTTTCGCAAACGATCCTGGGCCAATTTTAGCTCTGTTAAGGACTTCTTCAGTTCTTCTTCTTTCTGCTTGATTGTCGTCTTAACTTGTGGTGAGAGTCCTTGGGCGCGCAGCGCAGTTATCTTATCATTTATGGACCTTATTTGCTGGTCTTGTTCTCGTAATAATTTTAAGTTTTTGTTCACAGTTTTCGCTGACAACGCTAATTTGTGCCCCGGAATTTCCTGCGACAGAGATTTCGCCAACTCTTCTTCTCGCTCTGCATCTCGTATGCAGAGTTCGGTGGCATGCATTCGCCAGTGAGTGTCAATGATGCCATGAAGTTCTTGCTTTGAGTACTTTGAAAAGCTGGGCGATGAGCACAGCTCTTCCGCTTTCTCGTTCCAGAACCTGTAGTATTCCTTTCTTCGATCAGTGGCCTTCTCTATCGTTGATTCTGTGTATAAATACACTCGTCCACGTGCTGCGCTGTAGTCTGCAGCTGAAGTCGTCGGCATTCCAGAAGTCTGAAAGTATTTATAGACAGGCTCTGTTGACGTAGACGCTTTGGCTTTGGAGAATTCAGCGTACTCGAAGGCCTTTTCCCCGCCGACTCTGTTTGCTGAAGATATAGGTTGAGCGAATCATCCTCATCGTGGACGAGGCATTTTCCAAGTTTGACAAAGGTTTCTTGTCCAGGGGCCACAGGAATACGTGCACTCTCTTGTTTTCCAACAGGCTTTGTGAATAAGAAGTTAAGGGGAAGAAAATCTTTCACTACTTGCAGAACATCGTTTCTTGTTGTAGTCAGATCGATTTCCTTTTGCTCATCAGTGATAAAAACTTGACATTTCAGCTCTTCCCCGACAAACACGTTGACTTCGATATGAGCTGCCATGTTCTTTTATCGAACGCAAATGTCCGGAAGCGAACATAGCTAATTCGACTAAAAAGTGCTGTGTGTTGTCAAGTCTACTACTACTGTATTACTTAACCAGCTTTTGACAACTTCCTTCTTTAAATGACCAATTAAAAGGTGAGAAAAATCGGAAATCTGTCACTTTTTTACGAAGCGGCTATGATGACGGCTGTTATCTATTTTCATTTCCAGTCACTAATTAGATAATTCCAATGAGATTTATATTTATGTCCATTTAGACGGTTCTCAGTTCCCAAAACAAATTTGTCACCCCAAGCGATGTATACTTTGCTCGAAAAAAGGAGACTCAAGTAGGATATTAAAATGGATATTTTTGTAACAATGCGGTGCATGCGATTTTCCAGCTTTTCCGAGTCGTCTGTAGCCTTAAAAGTGTATAAGCACGCGAATTAAGGTGACAAAACAAAACTTGTGAAATTTAAATTTGTGTTTGTATGTTGACTTGAAAAGGACTACCGTTTATTTTGATTCGCTCACTCAAGCAACAGTAGCTCTATAATCGTCTCGCAACAAATTTTGAGTAGTCAGTATTGTAGGCGATCTATAAGCAACATGTCTTCGCGATTTGCTTCGAAAACGACTGTTGTACCACCAGTCATAAGCCCTTTGGGTGAACCACAACTGATGTTTCTACGAAAAGCAGACTGCACAACAGATCCAACTTTGATGAGAAATATGCCTTCACTGAACACTTGCCAAAGAGTTCGCTCGGAGTTATATAAAATGCAAGAGGGTGCATCGGATGAAGCTCAGCAACAATGCAAGCCGGTTGCGAGATGGCAGAATTTTGGCACGTTTTCCAGGGATGACATTGCTTATTTCATCCAGCAGTACCAAATCAAGGCTACAAAAAAGGATGTGCAAGATGAAGAAGCGTGGTTTGGTCAATTGTTAACCCTTTACTCTTCTAAAGCAAACGATTCAATCGTATGTAATGCGAGAACTTTTCTGGAACACATTTGGATGTCTTCACCAAACTCTACCGTATTCTCCAGCGGAATTTCAGCAGAACAGATAAGTAAATTGTGTTGTGATCGTTGGCTATCATGCGACATAATCGATGGTGTCTTTGCAATGATTAACCAAAGTAATGACACTCACTACTTTGCAGTCTGTACTGAAGCATTAATTCACTCAGTGCGAGCTCAACAGCGACTGTGTAGTACTATTACTAACAAACTACCACAATTGAAATACATTCACTTTGCCCTAAACGTAAAACGAATAAATGGAAAGGTGTTTGTGGGAAATGGAAATCACTTGACCTACTTTGTGTTTAGGATGGAATGATTATTCAAACCTAGCCGCTCAGGATTTACGTAAGTAATGTACGAGTAATAGTGTTTTAAGCTTTCAATCGAATTAGGGTGTTTACTAGAAAGGAAACCACATGCATTCCCTACTATATTTTCCCACGTATGATTTAGCTACCAATATGTATAAAAGTACCTTGATTTAGCAATAAACGATGAATGTGAATGTGATCAGGACTTGAGTGTTTACGAGTCTCTTAGAATACTTATAGCCCGAAACCGGCCAGGTCTAGAGATACTCAAGCAGTCGACACTTATCTGTTGGCCACGAAATCAACTCCCGTTTACAACACTAGCATTGTTTTTGGGTGTGAGAGACTCATGGAGCTGAAGTGGAAGTGCATTCGGATCATAAGCCTCTCGAAAGTATTGTTAAAAAGCCTCTATTTAAAGTTCCTCCCCGCTTACAAAGAATGAGGCTGTGTTTACAGAAGTATGACATTTAAGTTAAGTATGTCCCAGGAAAGTTTCAATACATTGCTGATACCCTCTCCAGGGCATGCGATGAGTCCAGTATGCCCAGTGACAGTGAAATGCATAAAGACATGGAGTATTTTATTCATAGTGTTGTGTCTAGTCTCCCCATCTCAGATGTTAAGTTGAAGGAGCTAAGAGATTTGAATTCCAATGATCCAACCATGCAGATGTTACACCAATACTCTTTACAGGGTTGGCCTGCTCATAAGTGTGATGTACACCCATCTCTAAAGTCCTTTTGGGATGTACGAAATGATATTCATGTCACAGATGGAATTTTACTCAAGGATAATAGGCTTGTTATGCCATCCTCATGGAAAAAAAGATATTCTCTACAAATTACATCTGAGTCACTGTCGGATTGAAAAAAGCAAAGCCAATGCAAGAATGACAGTATTTTGGTCAGGCATGACTAAAGATATTGAAGAGATGGTTTCTAGTTGTGAAAAGTGCATGAAATACTAGAGCAAACAACCCAAAGAACCAATGCAAACTCGCTATGTCCCTTTATTACCCTGGCAGACAGTTGCTTCAGATATTTTAGAGCACAAAAATCAAAACTATCTTGTGGTCATTGATTATTATTCAAAGTACATTGAGGCACTCCAACTCAAGGGTAAAGCAAGTCAAGATGTTATTCAGGGTCTTAATGAAATATTTTCCAGGTACAGATACCCCCAAACACTAGTGGCTAGGCAGTATGCTTATAGGTGTGGCATGCAAATCACAACAATCCGTCCCATTTATAGCCAGTCAAATGGCGTTGCAAAAAAGGCAGTACACATTGTCACAAAACATGTTAAGAAAAGGAGGTAACCTGAATGAAGGTCTCATGAAGTATCACAATACACCAATAAGTAATTTTCCTTACTCACCCAACCAAATGTTGTTCAGCCGGCAAGTTCGTACACAGGTTCCAGTCCACCCCTAAATGTTAGTGCCACAAGTCTGTAAAGATGTTCACTTATTACTTGAAAGGCGTTCAGCTAAGTACAAGGAATTCTATGATCGAGTGCCGAACAGTTACCCCCACTTAAGGAAAGGGATAGTGTAAGGTTCATGAAACCAGGTAATAAACACTTAGCACCTGCTGTAGTTAAGGGTGAACATGAGGCTCCCAGATCTTATGTGATTACTGATGAGACGGGTAAAGAGTACCGTAGAAATAGACGTCAAATTCATCTTACTCAGGAACCACCTACTACTCTAAGCGCGTACCTAAATGATGTCTCAGATTCTGTAACTGACCAATGTGATGTAAACATGCCTAGTACAGAGTCTTATGCTGAGTCGGAACTGACAACTACTGACAACAATCAGTCTCCAGGTCTGCGTCGCTCTACGCGGGCTAAGTGCATTCCAGGTTGGCATAAAGACTATATCATGCACTAGCAAATTTATAACTTAAGTTTATTCACAGTTGAGTTCCTATTTACTCCGTATTCTAGCCCCACTTATTGTGAGTAATATGATTTGTAACGAGCACAACTAGCTTAGGAACGGGATGTTATGATTGGTTGAACTTTGTAACAAGATCAGGGTGAATTGCACCATCACGTGCCGAGTTCTTTTAGAATAAACTTTGCTCTTGTGCAAAGTGGATGCGTGTTCTCGATCTCTTGCTCATAATGGGTGCAGAGAGGAGTAGGACCTTCACATTGATCAGAAAGCAGGTTTCAGCAGATGTAAACAAGAACGTTCAGAGGAAAGAACTTACATGCCACTTTGCTGATTTGCATAGCCCGTTTTTTCAAATGACCTGGAAAAAGAATTTGCAGCATTGGTACGGATCCTGTGCCGCTTTTAGTTGAACAGCATTACCATGTTCTAACTGAAATTGTTATGGCGCTTAATTCGCAGATTTTGAAAGTAATTGTTAGAGAGGGTTTCCCTTCTTCGGTAGTAGATGGTCATGGAAGCGATGCTTAAAAAATGACAGAGAGAGTAAAGGGGAGGTCCGTCACTGTGGTGCTTGGGCAATTGCCACAGTTAGAAATGCATGAAGAGAGTACTTCAAGACAAACATTTATTCAGCAGATGCTGATGTCTGGTTTACTGCTAAAGAGGCAGTTATTTAGATAGCCATCGAGTATTCCTTGTAAGAAAGTTTTGTTCATCCCTTCAATAATTCATTGAAAGCCAGTTCGGTGAGCGATAGACTTGTTTATCACAATTATATACCACAGCGAAAACCATGCTATATAAGCAAACTTTCAGCATGATTGTATGATTCTCTTTGGAACCAGTGGACATTCTACGTTGTTAGCGTACATAGCAATTCAATTTTTTTATTATGACAAGCTTTGATTCTAAAACGTGGTGCAGCGACCATTGGCTGAAGCAGAAGACAATTGACGAGCTAGGGAAAAGCAATCTGGATTCCCAAGGAACCTTGAAGTTAGTCCACGCGGACGACATTGCCACCTTGGACTTACCCTTGGACAGAAGAAACTCGTGCTACACGCCTTAGCAGATGACTGAATGGTTCGAAAAAATCCCTAACGCTGGCGACACAAAACCAATTGAAACAACGCCTGTCACTACCAAGACATTGGCGAGCAATGGCGGTTTAGAAGAGCCACTGACAAAGATCGGAGGAGTTTCATTAGACGACCTGCTTGTCATGCTCAGAGCCACAGAACAGCCATTGTCTGTGCCCCTCGAGAGGGTTGACAACAACCCACAGGTGTTTCTTGGCGTACAGGACAAGAAGGGGGGTGACTGCTTTCTTTGTAAGCACTGAAACCTACGATGGATCTGTTGAGGATGAACAAGAAATTGGTGGGAACACAGATACACGCATTATTCTACGTGCCCCAAGAAGCAAGCCAAAACTAGAAAATATTTCATTATCTATGTGGGTTGCTGCAAATGCGTGAATATTGCACAAGTTGCCGAATACAGGAAATCATATATGGTACTTTGTGGCTCACGTTTGAAAGCATCTGGTCAGATATCTTATCATATAGAAACAAAGACATGTTTTCCACAGCTGATGTTTTAATATTCGTAAAAGTACAGTCTACCGTTTATTCATTTCTGGCCTCATTCACTTCTGTCACCGAGTGATGCAGTTCAGATCGAACCAAGTCATCTGGTACAAGTTTCCTCCTTTGTCTTTATTTTGACTTGGCACTTCGTGCCTCTGTTGCCCAGCGAGGATATGGCTTGCGATTATTGATTTTCAAAATGGCAAACAGCAAAGTCGATTCATGGAAGATAAGAAGCGAAGACATCGTTTACATTAGATTCATAAAGATCTCATTGGGCTCAGCAACTAAACAACAAGGATATAATTGTTTCAAGGTGAGATGTTAAATAAATAATTAATTTATTAATGCGATCTGAACCCTGCACCACCTACAAACATGAATCCTAGCTATAAAAAACTCCCTACAAATATACCATTCCAATGTACCTCCTTCCTGAACTACTGGCCACCAACTTGGCTCTCAACTAAACAGGATCAATGCCACATAAAGACTCTTCCCCTACCTTATCCTCACCTATAATGCTTACATTTCGCTAAGATAATGAATTACATTTTTCTAACTTTATAATTAGCTTATTTTTGACCACAGTCATGTTCACATTTTTCCTGAAGCAAAAAGGATGAAAGATGCAAAGGCAGCTTTGAAAAGGGCTGTAACACTTTCAGCCCCATCAACAACAAAAAAATCTGCACCAAAGAATTGCAGGGTCGTAACCAGGTATATGGGATCAGGGATCAGAGTGCCGGGATCGGGATCAAAGACCCGGGATCCCGGGTCACAAGTCATGGGATCAGGATCAGCCATTTTTTGTGTGTGTCTTTGAGGGATCAGGGATTGAGCTTTTCAGATACTTCATTATTAATGAGAAACTAGAATACTTCGTTTTGCAAGCAAAAAGACGTCTTTTCATGTCTAGTGAAAAAGCTTAAACCTGGCTTTATAATATTTTAGCGTTTCCGTCACGCAATCAGCAGTTTTAAAGCTCACCTTACTCGTATTTCATAGTTGACATCCAGCGGTTTTACTGAAAACAAGGCTTTGGCTGGGGTGCTCAGTCTCGCAGGCTCATAAAACCTGGTCATATTGCATTTACTCGCGCATTTGCGGTTTCTGCTGTGTCGGACTGTTGAAGAAGAGCAAGATGGGCAAGTGAAGGAAAAGAAGTCGAGAACGACGGTATGAAAATCTAACTACTATTTTGCAATTTTTACCACACTCTTGCCATACTTTTTCATGGTTGTAAAATGCTGCGTGCAAATTGAAGGCCACTGTTGTTTATGTTTCCAGATCACGTGACTATTCTTGGTCGCCAGCGAGAGAACAGAGAGAACGGTCACAGCGATGAGCGAGCCGAAGGCGATCTTCACGCCGGTCAGTTTAGTGTTCTACTAATTCCTCTATTCAGCTTGATAAATTATTCGACATTAGATTCTCATACAAACACTGTAATTTCTCATGCGGTTATGGCTTCAAAAACCGTGACAAGGTCTTCACTATTGCAATGCGCAACTGTGTCAGAAGGAGTAAATAGAGTAATAGAGAACAATGCATCAGATACATTGTCCTTGACAGATCTTAAAGGACATTTTTCTTTACGCAGATCTCGGAAATCTCAGTCGAAAAAATCTCGTTCACCGAATTGTCGTCACAGACATAAAATGCATCAACGACCAAGGTAAAGCTAATTCGTTTTTTGTAAATCTGATACCCTGTGTCATATGATGGGCTGATCGGTGCATGTAAAAGTCACGCAGGCGAGTACATCACCACATTGTCACCAAGTATGAGCAAGTATATCGCTGAGTACTATCGCAGATATCAAGCAAGCGAATAAGCGAAAATATTGTGGGCAGTGGGAGAAATAAAACGTTAAATGCACATCCTGGATCTTTAGATCAGTATTTAAGCATAACTACAGGACGTATCTGGAGCCTTTTTTTCTAGCAATTCTCTGTGAAGATCTTCACAGCAGGAATGACTGTTTCTCGAAGGAAAAACTCAAAATAAATTGGCTTGAGCAATCAGAGGAAGATCCTTTAGTCTACAATGAAGGAAACTTTGACGATCAGAATTCACCAAAATGCATCATGGACCGAGTCTCTGTTGATCGGGAGGCTAAACAATTTATTCTAAGAAGGAATGAAGAACGGCATCTCAAGAATTTGGGTAACAGGCAAGTGACGATGAGAGCCAGGAAGAGGAGAATCTTGCAGAAGTGGAAGACGAAGAGCCTAGTAGCAGAACCCGGTTTCAGGCTGGACGCAGTAGATCTGGGAGAGGAGTCACCAGATATCTTCTTTAAATACACGTTTTTGCATTTTCAGCCACAATTTCACTATTGCAATAAAATGGAAAAGCTTAAAATAACAATAATGAGGCTACAAGTGGCAGAAATGAAATATTAGCATGCAAGAGTCAACTAAACACTTTTAGTGCTCGAGTGGAGTCTTTTTTTTAATGTTTAACGCCGGTCTCATTTTCTCGATAAGCCTTTCTCATAGTCCTTTGTGGTTGTACCTGGCCTCGTGCTCTCTTACCTTGTGCTTCGCGCTCAGTCTTGGCTCGCATTGTGTATATTTTTCTCCTTGCCAGCTCACCTTTGGAAGCTCGACTTGAAGGCAATTCTATTCGTTAATGAACAAAGTCTTTTTCGAACTTTGATCCACCTTTCTTGATAATTGAAAATTCGATGGTATAAATGTCGTGCCTTATATAGATGCCTAGTTGTTATTAATGAATGATAATCGACGTCGGGGAAACATAACTTAACCACATCTCTCTATGGGATCAGCACGACGTTTCGTACGGGGAGGAGGCAAGACATTGGTTCATTTTGATTAATCTTTTTTACATATCAATGATTTTTTTCACAATAATATTTTTTTTATTTTTCTGTTTCATATTTTGCCTCTTTTAAGCTGTAACAATTTACCCTTAAATATATTTAGTCTTATGTCGTTCTTGTTAGCTAGTTAAATTTGTCAACAAAAAAGAAGTGTTCATATTTTAAAGAAGGGTGTGCGTATTATGCTCTATCCTTCAATGAATTTAATTTTTCTTTGTTGTTATAACCAACTGATCTTTTTTTAATTCAGTCTGCGAGCACTTCAATCCATAGTGATAATTTTAGCTTGATTGATAGTCCTTTTAAAGTAATAATTTTAAATTATCCTACGGTTGAGAGCTGTCGTATGCAGTTGTTTGGAGAGGAGAATATTTCACGTAATCCACCAGAACCAAGGCCATCATGAAGGGATGACTGTTTGGTAATACTAAGTAAGGAGGTATGCCAAGTTGATTGTAGGAAGATGATTTGCCAGACAATTCACTGCATCTATGGTTAATGTAGTAGTAATTTATCAAAAAGGCTATAGTACATTCAAATGTGTACAGTTCCCTGAGCTGAGTCAAAACAATCTAACTTTACTGCTGTCATTATGAATAACCAGTGGCCGATCCAGACTTTGAACTAAGTGGAGGGCTTGTTCATCAAGACTGTGAGATAAGAGGGGGGGCCCACTCTAAAAAAAATTTCTTAGCCCCGCAAGCCTCAGTTTAGCTTACATGTAGGAATGTGATGGGACCTGAGTCCTCTGGGCCCCTTCCCTAAATCCGCCATTAGTATCTGGAAATAGAACAATGTATTAATTAATGATTAGTCGCCGAAGGCAACGTGAATGTCAGCGAATCGTCTCGGTGACTATTTGCTGATATTCACGTCGCCTGAGGCGACTAATTTATTGTTTTAGTATGAATTACATTGATGATTATTCAAGATAATAATAACATTATTGATCAATTTCCGACTCGGAAACATCAACAAATCTGGCTGTCATTTTGAAAACTGTTAGCCTTCAATGTTATCATCATGGCGCGGTGATTATAGCAGGATAAAGCGAAGCTCCTAGCCAATCATAGCGCTCGACTTCCGATAATCATCAATGTAATCATACTAATTTTTATTAAAGTCATTTTATGTGCATTGCAGTAAAAAGCTCTCAGTAAAATTTTCGTTCAGGCCAACAGGAGGGCATTTTGCATGCGCATGCGTGAGTCCGCTGAACGACAATAGCGTAGGCGCATCAAATCTGATGGCGGGAAATCGAGAACTCGCACGTAAAGTTACAGTCCTTTGAAAAGCCATTTCGTTGGTGCTTTGAATACCGTACTTTCCTACAAAAAATATTGTCCATGACAAAAATCGGACGTTTTCTACGCGCGTTTTCACTTGTAGATTTTTCAGCAGTAGGGTTTCTTGGCCTTTAAAGACAAGACTCAACGCCAAAAGTCATGGTCCTGTATAAGTCTGATTTTCACTGGCAAAGCAATGCATTTCTATGGTTTGATTTCCAAACTCGTGGTTTTATTTAGGAAGGAAATTCATCGTAGCAATGTTCAGCTGCTTTAAGACAAAAATCCAAAAAAACATTTACCACGCGAGGTTTATTTATTAGCGTGATGCCTCATGTTAAACTGATCGCGGAGACACGCGTTTATATATGCCACAAAACTTGAAATCTATGGGGTTTTAACAGTTTTTTGAAAGTTTTCGCGGAAAAATTTATAAAAAATATTCTCCTATACGAAGTGAACAATGGATTGAGTTTGAAGCAACAATTACAAGTACATAATCACTTGAGCATTTCATAAGCTCAGTTGCAAACAAAAAGAATGCACATACTCCGAAAAAACGAACAGTACTTTTATTTTTCTTCAACTCTTAAAGGTACAGAGATTTTTCCTAAGCTACTATTTTGAAGCGACTCTTGAGTAACAGCTCCTGTCTCCCACAATCGATTTCTTGTTATTAATATATATTTGATGACAGTAGTAATCTATTCAAAACAGAGAATGGCCATCACTCCATAAATCTAACTGACGATGTTTATCACCTTCAAAGCCTGTTTAAACATAAGACAGGAAGTTTGTTAAAGGGGTGCATATAATGCTGTTTCCTCAAAAAATAAATACTTCTGCTAAAGGACCCAAATGAGCTGGGATGCGACAACAAACATGACACAAATGGATGGATGAATTTGTCTGTTATTAATCTTTCTGATGAGAGCTCTTTACTGTATCCAGATGAACCTCTTATTTAAGGTGTACATCATGGAAGAATTATCAAGCAGAAACTGATACGTTAAACAGGAATGTGGTTCAATACAGAGGAGAAGCTGGTCTCAGTCAACAACCATCGTGAATGAAATGTCTCACAAATTAGCATATCAACAAATGCAGTATCCACAAAATATATCATTTAGGAATAAATGCGATTTTTTTGCAACAGAAGCCAGGATTGACTTAAAAGGTGTATTGATAACGTTTCATTTCGTGCTATTTTGGGGTTGGGGAGTTAGGCTAGATTTTCTTTAAAACGCCAAAATGTTATATTTATTTGCATAATGAAATGTAAACAAACAGTGTACCATCAAAATAAGGTGGAGAAAATCAGAATTCAAACCGATTGCTGTAATTTTTTTCCTTTGTATAACTAAATGAGAAAATACTCTTATTTTCTAAACACAATCTTACTGCCTTCATTATACTGATTTAAATTTATAGTTGAAGGGCGTGTATTTTATTTCTCAACGAAGACGTACCGGAGAAGAAAGCTAAAATTACTGCAGAAGGCGATTTTTCACAGCCTTCATCAAAGCGCCATTCATTAGCGGAAGTATTCTTAGTTTCATTAATCATTAACTTAATCTGGGGAGAAAGGCAAGATTTCGAGATAAACAAGCCAGAGAAAGGGTGAAAAACAGTTTCACGGCAGAATGGACACTTATTTAACCACTGTATTCCTGAAACGATTAAGTTCGATTTTAGAGTTATACTATTGAGAAGAATTAAGTATCTATAGGATAATTGTTTAACGACAAACTATCATACTGACCTTTTCCTCCTGCTCAAAAAAATGTGCGCGAAATGTTAGGTAGTAAGAACATTCAGCCGCCATCTTGTCTTCGATGTACTGTTTTACGAAAGGAAAGACTGTCCTCTCAAGGGCGACAGCGAGGCTCAAATAAACTCACTTTCATCGTAGAAATACCACGATACCTTAAAGAACATGTTTGTGGAATGTAGCACCCAATACACGTCATTCAGCTCCAGAAAACGGCCTGCAAATGCTAGTACTGAACGTAAACAATTCACAGAAAATGCCTCTGTGGCACTTCAACAGCCCATATTGACGCATGCGCATACAAAATGCCCTCCTGTTGTTCAGGCCACAGTTGAGAAAGAGGTATGGAAGGCATTCCAAGAGGTGAACACTTTGTATGAACAAGGAGGTTTGAAGGAAGTCATGGTTACCATGAAGCTTCTTTGGTCAACAGCTGTGCATTTGGCAACGATATCGCTGAGAATAAAGCAAGTAACTTGGCTTCTTGTCCGTGGAACCACAATCGTCTAATTATCCGTATTGCACATGGGAAAGGTTACTTCTCTTCGAGAATCAACTACCACTCTTGTTCCGTCTCAGGCTTCCATTTAATTCGTTTATTTATCAGTGGAGATGTATGTTTAAACCCTGGTCCTGGTAAATGTGACAATTGTGGCCAAGCTACTACGAGAAACCATGGCTGTT
>OZ037776.1:43984115-43994115 GCA_964035525.1 Porites cylindrica | reverse complement strand
AAAGGACGAAGAAATAAGCGAAGAGACGGATCAAGCATTGACGTTCCAAGACGATATCTATTATTGGGTTCTGAAAATTAAAGAATTTGTAACAGACGAACATTATCCGGCGAGTACGTTCCAAACCAACCAACACTTAGAGTCCACATCAACCTTCCAAAACTACATTTCCAACCATTCGACGGAAACCCACTCGAATGGCTTACGTTTTGGGATAGTTATAGTAATGCGGTACACAACAATCATGAACTGAATAATATTCACAAAATGAACTATATGAAGGGGTTGATAACCAGCAACGCAGCACGCCCGATTTCAGGGCTACCAATGACATCACAAAACTATGAAAAAGCCATTGAAATGCTGAAAGAACGCTTCGGAAGAAAACAAGTTCTAATCAACACGCATATGGAATTGCTTTCAAAAATCAGCGCACCCTCAACTGATGTGCGGCAATTACGAAAATTTCACGATAGCTGCGAGAGCAATATTCGTGCCTTAGAAACACTGGGAGTCCAGACAGATTCATATGGAAGTCTGCTAATCCAAATACTACTAAAGAAATTACCAGAACAATTACGTTGTACAATACTAAGAACAAATCCTCTCGCAGATTGTTCCCTAAATGATTTACGAACAGCACTTTGTCATGAAATAGACACAAGGGAAAAAAGTCAACTTACGCAAGAAAACGACACAAGCTCAGACGTTGACGACGTTCTCGTACCCACAGTTGGCGCCTACTCACAAACACTCAACCGCACCTAATACACCCCTCACCAAGAAGCTTCAATACGAACGGAAGATTTCAGCCAAAACCATGCATATATTGCGATGGGAAACACCGTCACAACAAATGCTCGAAAGTAAAAACAACAAAAGAGAGACGGACCATATTGGCGCAGAAAAATAAATGCTTCAACTGCCTCCGATCAGGCCACACAAGATATCAATGTCGCTCAAAAGGACGATGTCTAAATTGCGGACAAAAACACCATACGTCGATCTGTGAACCAAGTGAGCCTAATCGGGATTCAAGCAAAAAACATGAAAACCAAGAAGACCCACAAAACAACAACATCGTCACATCCACAATGACAACCTTGGCAAGTACAACGACACATACAAATACACTAATGCAAACTGCACTGGTCACAGCAAGCGGACCAACTAAGAGACGCCAAGGGTGCATCCTTATCAATACCGGATCACAGAAGACATTCATTATGCAATGCCTGAAGAATACGCGACAGTTGAAAGCTGCTCGGAGCGAAATACTAGACGTAACCACATTTGGTTTAACCAGAGGTACTCCAAAATCCTACGAAGTCGTAACACTTACCATAAACGCGGAAAAAAGCAAAATAACAGCCTTAGTCACGCCCATCATCTGCCTACATTGCCCGGCTTATTTTAATAAATATATTGAACATATAAGTAACACCCATAATCATAACACGAGATCCGTTTCCAATAACAATATTACAACACCAGCTTGTAAAAGGAACTCTGGCCTTCGAACGTTTCACTCAAGCGCTTGCCGTTTGTGGAACGCTCTTGATCCCGAACCTAAGACACTCTCCCATACTAATTTTAAAAATTACTTATTTAAACTTTACCGTAGTTTGATTTCTTCTCTTGATCATTTTAAGATTTGTAAAACCTTTTAGTTTCATTAGTAGTCAATTAATCAATATTGTATTAATAGTAGTTTATTATGTAATTTTAGTTGGTAGATTATATTGGTAGTTAATTAATTAATCGATACTTTTTATTACTTTAATTGTAGCAGGGCCATTATGAAAACTACTGGGTGACCAGTAATCAATGTCTTTACCCTCGTTAAATAAAGTTATTACTTACTTACTTACTTGCCTACCACTCTCAAGTACCCAACATACGCAAATTCCTATTGAATTCAAAGCTCTCACTTTTGCCGATCCACTAAACGCGGAAGGTGAACGCACAATCGATATACTCATCGGAAACGACCACTACGCCCAGACCATTGTGGGAAACACAAAGAAATCACAAGATGAGAGATGGATAGCCACACAAAGCAAGTTTGGATGGCTTCTCTCAGGACCAGTACCCAACAACGAATCCAGTACAGAAACTACACTCAGCACATTATGTCGAATAGTTGATGCACAGCGCACAAGAAACAAAGGCCTCAATGCAACTCTCACTAGGTTCTGGGAAATAAACAAAATCCCAGACGAATGCAACGACCCTGAAGCAACAGACGTCCAGAAACATTTTCAAGATACTATTGAATTCAACAAAGTTACAGGCAGATATAATGTAAGACTCCCATGGAAGGACAACAAGCAAAACCTACCAAAAAACTTCACATTAATGAAAAAAAGACTGAACAACCTGCAACATACCCTAAAAGGAAAACATCCAGAGCTTATTTACAAATACAACAACCAACTGCTCGATCAACTCAAGAGAAGACTTATAGAACAAGTCCTCGATCCGAACACACATCAACGTGTCATACACTACATACCCCATTTTCCAGTCTTCAAGGAAAGCAGCACAACAGCTATGAGAATCATTTACGACGCTTCAGCAAAAATATCATCTACGGCATTAAGCCTCAACGATTGCCTTCATACAGGGCATAACCACATACAAAGACTACAAAGTATGTTACTCACCTTCAGATCACACAAGATAGCCTTCACGGCAGATATCGAAAAGGCGTTCCTACAAATAGAGCTAAACACTCAAGACAGGGATGCTACGAGATTCCTTTGGTTCAAAGATGTAGACAAATCAGCAAATAATCCAGATAATTTAGTCGTCTACATATTCTGTCGAGTACTTTTCGGAGCTGCGCCGTCTCCATACTTACTGAATGCCACAATACAGCATCACCTCATCAAGCAAGGCGACCGGATATCAAAAGACTTACAACGTTCGATTTACATAGACAACGTCCTTACCGGAACAGACACTATATCTGAAGCCTTACAGTATTACACATCATCAAGAAACTGTTTCCAAAAGACGGGTATGAATTTACAACAATGGACTAGCAACTCCCCTGCTTTAATCCGCCAAGCTCATGATGACGGAGTATACGCAGAACCAATGGTCAAAGTACTACGACTCAATTGGAACACAAAGACCATACTTACAGAAATCCAAGCTACACTGAACAGTCGCCCACTTACTTATCCATATACAGACATCAATAACGGTCCACCTCTTACCCCATCCCATTTCCTGCGCGGACACAGAATTCTAACACTACCAGATACAGAAGAAGACTCCAACTACATCCCTCAAGAGTCGGCCAAAGATTTATCAAGACGAGCAAAATACCACCAGAAAATAATGCAAGCTTTCTGGAAACAATGGCAAAGGGAATACTTAACCGGTCTCAGGGAACAACATTCATCGCAGAAGAACAAAAACATATCGGAGAACGTGTGGCTCGAGGTAAGGTTGTCCTGATACATGACGAAACACCGCGAAATCAGTGGAAACTTGTAGTCATCATTCAACTACATCAGGGGAAGGATGGATTGGTACGCTCTGTCACTCTGAGAACAGCAAAGGGAAACCTAATATCGAGACCTACTGAGAAGCTTTACCCTCTTGAAGTGTTAGCCGAGGAAGATAACCTGCAAGACTCTAAAGATAAATTTGAGAACCCTGAAGAAATAAGGTCCACAAGCGAAAAACGAACACAACGAGCTAGTGCTCAACGAGCCGCACTATAAAATAAAGGAACTCTCTAAACTTAATGAACTTTGAATACTACTACCTTATACCTGTGTAAATCTCTATCATCAACATTTTATTGCTGGCCCGGGAAAGTGTAATGAAATCAGTACATTAACAGTAAATTATGTACGTGTAATTAGTCATCACTATGTACGTCACTAATCAAATATTCTAAGCCTTGGCTGAGGAATAAACACAAGATCATACACAGATCAGTCTGATCGATATCTCCGAAATAGGGTTCTGATTTTGAGAAGCTGCATGAATTTAACATGTTCTTAAAACATCTTAAATCAAAAGCAGAGAACACAAATGAAGACAGTGATAGTGCTGGGAACCTCATCAGTGGACCTCAGACAACGACCGAATAGTATCCCATGATGCACCTTGTTTCATGTTATATTATCACTGCGTGCGTGACATATCATGATCAGTAATCTTCATCACGCGCGAAATAACCATTGCAGTGCTCATTGTGGATGGTTCCAAACATGTTTTGATTCAGCAGCTTCTGCTTTTGAGATTATCTAGTTGGCTTCTATTGGCTATGCTTTAAAGGAGAATTTCAGCGCTACTTTGACTAAGAAGGGTTTTACATGTGTTCCACTGATCTGTCGAGAACTATCTACTTGTGCACTCGGTCGCACTGTAAACACGAAGTAAAAGACTCGGCAACTGATAAGCTTCGCTAGGTTCAATAGGAGAACCAAAACCACGACTGATCTAAAAAGTGGGTCCAACAAAACAGCCGCTACGCTGTGAAGCTAATTACCAAAGGAGGATTTATTACAGCATCGCGCTCACAGGCGCTCAGTTTACAACAGAGGTTACCAATAAAATTTAACCTATCGATGCGGCAAACAATTTCAGTGAAGCACAATCTACCCGGTACTGTCTCAAGCAATCTTCAAGGAAATTTCCTGGCCAGAATACTGATCTCATCTTTTGAATAAATAAAGTTTCTGATGTTCCTTGTTCAAATGCTGAGCAGGCTTGTTTACGTTGTGCCAGCTTGCATGATGCGTGGCACCTTTCTTTGGGTTCCTATCACACTGAAACACACCATTATTCACCGCTCCTTCTTCAAATTAAAATAATAAAAGTCAAATTCCTTTTAACAATAACCACTTTGAAAATTTAAAGTGATTGCTTCGGCATAAAGCGCTCTCGAAAGCACCCAAAAGATTGTAGCCTTCAGCAGACTTTACCCATATATTATCACACATGGCGTTGAAATGTGACAAAAGATTCGAAATTTCAGCCATCTTTGGTCGATGAAAAAGTCCTCAAAATGTGGGTACCTCTGGGTACTTCTTAGCCTGTAAAATATTCAAGACTTCATTTTTCTGGCGTGAGGTCCACATTTGGAAGATTTCAACATATATTCCTAAAATTCTTGAATATTCATGACTGTGGAGAACTTAGGTGTTTGTGTGATGCTTGCGTGACTAAAAGAAATTCGAGCAGATCTGTCAAGATCTGTTAACTGATAGCTGTTTAGTTTAGTAATCAGGTGTAATTTTAGACTTAGGAACCCTAGCACGCGAGAAAAAGGGTTTTTGTGTAATCACTTGTGATCGGAGAACATTAAACAAGACTGGCACAGTTCTCGTGCGCCTGTTTTGTCGAGATCTTTAAGCTATTCATGACAAAAGTGGCACCTCCGACGGGACACCGTTAAAAACGTCATAGTGCGACGAGTACAGTGAAAAATGGCTGTGGGGACAAAGTTAGCGATGCTGGAATTCACAGACAGGGAAACAGAAAGTGTTATTGCGAGAGGACATCTACTATCGCTAGAAAGGCAGCGCAAGATCTTAGAGAAGAGACTCGAAGAAGTCCACAACTTAAAGGTGGAAATCCAAGACGCTAAACTAGAATGCGGTGAGAAAGCAGAGGATGTCAAAGCTTGGAGCGAAGATATTGAAGCCAAATTAGTGAAATTTGAGCAATTGGTAAACAGCGTGGAAAAGATTACAAAGGAGATCAAGCGCAAAGAGATGGAAGAGGAAAAGCAAGCTGAACTAAAATTCACTGCCCAGATGAAGGAAAACCAATTCGAAAAAGAGTTGAGATTCGAAAAAGAGAAGTACGAGAAGAAGATACAGTTAGAGAAGCTAGAAGAAAATCTAAAAGGAATGATGTCACATAAAGTGGCGAACACAAAGCTTTCAAAACTTGTCATAACAAAATTCAATGGCATGTACGTCGACTGGGTGAGATTTTGGAGCCAATTTGAGGCAGAGATAGACACCATTCAAATACCGGCCGTAACCAAATTTTCTTACCTCAAGGAATTGCTTGAAACGAAGGTTTGCCTTAACGTCGATGGTCTCCCTTTCAACTCTGAAGGTTACGAAAGAGCGAAAAACATTTTGAAAACAAAATCTGGGAAAACGAGTGAGATCATCAATGCATACGTGCAGGCGATTTTGGCATTACCTCACATCCCCGGAAGTCAGCCAGCGAAGATACATGATTTTTACAAAGTTGTTATCAAATGTGCAAGCATTGGAAACCTTAGGAAAGCTAAGAGAGATCTCCGGGTACGTAAGAATGACGATCGATAAATTGGAAGGCATTAGAGGAGACCTGGTCAGAAGCGATGATGATTGGCAGGAATAGGAATTTCCTCAACTGGTCTTGGCCCTCAGAAAGTGGACAGAAAGAAACCCCCAGAAGTAGGACGACAGAGCCATGGAAAAGCCTCCTTTAGGAGTCCAGCCATTTAAGAAATAGAAAACCTTCCAGGCCAAGCAGCAGGAAACGAAGTCTAAACCATGCGCTTATTGTGAAGAAAGCGGACACAGACCTAGCGATTGCAGCAAAGTTGCTTCTGTGGAGGAGTGAAAGAAAGTACTAATCGAGAAACAGCTGTGCTTCAACTGGGCTGGTACCAAGCACAAGGCTTTCGAATGTCGCAGTCAAGTGGGTTGCCTATTCTGCAAACGAAGACATCATTCTTCAATTTGTGACAGGGAATCAACAGAACACATGCTAGTAGCGACTGGAGACACAACAGTCACTTACCCAGTTGAATGTCGAAGGAACTAAAATGCCGGGCACTGCTAGATATCAGAGCTGGTAGTTCCTATGCTTCCTCCGCACCACTCGAATGCCTCCAAAAACGACCTATTTGTTGATGCAGTCAACAAACCAGGTGATTGAGCTTCACAAGCTGAAGATCAGCAATGTGGATGTTAGTTTTCACCTCAAGACGGAAGTTACAAAGGTAAACCGTACCCAGCTCCTTTTCCTTGGAAAGTATAAAGAGAAAATTGCAAGACTTTCCCATCTGCAAGGTATCATCATGGACGATACAGACGAGAAGGCAGAACTCCTGATACATCCAATACTTGGAGCCAGCGAATATGCGCGAGTGAAAGTAAACAGCATGTCACGAATCGGTAAACCGGGGAAGCCAATAGCGGAGCTAACTCGTTTTGGATGGACAATGATGTCCCCTGGGAAAGAAGTAGACTTGACCAACATGTTCTTGACGCAGGCGTCCTCTTGTGATTACAAAAACCTCTGCAGACTTGATGTGTTAGGCCTAGAAGATATGAACGTGGCAGACCAAGGAATCGTTTATAAAGAATTCAAAGAGCAGTTAAAGAGAATTCCAGAAGGGTGGTACGAAGTTGGTTTACCTTAGAAGGGCAACCATCCTCCTTTATTCAACAACGAAGCAGGAAGTTTGAAGAGACTGAATGCACTCACTAAGAGATTGGAAAAACAACCGGGGCTGCTTGAACGCTATGATTCTGTGATTCAGGATCACCTAGCCCAAGGTATTGTGGCGTGTGTGGAAACTGAAGCTAAAGAGAGAGCATTTTACATACTGCACAAACTAGTCATCCAAGAAACAGCTGAAAGTACCAAGTTGTGCATTGTCTATGATGCATCTGCATGAATGCCTCAAGATCGGACCACTGACTCGAAACCAGCTGTGGGGCATCCTGGTGAGAAACTGTTTCCATTCCGTAGCTATCTCAGGTGATCTAAAGCAAGCATTTCTCCAGGTTCGAATCTGGGAACCAGACAGAGATGTGATGCAGTTTCATTGGTACAAGGATCTGAAGACTAAAGAGATTGAGGCGTTACACTTCACACAAGCTCTCTTTGGCTTGGCGCCGTCTCCCTTCTTGCTTGGGGGAGACTTGCGGGAACATCTCGAGCTCTGTCGGGAACGGTTTCCAGCAGAAGTGGAAGAAATCCTCTGAAGTCTATATGTCGACGACCTCACTACTGGTGGATCGACTGTTCGAGGGACGCAGCAATTGAAAGAATCTGTGCAGACAATCCTCAGTGAAGCCCAGTTCGAATTACATAAATGGCACTCCAATGTACCAGCCTTAGAAACTGATACGTTGCAGGAGGAAAAAATTTCAGAACAAGAATCGAGCCATGCCAAACAACAACTGGGAGAGAAGCCAGGCAAGACAAAGCTATTGGGAATGCCGTGGGAGAAAGAAAAGGATACGATCGCTGTTGTCTTCCCCACACAACCGTTAGAACCCACTAAGAGAGAGCTTCTGGGAAGTCTAGCCAGAATTTACGACCCACTTGGTCTCGCTTCCCCCTACCATATTGGAGGGCAAAGTGCTGTACAGACAAGTATGTGACAGCCGTCTTGCCTGGGACAAGGCGTTATCTGGCATAGCGTTAGACAAGTGGAATGCTTGGAAGAAGATATTGCCTGACAAGGTTGAGATACCACATAGCCTAGCTCAGCATCAAGAGAGAATCGTTGGCATTGATCTACATGGATTTGGAGACGCTAGCAATAAAGGGGTGGCATCGGCAGTGTTCACAGTTGTATGTCAAGCACAAGGTACTCAGCAAAGCCTCGTCACAGCTAAATTACACCTAGCTAAGCAGGGACTAACTATTCCCAGACAGGAACTAGTATCCACTCATATGACAGCAAACCTCATCAGCAACGTGAAAGAAGCCTTGACAGGATTCCCAGTGAAAGGTGTCTAAGGTGTCTGTTGTTTACATCTATTGGTCCCATATTGATATCATTTGAAAGTAGACGTTGCGGCCAACATGTTGACATATTTTGTGGCTTCTGTTGACTTTCCTTGTAGACAGTACAGCCATTTGTTTTCTAGAAAGAAACACAAACTGAGAATTACCGAGGAAAAACTGCCCCTTTTGCTGCTTCTTTTTCATTGGTGCGTTTCGATCCGCATATTAATGAGACGGGTCTATATAAACCCTGATTTTTACTGGTTTGGCACCACAAATCTTCTCGGCCCGGCGAAGCCCTGTCCGTTTGGATACCGTTCTCGTCTTTCCTGAAGATTTCTGCTGTGTTTCACCTGCTCTTTTCAGAACAACATCGTTTGTGTTTAACTGTTCTTTTCAGAACAATATCGTTTGTGTTTAACTGTTCTTTTCAGAACAATATCGTCGCTTGGTAACTACTGTTGTGAGAACAACTTGGTCTACCGTGTTTTTGAACTGTTCTTTTAAGAACAACTCTGTTGTCTCGTCGTTGGGAACTACATCGTCTTCTGCTGTTTCCTCATCGTTTGTGCTCGAGGTAAGGACTGATTCTTTTCGGATTTCTCTTGTATTCCTTTTGAATTGTTGTTGGACGTTGGCCTGATTTTCCCGCCTTTTTTTTCGAACACTAACGGTTTTTTGTCACTTTTCAGGTGTTCTCCTCCTTTCCATTGTTCCGTACAAATTTGCCTACACTCATCGCTTTCGTTTCCAAGGTAAGTCTCTGTCGTTCGTTGCAGTGTAGTATTGCAAAGGGTCTATTTTTCTCCGCACTTATGAAACACCAACAGTTTTTGGTGGGCTTTTTCCCGCCCTTTTTCAAATACTGGGAATCGTACTTTCTGTTGGCCTTTTGCGAGCCATTTTAACCAGTTTTTTTATTTGTCGCAGGCTTTGTGTGCAGCCAAAGCATCTGTTGTTGTGTTGGTGCCGTTGCCACATTTGTTTTCCAAGGTAAACGATTTCAGTGTTGTGTTCTTCCCTTCTGTTGTTTTGCCGACCCACTGCCACCTTCTTAGTGTCTTCAATATGGTTCCAACCCTTGCTGGTGTCTTGACATTGTTATATTTCACGTTGTTATTTTACTGACACGTTTCCGATTTCTTTGCAGTTGTGTTGTTAACGATCTCACACATCACTTGTCAATTCGGTGAGTAGTGTGCTATTGCTTTTCATAGATTTAAGGCGCCCAAACGAAGGAACGATGTCTTAGCGTGATTACTGCTTCATTCTAAGACAGACTAGT
>OZ037776.1:43941615-43976615 GCA_964035525.1 Porites cylindrica | reverse complement strand
CAACCTGATCTTCCCACAGAAACACATGGAAGTGACCTTCACCGAGAATAGGGACAAAGCTGCCCGCATCGTCAACGGCCAACAAGCCACTATTCTCGGCTCTGAGAATAACACGATCATTCTTTCTCTTCCTGAGGGATAACGCGTATTTGTCTACCCAGTCACCCACGTTCACAACGACACACACACCACACGATACCCGTTCTCGCCGGCATACGCACAAACAATCATAAAGTCACAAGGCAGAAACATACGTCACCTCATCATTTGGCTAGACTGCGACACAGTCCCTCCTGGAACAGGGTACGTTGGCCTTTCCCGAGTGCGAGCAAGATCAAGTATCTCCTTGCTACAGCCGATCCGCGCACACCAACTAACCCCTGTCCAACTTTAAAATATCACCGTTTTTACATTCTATAACACTAGATTCTCTTGACAACACTACACCGCTCGCCAACTCCCACTTGTTACCAGTATTACCAGACTTCATATTCGCCAATCTTGCCTCTCTTTTTTCCACGGTAACCCCAACAATACCTTCTGATGAAGCTCCTGCGTCGGAGAACACGAGCTGAGGTAACCAACCCTTGGGGAGTGCCGTAAGGGAGCTTCTTCTGAAGCCACGGCGTTACTCCTATCTCTTTCTTTCCTCATTCTCCATCTCTCGATTCTCGAACAGTGCTACCTCGTCGCGGTGAGAGTCCCCAGTAACCCGTCAGCTCCACCATTTCAATCCTTGCACATACGGGTGAAGCCAAACGCACTGCCAACTCCTAAGACCACTCAACCCTCCCTCACAGCATCGCCGATGACTAACCCGCCTGACACTTAACCATGACATGTACCTTTTAGCAACTAATCTCCTTTTCCTTTGCAGATATGTCTCAGGACTCTCGGTCGTCCGGAAGCACGCCCAAACCCAATAACAACAAACACTTTCCAAGGAGCTTCCTGCTCAATTATGGTGAGGCCCTGCAGGACCTCCCGGACGACAAGATACTAGCGCGACTCAAAAACTGGAACTGCGAATGGCTAAGTAGGCCAAACATTGCCATGTCGGAGATGGCGGCCACTCTCAAGGATAACTGGGAGCAGATCTCGCGGTTCAAGGGCACAGTTTTCAAAATATCGTTTGTCAACCAACTAGAAACCTTCTGTGCCCCAATCATGCCAGCCCTGAGGAGACTTGACAATAAAGACAGATATTGTCATGACGCCCCTGACAAGGACGACATCCTCGATGTAATTGAAGCCGTCCACAAAGACGAGCACACCGAGGCCCTCTTCATGGAAGCCTTTAACGCCTGCGGGCCGGTCCTCATGATGGCGATACACATCATCGCCTTCAATTGCCTGCTCCATAATCCGGAGGCACTGGCGGAGCAGTCAGTGAAAAACGCAGCAACAGACGCGTTGCGCACGAACCCCACCAAACAAAACGTGAATCAGTACCTGATTGATTCAATCTTGCAGAAATGCCGAACGGTGCAGAGGAGTACTGAGAACTTATGGGACAGGTCCCTCTATGGCGCTGGAACAGACAGCCCAGCTAAGCAGAAGGAACAACCTAGACGCCGACGCCTCGACACTCAGGACGAGGACGACACTGCTCCAGGAACATCGAGCTCCTCTACTACACCCAGGAGACGCCTTTGCAGTCTCCTAGACTTTGCAAAGCCCCCAACATCTCCAGAGAGCCCGAGAGGCAAACGTCTACCCCAACAGACGAGAAAACGTCGCTCATTGAGCCCTGTCAGAGAAGATGACGACGACGAGGCCACCCAATTATATGTCCGCCCATTCCCGGACAGACGATCGCGCACCGCTGAGAGACGCAGGGCAGCAGCCAAACTGCCCACAACGTTCCACGACGAAGAGGACGAAGTAGAGCAACCGCCTCCTAAGAATAAAAGACCTCTGCAAGGCCCACCAACCGCCAAGAACAGACGCACGAGAGACGTTCAGGAGACCAAATCATCGGATTCCGATGACGAGGACCAGGAGCCTATCAGGAAAACAACTGCAGACCCCAAACCACCACAGCCAAAACATGGTAAGAGGCCGCCCACAGTCGTGTCGAGTGAATCAGATTTGGACGACGACCAGCTGGGGATCACCCCAGGACACCGCCTCAAAGCCCCTTCTACAGGGGCCACAGGAACAAGGACACTGCAGCCAAGACTACCAAAACTACGGGGCCTTCTACGACCAAAGGCAACACCACACATGCAGCAACCAAATCCAAGGAACAGCCGCGAAATCCCAAGCGGGCAGAACCTACGCTCGAGCCACAAACGAAAAAGAAGAAGACGAAGAAACCGCGAGGAGGGTTGGAAGACCTTGTCCAAGAGCAGGACAAATTGTACACGGACCTAAACAAAATGGCCCGCAAGTCAAAGTGAACACTGTCATCCCAGTTCCGCATCCTCGTTGCGTTTAGAAACTTGCATTCTTAGTTAAGGTCGTTCAACAGTACTTTTAGAACCTTTACAAAAAAGCCACTTCATTTGTGCTATGTTCTACGTTGCGTTTCTGTTCCCACACCAGTGACCTTCTCCACTTCACCGACATCATTTTCATTGATAATAGTCACCGTTTCGTTTCAGTTTATCCAAGTGATGTACCGATAGTTATATACTTGCAGACAAGGAAATAATGTCATTCTAGCACTGTCTTATTAAAGCAGTTGTTCCACTTTCAAACACTGTGTGGTTTCCATTACTCTAGCACTATTTCGCCGTTCCCGAAGATAAATTGGGGGGCTCAGGATTGAATTAAGAAAGAATCTGGAAAATTCTTCTTCGCAATGTTAGGTTGTTGAAGAGCCGCGTTGGAAGGGTCGAAAAGGAACTAGTCTATGAACGCTCGGATTGGGTGCCTCAAGCCATAAAGGGTTAGAACCTGTGGGTGCTCTTTAGCCGGGTGGTTCAGGGGTGGGGAGTTCCTTTCCACCACTATAGTCAAACAAGGTGCAGGTTGGATAGTAGCGTCGCACTCCACTGGATTAAGCGAAATGGTGATTACAGGCAGTTTGTGGCAAACAGAGTCAGTAAAATCCAGCAGCACAGCTTCATCCAGTGGAGATATGTCCGTTCAGATCAGAACCCTGCTGACCTTGGTAGCAGAGGAGGGCGTGTAGACAAATCTGCAAAGTTGTGGTGGGAAGGTCCTGCATGGCTCGCTGAACCAGAAAGCTGGCCGCCAGACATTGTCACTGTGGCTACAAGCGAAACTCAAGCAGAAGCTAAAGTGGTGAGAGAAGCTTTGTTTGTGACCAAGACAGAGGATGATGTGCTGAATGAAACTCTGGAGAAGCATGGCTACTGGAAAGCCATTCGAATCGTAGCATGGATAGCAAGGTTCCGGAGTAACTGTAAAGCGAAAAGTGCGAAGAAGTCTGGCCCTTTAACTACTGAGGAGACGGAGACCCAAGTTGAAAGGTGGATTTACAGAGTGCAGTCCAGATTTGCCACAACGGACAAGTATCAGAAAGACGGGCCTCGTCTCAAACTACAAAAGAATGAACAAGGGCTCTTTGAATGCCAAGGCCGCATTCAAGGTGACTATCCGATCTACCTTCCTGATGATGATCTATTCAACAAGAAATTGGTCACAAGTGCAAACGAGAACACTCTCCACGGGGGAGTCAGTCTGACGATGGCTAAGGTTCCAGGAAAGTATTGGTTACCACAACTGAGACGACTGACCAAAAGGGTGATCAAAAGCTGCAACGGATGCAAAAAGGTTTCAAGCGGTAGCCTATGCACACACACCAACAGGTAACCTACCAAGGGACAGGACTGAAGGGTCTACACTATTTCAAGTGATCGGAGTTGATTACGCTGGACCAATCAAGTACCGAACGAGAGGACGTAAAGAAGGAAAGGCATACATTGTGCTCTTTGCCTGCAGTCTTACAAGGGGTCTATACGTAGAGTTGCTTCCAGACCTTACCACAGACGAGTTCCTTGGAAGTTTGAAGGGCCTGATAGCCCAAAGAGGAAAACCGAACAAAATCTACTCAGATTTTGGCAAGACTTTCATTGCTGCAGCGAAGTAGATGAAGCAGGTGGAGAAAGATGAGAAGTTCCAAGATTGGTTAGCCAGGCAAGGAATAAAATGGCAATTCAACTTAAGCAGAGCCCCCTGGTGGGGAGGCCAATTTGAAAGACTTGTTGCCCTTCTGAAGCAGTCCCCCTACAAGACCACTGGCAATGGAAATCTACAACGGACAGAGCTTCAAGAGGTCATTTTGGACGTTGAGATAACTCTCAACAATCGCCCTCTTGGCTATATGGAAGACGACGTTGAGCTACCTGTTCTAATCCCTAATTCTCTATTGTTTGGGCAGCCAAATATTCTCCCAGAAATGGATCCCAGTGGGATAGAAGATGCTGACCTCAGGAAATGTGCAAAAAGCCCTGTGGCGAAGATGGTCCCGAGAATATGTCAAAGCACTCCGAAAGGGACACAACATCATCCAACAAACCAAGGAAATGAATATAAAAGCAGGAGAAGTGGTGCTTGTGAAATCCAAAGAACGCAACCGGGGTAAATGGAAACTAGGAGTGGTGGATACCCCGATAGAAGGCAGGGATGGCGTATGAGCTGTGCGGCTCAGATCTGGAAAGTCATTTATTGAAAGACCCATTCAACACTTGTATCCCTTGGAATTGGCTTGTGATGTGTCGACTCAACGAGAGGCCATACCCCTCAATGCAGAGGCCAAAGAATTAAGGCCACGCAGGCGAGCTGCAGTGGCTGCTCAAGGGCAGATGAGAGCTATAGCTAGCGCTGAAGACGATGAAGATTGATTTTGCTTAATGAACATTTAATGAGACAATGTGTTTTGTTCGCTGATCCCTAGAAACATTTAGTTTATGTATTTGCCCATATGCATAGTCAAATCAGGGGAGAGTGTGGAGAACTTAGGTGTTTGTGTGACGCTTGCATGACTAAAAGAAATTCTAGTGGATCTGTTAAGATCTGTTAACTGATAGCTGTTTAGTTTACTTTGTAATCATGTGTACTTTGTAATCATGTGTAATCAGGTGTAAAAAAGGGTCATTGTGTAACCACTTGTGATCGGAGAGAATTAAACGGGATTGGGACAGTTCTCATGCGCCTGTTTTGTCGAGCTCTTTAAGCTATTCACGACATGACCTTGTTGTGGGTCACTGAACACTTTGTGATGGGAAGACTAATTGAAACCATGAAAATAAATGTTTCTATGTGGAAACTTCGCTCTTAACACATTGCAAATCGGAGAAATCATGTCCAGTAACAAAATAATGCAATTTTCTTTTCTTTCTTTAACTTGAAATTGAATGAGAAAAATGCCGATGAGAAAACGACATTATTTCATGATGGAATCTGCCATGACTGCGAGATTGTGTGATACTTCTGGAAAAATGCATCATGGGATACTATTCTATTCGATCGTTGCTTGAGTGGACCTGATGGGGAGACAAAAGGTCGTGTAATGTTTTCAAAGTATGGAAATGTTGATGTGTCGGCTTCATACTTTAAAGGTAGGGCATTTTTAACAATAGGACACATTGGATGTCATTCTGAGGTGAGTAGATAAATGTACCTTAAGCCAAGTTATTGAGGAGTCATTTTACATGTATTATGACAGTATAACCATGAAAACATACAGGTATATTGCTGCATGATTTTCGTACAGCAAAATATGCAGGAAAACTCTCATCTGCACATACTATATTATAGATATCTACGTGTAAACGTACTCTATAACATGACTCCTTGGCTCAAACCATTTACTCAGTAATTCACCTATGTGTTGCATGTACACACATGTAGTTAATAAAAGTGTGTATATTTTTCTTTTTGATAGAATGTAGATGCAAAGGTCAGCACCATCATTGATTTGGCTGTACAAATCAATTTCAAGAGACTCATGACCATATTTAATATAATAATGGCATGCTCTGTTGGATCCATGAACAAAGTACAGGAACGAATTCTGTTTGGTGGAGCAGCCCAGATCCAAGCAGGATTCATTGCAAAAAGAAAAGTTGCATTAAATTCAAGAGGTTAGTATATTTTCTTTTTGCTACCATTGAACAGTATTTTTTCCTCATGTTTTGTCTAGAATGAACATGAATTACTCAAGTGCACTTGAAAAATTATATCAAGCAACCCTGGTTTAATTACAGTCAAGATCTTGCTACCACTGGTCGTCAGCTACTCATTTGATTCACTCCTGGAACGTTTGCCAAAAGTTCACGTTTTGCAGCTGTTTGAATAGTTTTCTGCTCAATGTTACGAAAAAGGAATCAAAACTAGCTAAATTAAATTTTGGTGAAAAATGGCTCTAGTTCCTTATGTTAAATTAAGGTGTCCAAATTTGTTCATGTGCAGTTCTAGCATTTTAAAAGTATCACTGCCCCCCTTAACGTTTACTTTTTGCTTAAATTTCTGCACCCTGCTTCTTTCGATTTTCTATCCCCATTTTTTCCTTTTGCTGGCATTTCATTAAAACACAGAAGCTATTAAAATCCAAAACGTTTTGGAAGCAGAATTGTACAGTTTCAAAGGGCTGGAAAGTGGTTTTGGATTATTAATGAACTACTGTGAATTTAGAGACTAAACGTTGCATTTGTTTTTCAGACTTCCTAATGACCGAGATTGTGGACTGCTTTGTTGTGGGCCATTGGGCAGTGTCCCAAAAAAGCTAACTGAAATGCATGTGTCTAGACAAATGACAAATTTAGTGGATGTTGAAGTGCAAGTTGATGGTTATCCCGAAGAACTGTATATTGGCTACCAATTGAACAAAGGATAACTTTCAAAATTGCAGTAATTACATTTAAGGCGCTTCATGGTGCTGCACCTAGCTATATCACTGATCTCATCAAGCCTTATACACCTGGTAGACTTCTTAGATCCTCCAATCAATTTTTACTTTCTACATCTAAATTTAATCTTAAAACTTATGGTGGCCGGTCTTTTATTATTGCTGCACCTTCTGTTTGGAATGCACTTCCATTCGAACTTAGTTCTTGTAATTCCCTTTGTTCTTTTAAATCTAAGCTCAAGACTTAGCTTTTTAAAATTGGTTATGATGTTGTCGTATAGCATGATGATGTTTTTATAGGATGACAATGTAGTTTTGTAGTTTTGTAACACAATAAAGCGAAGAAAGTGAAAGATACAGTCCTGATCCTGGAGATATTCCAAACGCAGTGGAAGATTCCGCAACAACTGGTTCCTTCAAGCCGGATTGGAGAATGTCTAAAAAGAAAGTAAGAGCAGGCCATCATGGATTCCTCACGAAAATCATAGAAGAGGCTAAAAAGCATTTACAGGACGGATATTTAACCGTTTGAAAGACAGAACTGCTGAAATGGAAGGCTAGTTTAGGAGAACAGCTTCAAAAGATCGTGCTGCTTGATGAAGAGATTCTGGCCGAGTTAGCGGCAGACGAGAAAGTAACAGAGGAAGAAGTAGCAGACGAGACTGAACGGAGTGGCCGATTGAGGGCAGACGCGACACAAACGTTCGCTGCCATCGAAGAACGACCAACAGAACAACCTGCTCCACCACCAGCTTCACAATTGGCACCTCAATACATAAATTCAAGCCAACGTTACCAGCCGATAAGTAGCCAACAAAAGAAAGTACAAGCAAAGCTTCCGAAATTAGAAGTAAAAAAGTTTAACTGAAAACTCTGCGAGTGGCAGGAGTTTTGGGACTCGTTTGAGAGTACCATACATATGAATGATGGGCTTTCAAACGTAGACAAATTTTCTTATCTAGGGAGCTTGCTTTTGGAGTCGGCAAAATCGGCAGTTGGAGGATTTGCGCTGACATCTGCGAATTACGAGTCAGCTATAGAGCTCTTAAAGAAACGTTATGGGAAAAAGGTCACGATTCAGAGGGCACTAATAAGCAAACTGTTGACTGCACGTCCCGTGTTCAATGAGAGTGACATGCCAAGACTTCGCAGCCTCTACGATTTAACAGAAATGAAGTACAGAGCGTTACAGGCCTTAGCAGTGGAACAAAGCTACTCAGAAGTTGTCATGCCAACACTTTTAGAAAAGATTCCCGATGCCATCCGATTGACAATTACACGAGGAAGAAAGTACCTGGAGTTGACATTAAGAGACACGTTGGAGGCACTCCTAGTGGAAGTGGAACTGAGAGAGGACCAATTGTCTGGCACAGCACGGATCAAGCGAGGCGAAAAAGGGTCCTGTCACCTCCAGTGCGCTGTTCGCCAGAAAGGGGGATCGAAGATGCGCATTCTGCCTGGAGAATCACCTACCAGAAGATTGTAAGAAAGTCATGAAGACGGAGGAACGAAAGAAACTGTTAATTAAGTTTGGTAGATGTTTTAAGTGTATTAACAAGGGCCATTGCACCCGAGATTGAAAGGCTTCTGTTCAATGTAAGAATTGTAAGGGATCTCACAACACGTGTTTGTGTGACTAGGGATCACAGCAAACCCCAGTTAAGGATACTGGTCAATCACTAGTAAATAGTCCGAGTAGTTTGCTTGTGGGAACAGAGAGTAGAATTGCCCTTCAGACTGCCCAAGCCTTAATTAAGGGCAATGTACCAGGGAGGGTAAGAGTTCTATTTGACTCAGGAAGTCTCAAGTCTTTGGTAACAACAAAGGCCGCAAGGAATTATGGCTTAGAAATTGTAAGAAAAGAATGGGTATTAACACATTTGGACAAACAGTTAAGGAATCGGGTTTGACAGAAGTCGTCCAGTTTGATGTAATGCCCCTACAGGCTGACCGTTCACTTAGGCTTGAAGCTTATGTTGTGCCAGAAATATCTCACATAACCAACGAACACGCAGAGGTCGTCAAGAACGATTATCCTCATCTGCGTGATCTGTGGTTTTCAGATGTTTGCCAAACTAAGGAAGAGCTTGAAATAGATTTGTTGATAGGATCGGATTACTTGTAGGAGTTTCAAAAGGGGCGGACAATACGGGGGGAGCCAGAAGAACCGGTAGCCGTACAGACTGAGCTTGGATGGGTGTTGTCGGGCCCCCTGAAAAAGAAAAAATCAGATAGCGAGCGACAAGAAGTGACTGTAAATTTTGTGGTGCATGAGGGTGTGGCAACCATGGGAGATAGTTTAGAAGGGGCAGTAGGTAAATGGTGGGATTTGGAGAGTTTAGGAATTAAAGCGAGTGATGAGGTACACAAATTGTTTGATAGCGATATCAGTTTCATTGATGGAAGGCACTCAGTCAAGTTGCCTTGGAAACAGAGTCACAACCCCCTTCCCAGTAATTATGCAAACAGTTTGTCATGCATGAAGAGCCAAATCAAAAGATTGAAAGGGGAACTGGAAGTACTAGAAGAGTATGACTCAATCATTAAAGACCAATTAAGTTCGGGGGTCATTGAAAGAGTAACAGATTTGGAGGGGGCGTGCAAGGTCCATTATTTGCCACATCAAACTGTCATTCGCAAAGATGCAGAAACGACAAAATTAAGGATAGTGTATGACGCTTCAGCGAAAGAGGTTAAAAATGGGACCTCCCTGAACGACTGTCTACACACCCGGCCATCTCTAAACCCCTTGCTTTTTGAAATACTTGTTAGGTCCAGAGAAAATAGGGTCGCGCTTGTCAGAGACATCGAGAAGGCATTTTTAAATATAGCAGTAGGTGTGAATAACTGCGATTGTTTGAGGTTCCTGTGGGTGGATGATGCACGAGACAGCAATTCAGATGTTGTCATGTATCGATTTTGTCGAGTTGTCTTTGGATTGAATGCTTCACCTTTTCTGCTAAATGGAACAATAAGGCATCATCTAGCGACCTTCACAGGAGCAGATCCTAAATTTGTTAAGAAAATGGTTGACAGTTTCTATGTAGACGATCTGGTTTCGAGTGACAGCACAACTGACAAGGCGCACGATCTATACAACAAAGCGAGGGCCAGAATGGCAAACGGAGGGTTTAGACTGCGGAAATGGAAAACCAACGACCCGAAGTTAAAGAGGAGAATCAGTGACGGTCGATAGAAAAGAGGTAATTGTGGGATGATTAGAAGATGAAGAAACTTTAAACTAAAGGATAACTTTTAAATAGGACTTTTTTATTTAAGTTAGCATATAGGTTATGAGATTCCTTTTGTTTTAAGATGTTTTGGATTTATATAGTAGATAACTTAGGCTATATTTGAATTATATTGTATATTGTAGATATTTTATATTCTATTTTGTAATTAGGTAGCGCTTTGGACAATTATTGGATTTTAGCGCTATATAAATAATAATAATTATTATTATTATTAAAATGTCAAGGGGGGTCGAAGGGAGAGAAGGTCCTGGTTGTTAAGTGGAACTGTGAATCAAACACCTTCCACCTTGATCTTGCACATATTGCTAAAAGGGCGGAAGGTCTACAACCCACCAAGTGAAATGTTTTGAGCTTATTAGACAGCTTATTTGACCCACTTGGGCTCATTAGTCCAGTGACGGTTAGTATGAAGATTCTTTTTCAAGAAATTTGCAGTAGCAAGTTTGACTGGGACGAAACGTTGACAGACGAAATTAAAGGGAAATGGGCTAAATGGGTTGAAAATTTGTCGCAAACGAGGGAAAGAGAAGTCAATAGATGTTTGTATGAGGCGAGAGAAGAGTGCGTGACAGAGTGTTTTTTGCATGGGTTTGGAGATGCGAGTAAAAAAGCGTACTGTGCGATGGTTTACTTTGTGTAACGTACAGACGATGGACAGGCCCATGTGAGGTTAGTGGCAAGCAAAACGAGAGTTGCCCCCTGAAAGAGCTTTCAATTGCTCAGTTGGAGTTGATGTCAGCGAGAATACTGGCCCAACTTATGAACACGACATGCAATGCATTACAGTCACAGCTAAAAACAGATACCGTGAGATTTTGGCTAGATAGCAAAACGGCCCTTGGATTCAAAATAAGGGAGAATGGAAACAGTTCGTGCGGTACAGAGTAAATGAGATTCTCAGCCTGACAAACAAAGAGGAATGGGTGTATTGTCTGACTGGTGAGAATCCAGCAGATCTTGGTTCCAGAGGAGCGCTAGTTTCCCAACTCGAGGGACATTAATTTTGGTGGCTTGGCCCACAATGGCTGATAAAAAAGAGAGAAGATTGGCCAGTTACGACTGAGCAGCTTCAAACTCCTGAGAGTCTACTCGAGCAGAAGAAGCCCACATCAGCATTATTGGTCGAGGCGAGGAGCGAAGTCAGTGTTGCAGCAGTAATAAATTTGAGTGAGTATAGTAAGTTGCATAAGCTGGTGCGTGTCGTCACTTGGGTGAGGTGATTCGTTGACAATTTGAAGGCCGCTTTAAGGCAAAACGAAAACACTAGACGAACAGGTAAGTTAGAAGTGAGAGAGTTGAATGAAACTGAGCTCAAATTAATTAAGTCGGCCCAAGACAAATGAAAAAAAACAGAGCAATTTCGACCAACTGGCAAGTAAACTTGGGATTGTAAAGCAAGGAGAAATTTTGAGGTCTGAGGGTAGGCTTGTAAATTCGGATTTGGACCTTGAAGCTAGGAGACCCTTCATTTTACCTAGAAGACACCATTTGACTAAACTGATAATACGAGACAGCCATGAACGTTTGCACCTCAGTGGTGTGAGAGCTACATTAGCTAAATTGCATTCGAAATATTGGGTGCCAAAGGGCAGACAAGAAGTGAAAGGGTTATTGAATGAGTGTGTTACTTGTAGAAAACTGAAGGGAAAATCGTACAGTTCGCCACCAACCACCGCATTACCAGAATTTAGGGTCAGAGAAGCCCCGCCATTTTCGAGGGTAGGTGTTGATTTTGCTGGGCCCTTATGCGTGAAAAGTAAGACGGGAGGGATGGTAAAAGTGTACATCGCACTATTTTCGTGTTGCATGACCAGAGCTATCCATAAAGTAAGTAGAAGATTTGTCTGCCGCAGCATTTAGACGTTGTTTGTGGCGATTCACTACAAGACATGGAACGCCTCCGCTGATTGTGTCTGACAATGCAAAAACCTTTCAAGCAACTGAGAAAGCATTAAACGAATTATTCAACCATCCAGAAGTTCAAGCAGATTTGGGTCATAAGAAGGTAGAGTGGAGGTTCAATTTAGAAAGGGCACCCTGGTGGAGGGGATTTTTTGAGCGAATTGCGAGTGTGAAAGACTGTTTGCGAAAGACACTGGGAAATGCTAGATTAACTTATGAAGAGTTATTAACAGTGCTTGTGGAAGTAGAATGTATGCTAAATGCGAGGCCGATGACCTATGAATATAACGAAGTGGATGATGAAGTGTTGACACCGTCTCCTTTGATCTATGGGCGAAGGATTAAATCGCTTCTGGATGAAATAATGGAACCAGATGATGTGGTCAGTGAGGCACAATGTCCTGAAAGGTTTAAATATCTAAGCACTCGATTAAACCAGTTTTGGAACTGGTGGCGAAAACAAATATTTAGGTGTAAGGCGCGAAGTAAAAATAGGACAGCAGAAGTGGGAGACATTGTTCTAGTGCTCGAGGAAGAAAAGTAAAGAGGCAAATGGAGGGTGTGAGTAGCTGAAAACCTTGTGAGCAGGTCAGACAATGTTGTCAGAGGTACTAAGGTAAGGGTTGTAACAAAGGGGAAACCAACCCACCTATCCAGGCCAGTACAAAAACTATATCCCTCGGAAATTAAGAGTCAGGGGGAGGGAGACGCAGAAAGATCTGTACAAGCAGTTGAAAATTGCACAAGAACCATTCCGCGCAGGAATGCGGCACCAGACTCGCAGTGGAAATCACGCCTTATGCTTGACTCTAGGTGAGTCAAGGGGGGAGAGTGTTGTAACAAGTTATTAGTATTATTTTTCGTAATTGTTGAGCAGTTGATTTTGCCTTGCAAGTAGAAAATTATCTTAGGCATATAACCACATCCTATGACGAATAATAGAATTGACTTGGTTTGTTTTTATCAAGCTTAGTGGTTTTGATTGAAATCGGGTTATGCGCGGTAAATAATAATAGGGAAGATAATGTGGGATATGTTAAGGAAATAGGTATCACGCTCATGTGTTAGATCACAAGAAATCATAGTGAGCCCTTGCCAAGTTTGGTTTGCGGCCGGACATACGTAGTCAAGGCATTTACTCGTGGTAGCAATAAAACTAGTGAGCATTGTAATTTTGAGTAGAACGTTTAGAATGATTGTGATGTACGAATGAAAGAACGCAATAAAGCGAAGAAAGTGAAAGATACACTCCTGATTGTTTATTGAACCAGCGGACGCGGAGATATTCCAAACGCAGTGGAAGATTCAGCAACATGCACCTACAAATTTTCAACATCTTCTCTTGTCCTTAAAAGTTTACCAACATTGAGGTTTAGTTATGTAATATGCATATCCAGTTTTATTTTTCAACATTTTCTTCGCATAAAGAAAAAAAACGTCTTGAAAGTTGCTGGATTTACCGTAAAGTGGACAGAGGAATTTCCATTTCCGTTTCTAAGGAAAGTGACCACAGGAGATTGCAGCAGAGTAATTTGACTCCTATCGAGCAGTTTTTCCACTCATGCCTGTTTCCCACAGCAAAGATGGCTACCGGTTTTTATCAGGAGGCTTCTCTTCTGATTTTAAATGCAGAATTTGAGTGCAACGGGTAGTATATTTCATTCTGGTCTTCCCAATTTGATACAGTGCGTGGTTTTTAAATAGTTTCTTTAGCTTTCCTACCATTTTTACGTTTAGATTTGGACAAACACCCGAAGGCCTCGCCAACCTCATGCGCACGGCAGAAAGAAAGCCTTCAGAGATGGCCAAACAAATGCGGCATAGAGTTTACTCCAGACTCTATGGGATAATGTGGGTGAGTGACTACTTATTAAATGTTAAATTCCCTATAAGTAAAAAGTGACACTTAATCTCTCCTGTTCTTTTTTGGTCCGTTCGTTTTATACGATGGCAGTTGCACAATATGACCTGGTAGGAAAAATGTAGCGAACCAATGTGGCAAATCTCTCCAGCGCGCCAGCATAAATAAGTAGTAAGTTTATGTAAAGATTTACCAAGAACTATTTTTGATTAATGAGCTCGGAAACAATATTGCAAATGTGTTAGCATTTGCCTGACTTTTCCTATTTTGTTTTCCAGTATGGTTGCAAAATCGGCAAGGGGAAATTCACAGGCGCGCAGCCCACATTCATCTTCCCCGAATGTATAAAGAAGGTTGTGCAGGCAATTGTGGGCGAAAATATCAAGGACTACTAGGACCCAGTCAGGTCTCATGCAAGTTTATAATGCTTGTCTTATAATTGTTGTATAAAACCATAATTCATCAGTTTGCATTCTGAACATCCCTTTCAATCACAGGTTTGTGCTTGCGCAGGAGGCGAAGAGAAACAAGTAACTGCAAGCACTAGCACTAGAAGAAACTATGATCAGAATGAAAGGAGCTTTAACACTGTAAGTATTAAAAAAGACGGTTAGAAATAATAAACACGTGTACGTTGATTTGGATTGCTTTTAAAACTTTCCTCTTTATATCTGTTATTTGCTGCATCGATGCCATAATTTTGATTATTTTGCTTTCACATAAATGTCAGTTTTTATTAAAATGAATTATTATCGTCTGTAGGAAATGGGATGTTGGCAAGCTTAAAGTTGAAGAGGACCAGCATCTTCATTGGACAAAAAACAGTGGAAAATGAACAGTGGGAACTTCTGGAAAATTTGAGGGAGAAAGCCGGTTCTGGAGAAGGCACCAGTAGGCAATAATAATATTGCATTGTTATTCATTCAAAATAATTCCAACTTTAACAACAAGCTAAAACATGCTTACCTCGGTCGATGTTAATTTCATATCGATCGTGCATCTTTTACGGAAATTTAGCAGATAAAGGTCTGCAAATATACTCCAAATAGCAGACGTTGTCCACCAAGTTGACTTCTCGCTGATCTTAGACTACATTTTGCTGTGAAACGAGTACAATGTTCTACCCGACAGTTCCGCCATTTTGTTCAAACAACCAAAACAACTCAACCTCGCCCCCAGGCTTTCCTCGGTCTCAGTTCAATAATTCTTCATATTGAACTGATGACGTCAAAATGGAGAAATATGCGTGTGATGTTAACCAATCAGAAATGGGGAAATATTTTAAATGAATACTAATAAGAAATATTTTAGTTGAACTCTATAAAACACCCCTGGGCCACATATTCAAGTATCGTTAGCATCTTATTTCAGTGAACTACACCATTATTCAATACTTACAAGTAATATATATATATACATATAGATAGTTATAGATATATACAAGTCATGAACGAAAGGCGCACCATGCTAATTTAAAATAAAGAATAGAAAATCCACTAAAATTTAGAAAGCAATTTTAGTTAAGTTACTTGTGCATAATGGAGAATCGCAATTTTAGAGAACATTTTCAGTGATGTCTCATCACATATCTCTGGTTTAACTTTCAACTTAAGAATTAGTTTATTTAGGGTGTAGGTCAAGCTGTGTTATGAGATAGTTTTACCTTCACAAAAGATGGTGAAGGAATTGAATACATCACAATCAACCAGGACAAAGCTACAATGAACCACCAGGGTAGTATCTCCAACAGTCACAGCGATGAAAGAAGAATAGAACTTCATGCGACTAACAATAGCTCAGTCTATCTAAAAACTGTCAAAATTTAATCCTACTTACAGCCGTAGCCTTTAAAACCTTGTTTTGCTCGCAAAGCCTAATGGGTACCCACTTTTTACAGGTGACGTTTTTCAAGAGAACACCCATGAGGTAGTCAGCTTCTCTGACCTACGTACCCAGGCATATCATGAGAAGGTACTGAAACCAGTGTTTGGTGTCTTTGACTATTGGTACTGCTATGAGTTTGCCAAGTCCAGGGGTCAAATTCACTGGCATCAACTTAGCTTGAGAGATAACAGGCAACCACACTAGCTGTTGTATGAAGCTCGTGAGGACAATTGTAGTGACAAAGAGTACGCAGCTAGACTTAGCCAGTGGGTGAGCCAGAATTGCACCCAGAGAATGAGGATGTCGAATGGAGTTTGGGAGTGAGTTTCGCCTGGGAAAGAAACTCCACAGTGTACCGGAAATTGTGGAAGATCAAAATGGAGCTCCCCGCCTTGACATGAGTCAGGATAATCCATGTGTGGTTCAGCATCCTCATTATCAAATGTAGTCTTGGAGAGCAAACGAGGATGTGAGCTTGATTCTTTCCAACTCTCCCCAGGACAATCCAAGTACAGAAGAATTGCCTATGTGTGTGGATATGCATGTAAGGATAGTTAACCCACTGGTGCAACTGCTGATCTCCTTAAGGATATGGTAAATACCGTTAATGCAGCTGATGCAGACTAAGTGACGGACAAGTCAATATGCCTTATCATGCTGATTAAGACCGTTGGAAGACAAGATATCAGTGGACTGGAGTCATCATTTCAGCTGAGTGGATTAGCAATCTGGCAATGTAGCTGTCCATTTACCTACTTGTCAATGTAAGGGTCAAGGAGACTTGAACGTGATGGTGACACTGCAACCCGCGGCACTGCTTTGTATAAAAACCTTACATGACCGCAAGACAAGCACTGTTCCTGGTACCATTTTGCATGCAAGAATAGTAACATTCCTGTGGTAAGTGGTGGTGCTACATACCCAATGTGGCCACTGAGTGAGGACTACTGCCGAACTATGCCTCTTTTGCACTGGCCAAGCTGGTTTGAGATCCAAGAAGTGAAAGGAGATGCTGCATCTTGGGTTGATTTCTTTAAGGACTGTTTCGACTGAGGGCCGTCCAACTTTTGTGAGGGCCCAACTTGCAAATGCACAGTGTTATGCGGACCATTTATAAGAAAATGTATTTGAAAAGAAGGAGGAGAAGGAGGATGGTGCTGTGGAAGCAGAAGAACAACCAGACTGGACTGATGTATATGCAGGAAGTCTTTCAATGAATTGACTGTGCCTTCCGAAAGTTTTGGTTGGTAGTGAGTGATCACTGTTTGGACGTACGACAATGGGGTGGACGGAAGAGCATGCATGGTATGCCATCAATAAAGGGGCAAACTGTCAGATGAAAAATGAATAACAACCCATGAACAATGACAATAACCTTGTCAGATTTTTCTGCATAAAGGCAAGTACAGTTGCGGCGAAAAGTGCACAAATTTTGATCATTTGTCTACTCTGATGATAGAGAAGAAGGTGGCGGACGCAGTAACTTGTTTTCTAGCTGGTGGCAAGAAAAATGTAATCAACGTTTACAACTAGCAGGATCTTCGTCCACGGTTTTTGCAGTTTATTTAATCCTTTATTATTGGGACATTTTAAGCCGTAGGTCTTCGACAGATCCGTTTTTCCTGCTGCCATCAAATCATCATAGGCATTGATATTATTTCATGGAGACTCTGCATTGGTGTTTTTTCGCCGAAAACTGCCAGTAGTCACTGCACACCTACGCTAGGAAATTGTGCGAAACATTATGCTCCCTCCACGAAACTCTCTTGGGTCATGATTTTTCTTACTGTGATCTTTTGCATCTCGTAACTCAATGCTATCTGCATGGATATTGAATCAAACCCTGGCCCCACAACACCTTCTACACATCAGTTTCGCCGACAGACGTGCTCACAATAAACACCTCACTGACCAAACATCACGCCCTAACGATAACACACCTACACCCTCACCCACCGCACCTACACAAGCTGGCAAAACACGCCATCGCCGTAAACGCAAACCTCGTAAAACCCATCAAACCAGTAATCTCGACACCACCTCTGTTATTAATTTGTCCCAAACCCCACTTTCTAATGACGAATTATTGGTCCTCGCTCGCGGCTTAACTTTTTTCTCCACACCTAAAAGTATTAATTTGGCAGAATTATCTGCTGATATTAACGACTTCACACGACGCATGCGTTTAAAAGCATATTTTCATGATCACAATAACAGCACTCAACCTAACGAACACAACCCATTTCATAACAAAAGCTCATGGACGCCTCCTACTGATCGAGACCCTACACTTAACACGTACGTAGACGCCATGGTACTGCTATGGGCACTAAAATGGCTCCTTTTGCTAACCTTTTTCTTGGTATGTTCGAAACCAATGCTCTCACTAACAACCCTTGGCAGCCTCACACATGGTGGAGATATATCGATAATATTTTCATGATCTGGACAGACGGTTCGGATCGTTTGAAAATATTCGTCAATTATCTCAATAACATTCATCCCACCATTAAGTTCACTAGCTCTCACTTACTTACTAACGTTCCTTTTCTCGACGTCACGGTGTCTCTACATAACGGTATAATTGAAACTGATCTATTTACTAAACACACGGATAAACATCAGCACCTTCTCAGCTCATCATGCCATCCTCACCACACTAAGAAAGCCATTCCGTTCAGCTTAGCCCTCCGCCTCCGCCGTATCTGCTCTACAGATGCTAAGTTTAAACATCGCATTAATGAACTTAAAACATATCTCTTTGCGCGTGGTTATAATAATAATTTCCTAGAAAAACAGTTCCTACGCGCTGCTAATATTTCTCGTACTAACGCGTTACAGACTAAACCCAAAGCTTCTAACGATGTTGTACCATTTGTTGTCACATATAACCCAGCACTTCCACGCATTTCTAATATCCTACGCAAACATTTCAACATCTTACACTCCTCTAACCGTCGCAAAGACGTCCTTAAGCAAACGCCTTTTGTTGCTTACAGACGTAGCTCTAATCTTCGTGACCTTTAAGTTACAACACAACTACCCGTTATCTCCACCAATCATTTTCTGCCAGGCTCCTTCCTTTGTGCACAGAATTGTGCCACTTGTCCATACATTACTAACGGCCTCACAAGTTATAACTTTTACGCTACAGGTGAAACACGCTCCATCACTTCACACATTACTTGTAACACTAAAAATGTGATCTACATGGTTCAATGTAACCATTGTAATTTACAATATATAGGTGAAACTAAGCGACGTCTCAAGGACAGATTTAACGAACACAGACGTGCAGTCGACAAAACTAACATGAAATCTAAACCCACTACTATTTCTGAACACTTTCTCTCTCTCTCTAACCATTCTCATACTGACATCCAGTTAATCCCACTAGAGAAAATTCATTCTCCACGTGACTCAGTTCGTAAGGCCAGGGAGTCGCATTTGGTAGATGGCCATGATGCTTGAACCTTATGGCCTAAACCGCCATGACGAATTATTGTAATCCATATCCTTACTATTTTTATGTTGTACGTCATTTTCGCCTCTCCCTTTTATTGCGACATTCTTTATCTATATAATATTGTTATTGCCACACAAGTTCAGTAACATCTGTAAACCTGAAGAAGGCTGGTATGGCCAGCCGAAATATTGTTATAAAAAACAATGAACATTTTTTTAAATCAGCTTTGCAGTAGTCTTTGGACTTCTCGTTCTTGGTTATTTATATTTTGGCTGATTTGATCTCTTTTCTAGAGATCCAACGTTTACAACTAGCAGGATCTTCGTCCACAGTTTTTGCAGTTTATTTAATCCTTTATTATATCTGAAAGCACTATTTCATGCCGTTGGCACAAAGAGTCAAATAACTGGGAAGTTCTTAACTGTGTGATTGACCTAAGTGCACCCCATGAACCATGTCCATTCCCTGGAACAATGTATTACAAGTTCGATTATGTGCAACAAGACATCCCAGTAATCTGATGCAGCCAGGAGTTAATTACTTTACCACCCTGTGGAAGCGTTTGTGTGCTACCTGCTACCTCCTTTCTTTTTCTTCCATGGATCATCAAAATTCATTTTCTTCCCCTACAGTTGGTCGTAATTTTAAAAATTGCCAGTTTAGCAGGAAATGCTCCACTCGATGAAAAGCTTCTCGCACATTACTTGGGCGTGAGCAGTACATCTTTCTCAAAAATAAGAAAATAAGGTGTGAGGTCCAGAACTGTACTGGTAGTAAACTGCACACCATGAGCTTAGGAAGAGTATTGGTAGACCTTGTTATTGTATGCATGATTTACGCAGTTGAAGAAATTTTTTGTAAAGAAACAAAGAAGTGGATTCTTATCAAATAATGTTTCAATAATTATACTGAGATATCCATTGTCATTCACTTAAGTAAGAATTTACATTGTTCATTCCCAAATTTTGAATAGAACATTATTTAAGAGAAAGAGCGAGGAAAACATGTTCACATGTGTGTACCTCTCCCAGCTAGACGATTTTATTTGTCCCATTTTTGTTTGCAAACCTACACATTAGTGAACCAAAGGGCAGCTCTTTGAGAGCGACAGTCAGGGATAATTAAGCCAACAGTGAGTTAAGGTGGTAATGTGATGAGACCCTCTTAGTGGATTTTGGGGACGCAGTGGCCTGGTCAACTCTCTGAATACCTTTACTGTCCCACAACAACGTGGGAAGGGGAGGCAGGAAATCAAAATCAAAATATTTACCAAAGGAATAGATCGACCATGTTGGAGAAAAAATGTTTGCAGTGTATTGCCAAATTTTCTCGAAATCAAGACTGATTTTCCTCAAACTACTTCGTGTTAGCCGGGTTCACACAAAGCATCATGGATGGCAACCACCTGGTAAAATGGCAAATATTGAAAATTGTCAGCAGATAGTAAGGCTTGTAATGATGGTTATGACTTATTCTGCATCTGTACTTGTAAATGTAGAGGTGGGGAACATGAAGGAAATGCTTTTTTCCACCTGGTGCAACTCCGGAATGGCTTCTCAAGCTGTTACAATGGGACCTTTGGGCATTCCACGGTATTTGTTGACTTCTCATTGTACCAAAATAGTTATATTTGACATCTGACTTTCTTTGGTTTACATTCTCTAGGTTTCGCGCCCCTGGAAGGCAGCCTGATGGTGTGCTGGGTTCTTATATCCTAATGACCAGGGCGCCAGTTTTTGTCAAGCATGTGGCGCTTTAGTGTGAACCCCTTTGGTCTCCCAATACAGATTCACATCCACTCTATGGTACATTTATGGCTCGACTGTCACAGTGCATTTTTTAGTGGAGATAAGAGGATTTAAGCCTTCTGAAAAGAGCCAAGGCTGCCCAACTAGCCAGGTTCGGTGTCCAAAACCCCTCGGTGAGGACGTCATGAAGCATATTACCAAAAAGGAGCTGTCCTGCTGGATGCTCTGGCAAGTTGAAATGTACGACTTCTCTACAATGGACAAATGGATGTCTACAATTAGAGACATCAACAGGCATTGAATCGATCACGGTTGATGGGGAAATAGCCCCACTGCAATTCTCAATGCAATTTTCACCGCTGGTTATTTTTGTTACTTCTTACAAAAGAAGAATAAACAAATTCTTGAAGAGCACAATGAAATTTTTTGTTGTAAACTGGGTAAATGACGTGTGATGAGTAAAGAAGAATTTCCTCCCACAATACACAAAATGCAATCCTGGGAGTCTAATTTTTCAAAATTTTCTTGAGGAGCATAGACCTCCCTAGAAGCTTGGGCCTCTGGCCCTCGCCATTTGGGGTACCTGACTACTTTCCATCACATGCCCTCCAACTTTCAGAATTAATGAAACCCCTGTAAATATGTGGATTACAGTTTCAATCATGTCTTAGAAATAGAGACAGATAATCCAAATATAAAGACATCAACAAGAAATTACGAATCCAAACTGGCAAGAATTTCATAAACTCGCTTTCTTGTGCCTGCCATGCAGGGTACATCTGTAGTTATACAAACATGACAGAGAGTGGGACTCGAACCTGGGACTGTCTGGGGACCGCTGGTCTGCACATCTAACACACTGACAACTCGGCCACACTGCCTCCTCTAAAATGTATGACATGCTATGAATGATTATTACTGCTATCATTTCCCAGAAAACAGCACAGTAAAGAGAAGCCTTAAAAGTAAGCACTGCCATTTCAGAGGATTTGTCAAAATTAAGTTTGGTTGGTTCGATTACCGGTAAGTTTGCTAATCAAACCAAAAAATTGGGTGTTTGGGTGTCGATTAAGTTCGATTTCTGAACTCAATTAAACCAATAGAACTTAATTGATTGTTCTAAGCCAACACTTAAAATAGCCAAGGGTTTTGAAGAGTCCTTTTAGTGTGCAAAGCATCAGGAAGCTCAGAAATCGAACACAAATTTTTAGGTACTACTACCAAAGTTAATCAAGCCCAATCGTTTAGTTGAGTTTGAGAAACTTAGTTTACCAAACAGTTTCACGTGGTTACAGCCTTATCAAGTCTGATTGTGTCATGCAATGTCCGTACTCATGTCAATGAACTGGCTGGGTTTTCTGTAGTTACTATGATATAATACTGGCTTCTTCGATCGTTGTCATTGACGGAAGTTAAAGTCATTAAATAGATGGGAAAGCACAAGAAAGAGTGCAGAAAAAATTACTTGAAAAAATGGCGATAGATGCTCAAGGAAAGGAAAGCACAAGGTAGGGACCCCACTTCCCACCTTCAAGAGAAGGAAAGTTCTTCCCGTCCACAAGAAAGTATTGTTGAATTACCTAATCACAAGAAAAAAAGAAGCAATGAAAGTCATGAAACTTTTTGCGCTAATGCACAGTATCGCACTCTTGGTGAATTACCACCTGAGCTACAATTTGACCCAATTTGCAATCTGCGAGGAAGAGGGCAAACAAGAACAACATTTTCTCCTTCAGCGATGTCAAGTGGTGGGATGATTGGACAGGGATGAAACTTGCATTACCTTCTGGTTCAAATAAGAGCTATTGTTCGGTAGATGCTTATATTTCTATGCCTTTGGTCACCTTTTTTCTCACTATCTGACAATGCCTTTGAAGCACTCCTTGCATTTTTACGGGCAGTTTTTGATTCCTTGGAAACCATTTTTCCAAAAGTGGAAAGGTTTGCTATCTCACTACCAAAGTCACTTCATTTGCTTTGCAAACAACTTGGACTTGATCAAGATAAGTTCAAAAACTATGTTGTGTGCCTCAGGACAATGAAGAAGCGATCCAGCCTAATAACAAACAAGACTGTGCATTTCTCAATGAGATAGACGAACAAGATGAGTCGTTTAATAGAAGATTCAACATAGAATTGGATAGAGAGACAAAGCAAGAACAAAGGCAGAAGCCAGTGTATGAAGATACCTTGTTCGGAGAGGTACAAAAGAGCAACAAAACCATGATGCTCCCCTTATGATCCTGTAGAATGATTGTCATTGTATAGGATCCTAAAGTACAGTTATATATCCTCTCTGCATAATAGATACCAATACGTGAATAACGTAAAGAATAGTGTTTTATAAGGGTTTTATTTGAAATAGACGGTTAACATCTTCTCCACATAATGGATACCGATAATGTCAATAAATTAGAAGAGTATTATATTTTTATATGCTATAATGACTGTAATCATAACTTTTTATACCATTTCCATGGATGTAGCATTTGTCATCAAAGCAGCTGAGATTTTATTGATTTCATAACTACCTAACACATAGTCTTCTTGTTTGACGTTCTTTTTTATAACATTTTTCTTTATTCCTTTTGCTGTTTTACCACCTTTATTATTGTCTTTTATGTAGGAACACACTTTTGACCTTAAGCCAACAAATTCTACAAGAGGAATCCCACCACCTTCATTTTCAAACTTACCAATAACTTTCTTGTTTGTTTTATCAAAATATGGAGAGTTTTCAGGATATTCACCATTATCAAATTTATCTTTATTTTTCCAAAAGCATTGATACAAATCTTCAGCTTCATTTCATACGTTAAACTGTCTGTGTTTAATAAGTGAATGATAATTCAGCTTTGTTACCATACTTTTGTTTAATACAATTATAATGAAAATCATACATTAAAGAAATCAACTATTAAACAACCCTGAAAAGACCAAGTTCATACACCAAATTCATAATGGCGGACGGCTCGGGTAAGCCTCGGTACGAGTACATTAAAACGAGGCGGGTGAGGATAGGATTGTAATTCCAATATGGCGGCACCTCAAGTAAACACATTTACAGCTCCACTTCTACTAACGGGAAATGATATTCCTGGAGCTAGTCTTGAGGGAAGGAAACCAGCAGAGTTGAAAAAAGCTGATCTATTGTTTTGGCTACGATGTAGGGGTGATTCGTGTAAAGGCCTGAACGTAAAAGCACAGCTCGTAAAGCGGTATGTTTCTATCGAATAATTCTCCAACGTACCCCTATTGTAAACATTGAATGTTCTGTTATTTCCCGCTCGAATGCAGATTCTAAGAACCACAATTTCATTTGCTCTGGAAAAACATATCATCATATATTAATATTAGCGAATTAAACTGAAATTATTTGAATGCTGTGTTTTGTTGTATCTTTATCTTATAGAGTTGAGGAGTATATTGCAAGTGGCAGAGACCAACTTATAGTTGACCCTGATCCAAATAAGATTTATACGAAACGAAAAGCCAGGGAATGCTCTATTTCGCTTCCCGATTCTTCATCCCAGAATAAGGCTTGTGCCGGAGTAAAATACCCATCTACTGGTTGGGGGAAAGCTCTAGAGAAGTTGCCATTGTTTACAAAAGCTGAAATGAAAAAGCATATAGAAAATTCAGGTAAAAAGATGGGAAGTGTGGAACACCATTCTGTTCCCACAAGTTTGAAACGTGCCAAGACCTTTCTTCAAGATGAATATTTAAAGGATATTGAGGCAAATGATGATGAACATTATTTCTATTTTAAATGCAAGTGCTATCACAGCTATAAGAAACACGATGCTCCTCATACTATTCAGGTTGCCCTTTGCATTATATCTGGACAAGTGATGGATGCGACTTGCACATGTGCTGCTGGGAAAGTTGGTTATTGTAACCACACACTTACTATCATGTTGAAAATTTGCAAATACTCATTGTTCGAGAGCAAAACAACTGAAGACTTAAGGGATGAATTAGATGAAAATCCAACTTTGGCATGTACCTCAAAGTTAAAAAGTTGGCATAAAAAAGGTTGAGGTGATTCAATTCATCCGCAGCCAGTGATGGATTTATGCACCTATCAATGTTAAGCCGCAGGGGGGGAGGCCGGATGTAGGCGGGGGATTTGACGTAACAAGTCTGCCCATGGCAGGGACTTTTGATGATTCGTCGAGTCCCGGGGGTCGGGACTTTTGACTTTAACCGTTAGTGGCCTGAGCTCCACCGACGCCATCTTGGATTTTCGGCGCACTGAGACCTGGTAACCAGCAGACATCAAAATGGAGGCTGCTTCGGTTTCCGTGAAGAAGGTAAGAAATCTGTGAAATTTTGTCGCTTAAAGAGCCCATCGGCCCCTTTTTTTGCGTTTTGTTATGTCATCAGTGCCATGATTGATTATATTGCGATATTCTTTTTGTTTTTTAATACAATTGTTTAATACATATTTATGAGATGTTAATTCATGCATGGTTGATCACATGGAACTACTTTTTCAGGTCCTTCTTCAGTTTGGCGATAGCCGAAAGGTGTTTGATATCAAAGAACCTGATGATATGAATGAAGTGATTTCAAAAATAAAAAGTATGTTTGCCATAAATGCTAGCAGCGCTTTGTTCCTTCAAGAGTATGAAGAAGAGTGGAATGATTGGGTCGATGTCGAGGACGTGGATCACATTAAAGACAGAGCAAAATTACGAGTACATGTTCGTGTTGACCAGGCTACAGTCAAGGAAAAGCATGCTGTAAGCTTTATCTATTTCAAATCAGAGGTTATAAATATTTCATTTCCATCGTTCCTGTTTACAATTAAAGTAATTAAATGTAAAAGCCAGTATAGATAATTACATCACCCAGTCAAAATGTCACATCTTGGTTTGTTTACAAAGTATGCAGTTCCATTTTTTAGTTACTTTAGGACATAGGTCTGTTGGTACTATTAAAAATCAGAAAAGTGTTACGGACTGAAGTTGAAATAAACTAGTCTTACTTGGTGATGTAAATATGAATAATGGCCATGAGTTATAAACGGATGTCAATTCAAATAAAAGTTATCTGTAGCATAACATTTCATGATAAGATACCAGAATTTCCTTGTTTTGCTGTATTGTTCAATAGTATCAGTTGAGACAGTCTTCAAATTTTTATATATTTTCCAGATAAATTACATGACATTTTTCTATTAAACGGACGTTACATTTTGAAGTTGTTGCTTCTTGCTTTTTACAACTTTATAATTCCTGTATATCCCTATTTTAATTCTTGTTTGACCGATGCCTTGACCTTTTTCTGGAAGGGGAGGGGGATGGGGAATTTGCACTCTTTTGACCAGCGATAACGTCCCTGGGGTCGGGCATTTGAACAGAAAAAATGATCTGAGTTCAAATCCCCCGCCTATGCCCGGCCTCTCCCCCCTGCAGCTTAACATTGATAGGTGCATTAGTTGTCTCTAAAATTAAGCCCGACGATGAGAAGTCTGACAAGGTTGTTGCCTGTCAACTCTATGAGGCCCGCAAAATAACAAAGCATGATATTTTAGAGGAAGAGAGTTTTAAAAAAGCCATTGCAGCAATCAATCCTAAAATGGGTATTGCTACCCTTGCTTCAAATACACCCAGTGAAATGGTGCAGACCAAATATGGAAACAGCCTCGCTGGGTCTACAAACAGTTATCAACTTTCCTGTGTATACTGATATAAGTACTGTTGCAAGAAGTCCTGATTCAAATGCCAATATAAACAGCTATCCAAGATTCCCCCTTAAAGACAGTGAACCTAGCTCTTATCCAGACACTCTCACTGAAGAGGAGAGAATGTTTCTATCTTCACTTGAGGTTGATGAAGATGAACTTAACAAAATGGAAGTAGAAACAAGAGAGCAGGTTGGCAGTGAGAGATGGAGGGAAGAGAGAAAATTTAGGTTCACAGCCTCAAGGTTCCATCTGATTTCTAGAAGGCAAAGAAATCATGACTCTTTTTGTAAAGAACTTATGCACCCCAAGGTGTTTACAAGTAGACACACTGAACATGGAAGAAAGTATGAGGCAACTGCCATTCACGAATACCAAAAATTCATGAATGCAAGAAAAACACCAGTGGTGGTGCTCAAGTGTGGACTTGTAATTTCAAGTGAAATGCCAGTCTTTGCAGCTACCCCTGATGGGAAAGTCATTGACTTTGGCTGTAGTCAGCCTTTTGGAATTTTGGAAGTCAAATGCCCATCAAGCAAAGCTGCCGTCATCCCACTAGATGCCTGTGCCGATCCCAAATTTTTCCGTCGACGAGTAGGTGACCAGTGTCGTTTAAAAACTGATCATGAGTACTATGCTCAAGTACAAGGCCAATTGGCTATAACTGGTGCTGCTTGGTGTGACTTTGTTGTCTATACATTCAAAGGGATGTCAATCCAAAGAATAACATTTGACCAAGAATTCTGGGATAATATTAGTCAGAAACTCAAGGCATATTATTTCCAGCATTTTCTCACTTTTGCTGTCTCAGAATACAAGGGCCAGCATAATGAAGCAAGGCCTACAAGATTATAATCCCTAAAAGGTGGACTGATCACCTCCCTTTCAATTGTCAATAATGTATGCTTTTTTATAGCAGCACCCCTGCTTTTTTCTAACACAACATTACATGTATGCAACAAAAGTTTACTTTCAGGTAATTAAGGGTAGTTTCATGCATTGCTCTATGATATAATAGGATCTTGAACATTACACAGATGTGCACAAACAGTCCACATCTGGTTTACAATACCAAGTAGACTGAGAGGGACTACACCATCCCAGATGTGAAAATTCTTAATTTTGTTGATTGCCCTCTCAACATGAATTCTGAGAGATGCAATTTCTTGTGTTTTTACAACATCCTCAGCAGGCATCTGAGCTGAACTGCCTAAAAATGGGGGGATGTTAAGGGACACAGCAACTGGTAGAAGATCCTGAATAGTGAATCCTTTGTCAGCCATAACAGAATCATTAGCTTCAAAAGAGAGGTCCAGAAATCCACTTCTCTCAGTTATTTCCCTATCAGATATGCTGCCTGTGTAGAGTTGACTTATAAAGGAGATATGACCAGCAGGAGAAATAGCAAACAATCCTTTAAGAGTTGTGTGGTTCTTGTAAGAGCTAAATGGCTCACTGTTCAGGAGTAAACTACTTGGCATCTGATACTTGATTTCAGTGCAATCTATTATAGCCCTAGTATTTGGATACTTGCCTTTGAAGTCTTGAGGCATGTTATCATTCACCACTTTTCGGGATGGCCATATGTTCAACTGCCCAAACCTTAAATACATGAAATTTACCCAGGAAATTACAATTCGGCTAACTGTGGATTGAGATATATCGAATAAATGCCCCAGATGGCGTTCTGGAAATCCCTGTCTTAATCTACACATTACCAGGAAGAACTCCTCTTTAGCATTTAAAGTTCTAGGCCTCCCTGGTCCAACGCCAAGTTCAGGTTCTCTTTCATAATATTCAGGGTCAACATCGTTGGAAACAGAACGCCAAAAACGAATGTTTTCTCCATTTTGCCCCGGATTTAAGTAATTGTACGTAGCCATGAAAACGTCATACGATAGGGAAGCCAGTATAAAATGTAATATCTTCATCAGAGGTGAAATTATCTATTGTAAAAATCCCCTTCTCTAAGTTCGCACACTTCTCTGAAATTTTGAAAGCATGGGTCCTCACTTTTTCAACCTCTGCTTCTAACTTTGCATTTTTCGTTCTGCTCTCTTCAAGTAACTGCTCCATTTTAGCTAGCTTTTTTCGAAGATCGTCGTAGGACAGCTGATTGTCTGTTGTTACAGTTTCGCTACTTTCTGCTTCGGAATTACTTGCTAAGGAAAACTCGTTTAATGAATCAGTAGCATCGATACTAAGGGATTCTGAAGACGGACCGGCAACTGCACTCATATCGAGCGATGTTCGAGCACTTCCTGCTTTCCTCTTATTCTGCTTTTTATTTTGAATCAAAGCAGAATTACCTGTTGGTGTCGGCGGAGGTCTCTTCCGAGGTGAGCTCCTTTTCCATTCAAAAACTGATGGAACTGCTCCGTCTACATAACTTAACCGCCCAATGTCTAAACTCTTCTTAAGGTGTTCATTCTTAAAATGCAGAGAGCAGACTTTAGTAGAATCTGTAATCGTGAAATGTTTACCTGTATCTCTTCGAATCACGTGCAGCCATTGCGCCCTCAAGCTTGTATCGGTCAGGATGCTAAAAAATCCAACTTTCTCGCCGTTTGGACCGGTGGTTCCTTTTTGATTACAAAGTGGCACACAGCAATACCGATTCTGTGGTGATTTATTTTCATTCATGGTAAAAAAAGGTACTTTGTACAACCACGCTTTAAATTACACAACACGCTCTTCTGTATTTTTTCTGCTCGAATCCTCATCCGCCTCGTTTTCATGTACTCGTACCGAGGCTTACCCGAGCCATCCGCCATTATGAATTCGGTGTATTATGGTCGGGACACAACAACTACCGTGCAGGCTTCCTAACGAAATCTCGATCTCTATCTATTGCTCTACACTTTGGTCACACACAACTGCCACCAACATCAAGAAGATTCAAGCTGTTCAGAATTTCGCGTGCAGAATCATCACAAAAACCAAGAAACTTGGGCACATGACACCTGCATTACGCGAAGTCAAATGGCTACCAGTAAAAGAGCATCTCCACTGCAGAGACACTGTAATGACGTTTAGGTGCATGAAGGGCCTGGCCCCCACATACTTGTGCGAGTCTCTCCGAAGACGCAAATCTTTTCACTATCATAACACTAGAAACAGAGAATCCCTTGATTTTCCTCCAAGTAAGACAAAGTCAGGCCAGCGACGTTTCCTCCATAAAGCAGTCAACATTTAGCACAATTTAGACAAAGACTTTAAACAGTTATCTTTAACATCATTTTAAAAAAAGTTGAAAACGCACATGCTAGAGAATTATGTTAATGACTGCTTTTTATAATTCTATTCATTTTTTATTATGGTGGTCTTTGCTGTTTAGTATTGAAAAGCCCCCTGGGGAATACCAATAAAGTATGTGTGTATGTATGTATGTACATTAGTGTCTTAGAAAGATTAAGAATGCACATTCCCACATATGCTGGACTATTAAGAGTTAATGTTTCTTTAATCTTATGCACAGCCACTAGATTTTTGCAGAATATTTTTGATGATACAAAAGTTGGTTTTGAAGCTAATTTTTATAGTCTCCCTTTATTAGTTACAAGTTTAACATCCACTCTTTTACAAATATTTTCTATAGTTTTACCAAATACACTGTTATTATTTAGTTTGAAGAAGTCTTTTTCCTTTTGTACAACGAAAAGGCAGGGGAAGAGCTATTAAGTAAATTCAAAAGCCAACCAACTTCATCTGCAGCAGGAAAAGTTATTTGTGGCAATTCATGTGATATTACATGGCAAAGGAGAGGTTACTCATCACATAATGGCTGTGTTACTGGAATATCTATGGACACATGAATGCATTGGTCATGTTCAGAAGAGAGTGGGAAATGCACTTTGTAAACAAATTTCATTTCATACACATTAGTGTCTTTTCCACAAAAATAGTCACTTGTGTACTGTGGTAGAAACACCTCATTTCAAGTACAATATTTCCTGTGTAGATCATTTTCAATTTGAAAAATGCAATTAACCACTAGCCTACTAAAGCAAACAGCCCAGAACTCAGTAGTGTTGTATGATTAAAAGCACCGCATTAGGACATAGAGAGAGGATTTTTCAATGAATTCTGCCAAACTCTCACTAAATAAAGTCACCAGTGAAATACTTAGGTATTCCTTGCAAGACTGATTCTATTGCATTTAACACATATCTTTACCTTTGGTAACTGATACTACTAACTTTATTTGAAAACCCGATCATCATCATTTTTATTTGATAAAGCAAGTTGTTGTGTACTTGCCACAGCAACACACACATAGATGTACTCATGCTCAAGATTGACCACACTACCGGTGTCAAACAAAGCCTCCTACTCAATAACACTACCAGTGTCAAACAAAGCCTCCTACTCAATACAAACAACAGTGGGGGCTCCTTTCAGTCCCACATGGGTCTGAGCAGTAAACCTTCTCTTGAGACAAAGCCTGCTGTTCCTTCAAGAAGACTAGTAATGTAAACCATTTGCAGTTGTCAGACAAAAGGCAGCACATTCTCCACATTTAAGACCCAAATGTTGCACTTTTAAGACTGGTACTTAATCCACTGAGCTTCCCAGGCCAGTAAGAGGTCAAACACATCATAACTTACCTCTGAGCGATCATTAATTTTTCTCGAACAAGATAAATGAGGTCAGTATTGTTTTTATTACAAAGTTGTACTCTTTTAAGTTACTGCCTACAAAATGCTATTACTTGTACCTGGTTTTAAAGATGTTACATGACTGTAATCTTATGAAGTTATCTTGTTGTCCCCAATTATTGAACAACTCACTTTGCTACACATTTCACAGGTCTCTTATAAAGTTCTTAATTATTTACTTGCATTGCTGGCTCTTTAGTATTTGTACATTATTATCTTTTCATAAAATTATCTAATTTTGCTGTATTTATTGAAGCATATCATATCAATTCTGTATAGACATTTACTTGCACACACACAAATTATTGAGCAGTATGTTGGTAATTTAGGTTAGCTTTGTTTGTTCAACTTTTTATACCCCATATCACAACAGCTTACGTTAGCAGAATCATTAAGTTCCACACATGTGATTCTTGTATTTTGTTGTATTGTACTGCCCTGCAAACAAGTGGTGCCACAGCAGTACCTGCCCGGTTAAGGAAAGATAAGTGCATACTTGGTAGCCACACAACAACAATCTTAGACAAACACTTCAAAGTGGTTTACAGGCCACTTCGTTGCAACCCTTTTCATTGTTTTAAGAAACAATGAACTGGAGCAGCTTTTGTTTCAGCTGTTTCTCAAATGATGTCAAAATGACCCCTCGACTCGTGGCTCATATTAGACTCTGACCATTGTGTTATGAATTGTTCTAATCGGCCTGAGCTGTGAAGTTAATTTTTGCTGCAATTCAAGAAGTTTGTGATGTTGTTGTTGCTGTAATGTACATTTTGCATTGGTCCGGAAGCAATCCTCTGTGAAACTCGTAGAAGAAAAATAAAAGATACCTTTAAGTTGTGTGATTGCAGGTTATTTATACAAGGGTTTTACATATTTCCTCTTTAAACATGGGACAGGTTTTGTTCAAAATATTGGCAGACCTTCTTCATTATCTAAAAGAAGTCGATATTGCTATGGGCTTTCAATGAATCAATGTTACACTTGTTATTTACTTGTAAGCTCATCTTTTTCATTTATTTTCCCAGCCTGATGCAGTTCTCCAGTGCAGTCATGCAACCTCCAGAAGCCAGTACCAAGACAGTAGTGAAAGGCCAAGTGAAGAGGAGGAGTGGATGGTTTCTAACAAGGAAGAAAGTTTCCTTCCTTTCCGCAACCATAGATACCAGGATGGTGAAAAGACTACATATTCGTAGCTTGCAGTGTGGGGTTGGTTCCCTGAAAACATTATAGCTAAATAATGGTTGATGACGTTGATGATGATGCTGGTGATAAGAAAAATGACAGTGACAATCCACCAAGCACCCCATTCCAAAAAAAGCCTCTCAACCTTGAATTATTTGGGCAATGGAGTTGACATACAGTTGTATATAAAGCAGTGTTCCTAATAATGAGGTCATTAGAAAACAAACATTAAGTGTTCTCTAACCTGATAATGTTAATCAGTACATTTGTGTAATGTTTTTTAAGCGCTAGCCATTTGACAGGGTCAGGAAACAAGGGGTTGTGTTAATTGTGTATTAATACATCAAAGTTGATAAATCTGATTATAATTTTTACGTGATGGAATTACAGCAGGCCTTTCTACTGAATGGAATGTTGCATGTGTTCAAGGTGAAGAACATTTGAGAGCAACCCCAAACTTCATTGTCAAGGACATGGAACGCCCCCTGCACACAAAAGAAGCAGCCGCAAACACCACCACCAGTGAAGTCTTTGACAGTGGCAAAGACTATGAAGAAAATGATGATGGAAATTAAGCCACTTTTTCGTATACTTCTTTAAGAATTTCCTCAAATACTGTTGATAACAAACGAATTTCAATAAACAAACATAAATATGCAGCAAACTCATTTAGATTTGTTTGCCATTGTTTTTTAAATGGTTTTCCAGCTTTGGGCTCAGGCCTATCAAATTGCATATGCCACCCAACTTCATTCAATGCCTGCTAATAATTGTTTTAATTAGCCGTAAGATGAAAGTTTGAATTTTCTCAAGACTAGCACATGATAACTAAACATCAGTCCCTGATATATTACTGTAGACACAAGTTTTGAGTTGACGGATTACATTAATTTGATGACTTTGTTTCAAGGCAAATGTATTTCATAAGACAGATTTGTTTGAAGGGCTGAAAGACTTTGCACAACGTAATATGTCATAAATGTTGATCACTGAACATCATGGACGAGGCTGCTTGTTCGAGTATGGGACATGAGAGAATGGAACCGCGGTCGCAGACACAAAGACCCCAACAACTGGAACAAGAGGAAGACAAACAATCAAATGCAAAGGAGTCATTAACCAAGAGGGAGAAAGTAAAGCTCAAAAGAAAGTAAAGAAAAGAGAAAAAGAAGGAACGAAGAAGACAGTTGAAAGCGATGGGAAACGAGGACCATATTACTCTCAATAGGACAAAAAGGACAAAATTGAAGGCAAGGGAGCGAAAAGTGGAGAAGAGGTTTGAGGAGAGAAGGAAGAAAGACGAGGAGGAAAGGAATGCAGCTCAATACACGTACAAATTTTATTCCTCCTCGTCTGACAACTAATTAACAACAATTAATGTAAATAATTTTTTAAAAAACACCTGTACGTAGTTAAAAAGCACCACTGTAAATAGTAGAAACCGAATGAAAATGATTAATCCCTCTATTCAATGTGAGTTTAACCAGTTCAAGCCGACTACTGCTGTCGAACTGAGCAAATTAAATTACTAAAATGGCTAGGAAGTCGTGCCTTCTAGACCCAATTCCTTCTAACTTACTTAAGTTGTGCTTTTCTGATTTGGTACTAATCATAACAAAGATTGTTAATTGCTCTTTAGAAAGTGGTGAAGTTCCTCTGCCTATGAAAAGGGCTATTTTATCTCCTCTTCTTAAAAAACCATCCCTTGACACTGAGCTCTATCCAAGCTTCAGACCGGTATCGAACCTCATGCTTGTGTCCAAGGCGACAGAAAAAGTAGCGGCTACGCAACTCTGGGAATATTTATGTTCAAATGGATTAAATGAGGAACTTCAGTCTGCTTATAAAGCTAATCATAGCTGTGAAACAGCTCTAATTCGAGTACAGGATGATATCCTCAAAGCCATCCATAGTCATCGTGGTGTTTTGCTTTTGCTATTGGATCTTTCTGCAGCCTTTGATACGGTTGATCGTGAAATTCTTCTAGGAAGACTCTCCTCTAGGTTCGGTATTAAAGGAAAAGCCCTGGATTGGCTACGAACTTACCTTACAGACCGTACTCAGCTTGTGAAAGTAGACGACGCTTCATCCACGCTACGACCCCTTCATTGGGGTGTGTATGACATTTAGTTTCGTCATATTTGATTTTGTTTTGTTTTGTTTTTGTTTTTGTTTCTTTCCTTTTTAAGATGTGTACAATAGGGTTATATGTAAGCTTGTGCTTAATGATATTCTTATGTCCTTTTTTTACATTGTAAAGCGCTTAGAACAGCGATGTATAAGCGCTATATAAATTCCATTATTATTATTATTATTAAATGCTATTACCTCTTTCTTGATCGTTTTTCTTCTGAAGGATTTCATATCAGATCAAGACTTGTCTTAAATTTAACACTATTTATGACTACATAATAATATACTACAATTTATCATAAATTTACTACTTGCTTGTCGAGCTGAATGATTTCATGAATTCCTGACCTACATTGTGAAGGTAGGGACTCCAGCGGACCACTGCGCATCTTTTCTGCGCATT
>OZ037776.1:43861615-43931615 GCA_964035525.1 Porites cylindrica | reverse complement strand
CATTAGTTTTCAGACACATCCCAAAAACAGCGCAAAACTGTATATTGACTTAAAGATGCTTTACCAATGTTCAGATATCAATTACCTGCAGTCCATGATAATTTCTGTAATCTTCTGTCAACCTCATACCAATCTACAGGGTGATCTTCATCAGACAGCAGGTGATCAAGTGCCTCTTTTACAACATTAAGTTGCACAGTGTGCATTTCATCAAATACCAAGTCCTTGTCATAGCGAAAGCCATACAGTGGCCACAGCCGGTGCATGATTGAAAGTCCAGTGTAACCACATTCCTTGGACTTGTTCCCTCTAACAGAAGCCCTTTCCTCCTCTTCAATTTCTTTGAGCAGTGTAACTTTTGTAAGGATGTCTTTTGACTGGGCAGGAAATCTTGCATGATACCTATTATTTGTGTAATAGTAGTGGCGAGAGTCTGGAAAATAAACACCTATAAAATATAACAAAGATAAAATCATTATACATTTACAGCACAGTGTTCGTGTACTGTATGTCTAATTTCATGGTACTTTTGAAATTTCTACAACATTGCACAATATATTTTGTAGCAAAGTAGCTGAGTCAGTTGTTGTAAACTTAGGGTTTTTAGGGCTTCTTCCAGGTTTCTGCCGCATGCCATGATCCAGCTGCATTTTTGTGTGGAAGAATGCACCTTACAGATGTAGTATGGTTCACTGAATAACAAAATAATGTCATTAACTTTACCTCTGAATTGCCACTTGCAATTAATACAAATAAAAGACAATTTATGTACTTGTTGTGTCACAGCGTCTGCAGCCCTTTTTGCCACATTTGACAAATTTCCCCACTTCACAAAGTCCCATGTGGTCTCCTGAGCAGCAAAGGACAAGATGACGGACCAAAGCTGGTCCTAGGAGCATTCCACCAATAGGTGCTGCATAGTTAACTTGAATCCCTAATAGCCACACAGTTATTAAATGAATAATTTCATTAACATTGTTCAAACTTTGGGTAACAGCTTTTGGATCATGCAATAACATTTAGTTAACAGTCCATGTTTAATCTTTCAAAATTCTGACATGACAAGGCTTTACCTACAAAATTGCAAATTTTTCCAGATTTGGTTGTCTCTTTACTCCCAGAAGAGACTTGCAAAACAACCAAACCAAATATAGAGTTTTGACAGTAAAGCCCCAGTCATGTTAGAATTTTGATATATCGAACATGGGTTATTTTGATTTCCTTTGCCTTCACTATACTATTTTGGTTCATACAGTTTAAAAAAATATACCATATCCTTAGTTCTTAAATTAAAAAGTGAACATCAGTATTACAATGTGCATTCTGAAATGTTCACAAGGTAATTAATATTTACCATTTATAAAGCCATCCTCAATGTCTCTTATGAAGGGTTCCATAAAAGGATCCAGTGATATTGGACGTTTCTTGGGTAACAGGTAAGAAGGCACAAAACCAAAAACATAGACCTCATCAACGTGGCAGCGATCCTCCTTTGACATGGTTGCTAATCCAACTTCAAAGGCTCCTAAAAATAATCCCAGGGAAAATAACTATTTTATAAAGTGGTGGATGTGTCAAAAGGTTCACACCATTATACATGTACAAACTGAAAGTAGTTCAAGCTATGAGAGATGTAGCTAAGAGCATACCATACCATACCATACCATACACTGCAAATTATGGTACATGTACCTCAAGTTAATTGAGTCATCTTCTGTTATGATATAAGCAAGTTTACTAACCACATCCTCTTGATGTTGATGAGAATGGCTGCCATCCATCCCAATGTACTGTAATGTGGACAAGAAAGAAAAGTTTAAATTATATGTCCATATTTTGTGTAATTTGGAATACCACAGTCATTTGTTATGTCAATGTACATGTATATCTACCTGGAGTTATGAAAACCGGGTTAGCAAACATTTTATAATTTTTCTCAACTTGCCCTGTCTAATAGCTTGACATATGTTCACTGTGTTGCTTCCTTATGTCGTTTTTTTTCCTCGTTTTGTGGTTAGGGATTTGTGTAGAAGTGGATGTAGACAGAATTGCTATCTTACCCCCCCTCCCCCCCTAATTTTTTTTCCCTACCCACAATTCTTTCTTTAACAGAAGTGACAGTTATTTGAAATCAGCGCGCGCCTGAAGCTGGTTTCGGTGCCGTTTAGTAGTTTTGTTGTATATATTGGTCACCTTAAGAAAAGTTTCCCGGAGAGCATCATGTAAAGCTCTGAGATGGGACAAAGTTATTACGATTCGCAGAGTCTGCATCGTCCAATATCGCATTATATTCTCGTTTCATTTGGCTAAACGGATCAATCACCCTGATCCGGGCTGAGACAGAAAGGTACGATATTGTTCGCTTTTCTAAGGTGACCACTAAGTCTTATGTAAGCCTTAACCAGGCACTCTTTCGCTGCAGTTCACTCAACTTAAAATTTTCTAGACTGAAATGACACCGGTTTGAAACTTCGCGAAGTCAGATTAGTGAATAAATGTTCTAAAATTTGCATCGTTTTAAATTTGGACTCGTTGGAATGCTTCTGGGGACCATTAACTTCCTGCCCGGCGTCAGGTGAAGGCTTTTAATCGGCCTTTGAACGAGTTTTCTTGTTTTAAATTGCCAACTAGTAGAATTAGTGGATATTTTTGCTAACCCGGTTTTCAAAAATCCGGGTATATATAAATACAAAAAAATACTCTATAGTGTACACACAGAGTTTTCAATCAGCTGGGGCTGCTGACAGGTGAAACTAACCATCTGTCACATTATACAATGGCAGCATCATGCACTGTGATTGGCAAAAGATATATATCCATGTCATTTATCAGAAAATAATTATGCCAAAGAATGTTGAATAGATAATAAAATAAATAAAGTTGGCAAAACCAGGGATGTTTTTGTACGATATTGTCATAAAACGGATTCTATTTGATTCTCAAATACCTCTTGTGGTTTATGACTCTTAACAACACACTCTTCTAATGTTGTTCATGTATCCTCAAATTTCCCCTGTCACATCCTATGAGATATTTCAATCGACTTACCATCATATGCTAGATTTCTTGGGTCACCAGTGACTCTTTTTGGAGCATGCTGAAAGGTGTTGTGGCAATTACGACATTCAACTTGCCGTAAATCACCATCAAGGACTGGACAGGCCAACAGAGTCTCTGCAGAAGTTACACAACCACAGCCATTTACTGGACACTTGACAGGAAGAGTCCATTCAACCTCAGGATCCCAAAAGTATGCAAGTTCAGCAAAACGTGTACCATCCCAAAACTCTTTTTTTGGTTCCCAACCCCATCCCTCAGTTCTCTCTTCAGGAAGCCAATGTGATTTTTCTTTCCAATGGGCTGTCATCTTTTGACACATGGAAGGTGATGAGCACCATCTTTTGACTTTATCTATTACACTGAGATAATAATATGGTATTTTGCCCTGATGGCCACAATGAGGACAGAGTTCATCCCTTGTAGTAAGAAGACCAAACAGATAAGGATGGCTGTCATCCAAACAGATCCAATATAACCTTGGACTTTTGTATCCAAACTTTTCTAAGAGAACAAGCACATCCCCCCAGTCGGATGGCCACATGCACCTTAGGTCTGGGTTTGCTTTGTTAAGAATGTCCTTACCCCAGATGAGAAGATCCTCGAAGATACTCTGGGAAAATCCTGCTTGGCCTTTTATTTCCACCAGCCTTAGAACCGTGTCATTAACAAATTGTTCCAGGCGTTCGTCTTGGTCTAAATCATCTTCATCTGGATCTCTCTCGGAATCTTCATAAATACAGCTGTCATCACTATGCATGTTGGCATCCTCATCTGATGATGACATACACATGAAACTTTCGGCATCACCAGGTATTTCTGAGGCTGTCGATTCGTTTTCGATCTCATCCTCTCCACTTTCATAAGGTCTTCCAGCCATTGCTGATGGCGTATCACTGGGAAATTCGCAGAATGAATCTGACGCCTGAAAAACTTCCCCAACAGATCCAGAGCTGGACAAGTGATCCGATTCACAAGTATCTGATATATCTGATGAGGAGGTAGATGGGAATACTAATTGATCATCCAATGTTTCCCCTCTAGCTCTTCTTGTCCTTTGAAGATGCCTCCATGTCGTCATGGGATAAACAGCCTTTCCTTCACACATAAGACAGTCGCAGTGGACATGCGCCTTGCCAGAAGACGATATCTGCCTCGCCTCGTCGCTTTCCAAACATCTACAGAGATTTCCTTGCTTTGTGTACGCCGTCATGCTTTTTGTTTCAACTTCAAGGTAAAACGAATGTAGGCATAAAGGTATTAAAATCGCGAACGCAGAAAAATAGCGTAACGTAGCTCTGTAGAACGACAAGACTCTTGCTGCTGTCCAAAATGATCGCGGACTCTAGAGACGAGAGTTACCGGTGTTGAGTTTCACCAGTGGTACATCTTATTGGTGGATGCGCAAAGTTTACGCGGGGCAAAAATTCGCGGGCAAATACTAGAAGCCGACTGATCAAGAAGTTCACAGTTTACGGTTCACACAGTTGTGCTCTGAGAAAAACAAGATGAATTCAATCGCAGGCGATCAAAGAGACGAACTAGAAGAAGAAGCGTGTGGTATTCAACCATCCAGAGGTGACCACATCTGTTTTGCTACCATGTTAATCAATTAGTGGAGCTCATGTTTGGCAAATGGCACTGCGATAATTTAACAGCGCTTGCTTGCAAGAAGCGTATTCTCTAACAGCTAAATTAACAAGTCTTAAGCTTAAATAGGCGGCAAAAGTTTGTTTTCTGTAAATAAGCTTCTTTACTTGTCAATATGCGATTTTTCTTTCGATATTTCAAAGATTTATCTCCCAACCAGATTTAAACGACAGAAGGGTAAAATTTGGCGCCAATTCGCTAAGGACTCTCAAAATCTCAAAATCTAACAATATAAAGTTTACCGTAGCTTTTCTATAAGCTTATGTCCAAGGCAACCTTAACAATTCCTTAGATTTAAACTTTTATAATTGTTTTCCCTAATTTACCTAGATGAAGACATCAGCAAGTGGTCAGAAGAAGATGTTTCTTCATGGCTAGCTGACGAGGGCTTCAGTGAAGAGGGACCTATGTTTGCAGGTTTGAAATGCAAACGTTACTCTGTATTTGGAGCTGAAATTTTCCATGACCTGAGAGATTTCGTCTGTATGTTTTGTTGGCGGTTTCATATATTTCTTGGTTTAGAAAATTTTTCACTCATATAGGTTAAACTTGCCAATCATGTGCACATTTTATGATCAACACAAGGTACAGATTTTTTCTAAATTAAATCGTACACTTGTACTTTTGCTTTGACAGGCCAAAAAATCACTGGGAAGGCCTTGTATGGTCTTGAGAAAGGGGATCTGAAGGAGATTGGTGTTACCTCAATGGGAAGGAGATTGGAGATGTTTGCCAAGATTACTGAGCTACTACATGGACAGGGAGGAAAAGTGGGAGATAAGTCAGGTGATTTTTCAGTTTTGGTGGAAGTGTGTAGTCAGCACTGTAATTTTTTATTATCGCTTCACCTTGGAAAAAAGTCGAATGACCAACCTTTCTTCATTACTTTGTTGTTTTTCAATGTAACTGGTTGAAGCACTTTGAAACCATTCACTTGGACTGGCCTAAAAGTGGTTACACTGATCGAAAACATCTTAGCCACACATTTCAGGGAGATGACACCGAAAGCTTTCAATAACTTTAAAAATTTTTATCATTCAGTTTCTGGCCCAGCTTGGAAAAAGAAAATAACCAAGGCAGATCGAAGTACCTGGAGTCCAAGCCAGAAATCACAGTATCTTGAAAAGTAAGTAACTAATTACAGTGTACCATTGTTTAGAAATTGCATAACTACACTGCACTCTTATTATCAATGACTAGTATAGGGTTAGTTGTCAAAAAGATTGAAAGTAGAAGGTGCAATGAATTAAGTAGCCAGATCAGCACACTAGTGGTTGTTTTAGTTTACGTTTGTTTTGTAAAAGGGGCATCATACAGTTACCTTTACCTCTGTAATCACATAATTGTACAGTTTTTGTCCAGAGATGGCTAAGATTGAGGCACATATCAATGACAACATTGAACACAAAAGAAACATTGCCCCCTAATGGTTGACATTATGAATGTTGAAATACGGAGACCACAATATATTGCATTCATTTCTGGTGCTAACATTTAAGTACATTTTCTTCAGAATTTCCATCCTTAATCGGGAGGCTGCTGTCATCTGGCCAGGAAATACCAAACTATACATTAAGGGGAATGGATCAACTAGGTTGAAAATGGAGGAGTATATTACTCGCATGGAAAAAACATGTACTATCCCAGACATAGGCTTTGGTCGAGGTGAGATTCAGTCATTTCAACATTAGCACTTCAACCACAATCTTTTATATTACTATGTGAATTCTATGTATACTACAATATGGAATTCGTATTCCAGTAAATTCTTACTATAGCACAAGATATTTGAGATAAAACCAACAAATTATGCTGAGTATCAGTAAATGCAATCAACTGTGACAGGTCTCTTAAACTTACCATCTTACCTCTGAATCAACTTTGAACATGTTATATGGTATGCATGGTCACATCCTTTCTACACAGAATAATAATAATTGAACAGTGCAAGAACATGACTATAAGGATGTGTTTCTTTTTGTAGAGGCAATGAAATCGCATCTGTTACAGTGGTTTCATGAAAAGAACCGAAAAATTCAAGATGGTTACGACTATGAGGTAATGTAACACTTATAAATAAATAAATATATATTACTGGTGATAAAGAAGAGAAGCTCTTTTATTCACTTGTACATTTACAAAATTCAGTTTCATGTATTTCTCGATGTCCCAATTTCATGAATCAGTTCTAACTTGTACAGTACAGTACAAATAAGCTTGAGGTCTTCAAATCCATGAAAAATGAAGTGTTGTCAACTTAATGGTTCAAGGGGATGTTGGTTGTAAATACATGTATGGCCCTATGCCCATCACCCTCTATGAAAGAAGCATTTTGTGTCAGTCATGGTTCTTGTCAAGTGCCAGCGGCAGACTTTCTTGTGTCAACTCACAGACACAGCCACCTTGCCATCTAATAAAAAAATACTTAAATGAGAACCCTGGCATGTGCTCTAGCTCAAAACAGAATACTCTTGTGCATGCTTTGATTTATAGCCAATAATTATTGTTTACATTTTCTAGGCCACTCACAAACCTGCAAAACGGGCAAAAAGAGCATCTTCAGCAAATAGTTCAGATACAGAATCTACATTGTCAGTTTCTTCATCATGTCCAAGTTCAGTTACTGAAGGTTTGTCATAAGACATCTTACCATTTTCACTTAGCATCTGCAGCCAAATTATGATGCCTTGATACCTTATAAGTGCATGCATATGTGACTGCCAGGATACAAAACCAAACTTCAAACAATGCATTCTGTGTCGAATACATTGGTCACAAATGTATAGAATAGTTGTACACATGTACATCATGATCCATTTCACCTTTTTGTTTTAATTTCAGTTATTGTTTATAACACTAATTGTATTGCCTTTCAACATAGCATTTTCATTTCTTTTCTAGATGAGGAAGATGAAGACAGCAGTGACGTCAATGATATGTCTGCCAAATCAGCTGAAGTTGTTATTGTTGAATTTTTCAATGTCCAATCCATTCACTTCCTAACTGTTAGAAAACACTTGCTACCACTGGGGAAAGGTCTAAATGTGAAAACTAGAAGTTTAGGAAAATATGACCTATTACTACCTTTAGCAAAGGCCCTTTTTAAGAATGGCCATGTTTCCAAAAAAGAGGATAATATCAATTACAAAAACATAAAGAGAAACCAGATAAAGGTGGTGACTGATGTTAATTCTTTGATTAGTAGCAAGAGTGGGGACTCTATCGCGTCAGAAGAAGTTGAAGATGGATCTAGTAAAACTCACGTTTAAATTTCCTGTATATGGTACCTTAATATAATATATACTGTCGCGGTACATTTCATGAGCAACTAGATATAACGTTTAAGTGTTTTAATTGCCTTTAAACTATGAGCCACTTTGCATTTGTTGTCAATTAATGTTCATTTTAGGCTTGCTCGTTACTGATATTTGTTTTATCTCCCGATTCAGAAGTTGAAGTTATGTATTTATGTATGTAGGTGTGATTTACCTGTATTGATGAGAGAGTTAGACCTTAGCTACTGTAACCAAACTTCAAAGAGCATTTTATATTTTAGTATTAAATAAAAAAAATTGTGAATTCAGATAGGTCTCAGACTGCTTACTGATAAAAGAACCATAATTTTATTAAGGGCACCCATCCGAAGGTTGGGATGTAGTAACATCTATAACTGGATTTACAATTTGTCCCAATTTGGAAAGCATTACAGTCCAATGTTGGAAAAATTTTGTCCCGTGTTGGAGTATACTGTTGTCCATTGTTGGAGAGTTCTATTATCCAATATTGGAAACATTTGTCCATTGTTGGAAAATACTGTTGTCCAATGCTGGAACCATTATTTCCAGTGTTGGAGAGTTCTGTTAACCAATATCGGAAACATTTTGTCCAGTGTTGGAGTATACTATTGTCCAATGTTTGAAACATATTGTCCAATGTAGGAGAGTTCTATTATCCAATGTTGGAAATATTTTGTCCAATATTGGAGTAGATCATAATCCAATATTGGAGATGACTTTGCCAATGTTGGAAAATATCGTGGTCCAATATTGGAAACATGGAATCCAATGTTGGTATATCTCATATGATTTGCCAATATTGGTAGATATAACCATTTACCAATATTGGAATACCAATTGGGTTTACCAATGACATACCAATGATATCACAGTGATTAACCAATTAACTTCCAATGTTGGAAGATGCATTTTTTTCCTGTGATTTGTAGAGAGACAAAGTTCTTTTACATGAGGATACATTTTAAAGGGAAAAATGCCTAAAGACTAATCCATTGAATCTTATAAAAATAATTAGATCCTTAAAAAGTTATAAATGTACAATTTATTCATGTTATTTTACCAAAGCAGTTCAAAAGACTAACAATGTAAATTCCATCATTTGTAAAGGGACCTATTCATTACTCATTAAGATTTCTATTCCAAGTAATGTAAAATGAAGGGCAATTTCAGGTGTCAAGTGTAAGCGTCTTTGTGTTTTTTCATGGTAGGAACTAAAAGTCTACAATTTCTGTGTATCAAAATATTCCCATTTATCATGTAAAAACTAGGAATCTCACTTTTGGTGTTATTTTGTCAAAAAAAAAGTCAAAAACAACATGTCAGGACAAAAAATAATACGTGCAAAAATGCATTTTCCTATTTATGATTGTTTTACTTGTAAACTAGCTAGAATTAATCAATATCGTGCCCCGTACATCTGCATGCACAGAGTTCACCTTTTAATTCTTGACATACTCTTACCTCCTGTTATTAGCAGCTCAAATTCTTTACACTTTGAAGTCAAGAAAGTTCAATAATCTGTGTGTTCAGCTTGAAACTTTGTGGTATTCTCTTCTAGGCCTGGTCTTCTGCTTGTCAATAACAAACATCCCCGTCAAGCATAAACTGCAATTGTCAATAATAGAGAAAATGAACAATAATTATAAATCATTACTTCTAGAATTAGGACACCTCCAGTCTGATTTCTGCACACACTTTCTCCCTATTTTTTCTTTTTTTCTCCACGTCCTCTGGTAGAAGTTGGATGCATATACTGTCTACTCTTAGGGGTTACAACCAACTTGTCATGGTAACCTTTAAATGAGTGGTCAATCCCATAAGTGCACGCACACACAAGGTACGAGGTAGCTTTGTACAGTGCTAGAATCTTTGAGTTCTTTGTTGGGGTTTAAGCAGCAGACTGTGGAGCAGTTGCTTAAGCATCTTGTTTTCTTCATTTTTAGCATTTTTTGGAGCAGCAGTCCTACAGCGCATTTTTCTTGCATCCTTTTCTTTCAATTCGTCAAGGCGTGCGAGTCATCACATTCTTTCAGAATGCTAACCGCAAAAAACAGCTTGTCTACAAATATGTCTTCTCAAGTTACTGCATCTTCACATTCTAGTTGTGAGCCCACACCAGTGTCACCACTTAGTCAGCACGTTTCTCTGTCAGACAACAACTCTTTAGCACAGGCAATTTCAATGGCTCTCGTGGAATCGCTACCTTCATTGCTATCTTCCTGTCGAGATTCCAGTGGAGGGAACGCAAACATGGCCACGACACCTGGTCCTCTCGACTCGGCTTCGAATTCAATCCAGTCTCCAACATCCTTGAGCTCTGGTACTCCCTGCTCTACATCCCAGTTTTCAAGTACGCTTGTTGTGCCCTCATATATTTCAACTTATAACTCATTCACCAGTCCTTCGGTTGTCTCTACTCTTCCCGCCACCTCCTCCACAAACTTGCCTGTGGTGGTTGGGGGCTCTTGTGGTGGCATGACCAGATCTGTGTCCTCTGCATTTACAAGACTCAACAAAGCTTTTGTGGTGGGTCCTGGCTGTGCTCCAGTCCAGTATAAGCTTGTTTCTACAATTACAGCAAGAGTTTTTGTACACCTGGCTGACCTACTACCAGACAATATTCGAGCTCAAGAAATCCAACCCCAAGCAATTTTGGAGGGAAAACTGTTGATATTGGGGTCTAAGAAATGGGTCAATGAATGCATGCGTCAGCTCGGAGAAAAAAACGCAGCTTGGAGACCACCATCTCGCTGGCTCAGGAGTCCATCTTCTTACCCACTACACCAACCCTGCATTTTTGCAAGCTAGCCCTATATTTTTTGTAATAATTACTTATTCATCCCAGACTCCCCTCAACCAACATAATTTATTTATTCTTCCCAGACCCTCTCTGCCATCTTATGTTCCAGGCTGGTAATCTACTTCCAAAATGGCTCAACATGTTGAATATTGTGGGAGCAAAGAAGAATTTTATCTGAGCTTAAACAAAAGAAAAACATTATCCACCACTAAATGTCTTCTTGGAAGACTTATTTATGATAAAGCAGTTGAATATCTAAGAGGCAAGCAAGAATATATTAAGAATCCAAATCTTACCCACTGGGAACACAGTACTATTGCCCGGAAGAAGTGCACATACTCTCATGGTATGCTTTTAACAGAAGACTAAAAGCAAGTTGTCCCTAAATCTCCGCTATTTGATGTTCTTACTGAAGCTCACAAATGAGTAGCCCACAGGGGAAGACAAAAAGCAGAAAAATGGTTAACTGATAGACTTTAGTCTGAGATAAGTCAGAAAGGTTGTGTTTGTTGGCTTGTGGAAACTTCATTCAGAACAGAAATCTGTCACTGACAGAGTAACACCTGTTAAGAGACCACTACAAAGTGAAGTTTTCCTGAGCCTTATTGCAATACACCTGATGGGTTTCAGAAACTGTGCATGTAACTGCTTTGATCCTCACACATTGGTCATGTCTGTAAATGATCACCACACTAAGGTTGTCAGCGCTTACCAACTGCATCCTAAACAAGCCAATGAAGTACTGGTAACTCTGAAGATGTACTGCAACACATATGGGGTACCTTAAGCAAATACTCTGTGATAATGGAACAGAATTTAAGAATGAAACAGGGAAGAAATTTGCAGAAGAGAATAAAATACAGTTAAAACATGGAAGTCCACAAACTCCGGCAACTCAAGGACTTGTAGAGCGCTCAAACAGAACTTGGAAAGAGGACATTGAGAGCTATTATCATGAGCAAGGCAAACAAAGACCTTGGACAACCCTGGGTGCCTTGCATGGGTCTAGGGTCCCATTTGGGACTTGCTTTTTTGGGGATCTGCAATTGTTTTTTAATTTTTCTTGTAATTAAAATTAATTATTTTTATTTTATTTCTTTAATCATTTGTCTTTTGTTCATTCTTTCATGATCACACTTTTGCCCCAATAAAGTGTCAGAAAAAGGAAATTACCGGTAACAACATCATATCTGTAGATCATTTGCAGTGATTAAAGTTTAATACAGAAACACACAAACAAGTTTCTTCCAAAAAATTAGGTACAAGCTTGTAATGATCATAATCCTGTATTATAACATAACAAAAGTAAATCGCACGCTCTGATTGGTCAGTTAGCCACTACCATTTGCCCGTGGGTGCACGCCAAGAAACTGAGCTAGCGCAGTAAAATTTAGGCAAATTCAACAAATCTCCTCTTCTGACGGTAAAATACACCGATGAAATGCACAAATGAAAAGTGGAAGTTGAAGAAAATACTAAGCTGTCGTTTTGAAGGAAAAAAGACAAAAGATCAAGCGACAAATTTGCCCTGGATGAATTAATCACTGTTTTCCTCGCAGCTAGAATCAGCTGAAGGAAAATCGAGCGAGCGAAGATTTAAGGTACATTTTGTGTGTTTTTTATAGTAGAGAAAGTCTGTTTGAAATGTAAATTATCAATTAGCATTGTGTTATTAACTTTTTGGTCAAGCTGATGCTAAATTCAAGCAAATATTTTAGGAAACACGCTAAAATTCGCGAGAGCTTTGTTGTGAAGTTTTCATCGCATTGATTAAAAATTTTAGTAGAGTTTAAACGGGCACATTACGCTGGAATACACAAATTTCATTTGAGTACAGAAACAATTGGGTTTTCAAATAAATGTTTCAAAAAATAACTTCTGTGTGTATTATTTTGTTCCTCAGTGTTCATTCATAACAGTCGTTCAGAGAACGGTCAAAAAAGAACAGCTTCAGCGCCGGCTGTGTGTCAGCGAATTTCAGTTGCAACTTTGACTTTCATAGCTGGATTTCCCCACACAGATTTCAATACAAAGCTAGTTAATTTATTTTTAACATCAGTGTTACCTGTTATTCTAAAGGAACTACAGTCAAATTTTCTCATTTCTCATTTCTACTTTACGTTTATTTCAAAAATAAATCATCGAGTTTTAACTTAGCTCGGCTATCGCCTTGTGCAACTCTTATGCTTCTTTCGTGCTTAGCAACCTCCCGTGTGCATCCATAACTCCATGGTTGCGTGCTGCACGTTTACCATTTCTCAAATAACATTACGTCTTTGTGAACAAGAACATAAATACTAATACAGTGTATGATCCAAGATAGGGCCAAAATCATACTGAAGGGGCTAGGTTTGACATATGTAGAACTAAAGGAGATTAAGCTGGTTGAAGGCTATTTAATGGTTCTGGTGATGCATTGTTTTTTCATTGTTCTTACTTCCAAGGAGAAAAAAACGACGTATTTGATTGTCAATTGAAAAATTATTCACTAACTTCCTTGCTTTTAGCATCTGATCTGAACTTGCCTGCCATCATGGGTGCAATTACTTGGCTTTTAATACTCCATTTCAATATCTTTTTTGGGAATCCTGCAAGGCTGCAACCTCATAACAATACTTCAGTGGTATTTTCTCTTACACTTGTCCTACCATAGACTACAGTTCAACTTCTTCACCCAGGGGCATGCGAGTCTCTATGGTGGTCAGCATGTCTAGTTATTCTGAAGCGATTGAGAACAACTCTTTACTGAATTTTTTGCTTTACACAACGAATAGATCTGGTATAACATACCATGTTGCAGTTCTGTTTTACTCTATATTTTCCACATCGTTAGCGATCATTGAAATCCAACACTGGTGTTTGTTGAAAATTTGTTGCAGAGCAGGGGTTAAAACGATTTGGAGCAATAAGGCCTTTAAATTTTGCCAAATTGAGTTACTACTTTAGCATAGTTTTGCTCTCGAACAGTCACTATCATTCCCATTAACATTTTAGGGTGTAATGCACTGACTTTATGAGGCTTTTCAATATGAATGGCTATCATATCTCCAATTTTTAAAGCTTTTCTTAGCTTCTGCTTTTCTTTCTGCTTGCTGGATCATCTTTTTATTGTAGGTAGACTGATTGGAGATTATTTTCCGCCTCTTTGCTTGCCAGTGATCATAAAACTCACTGGTCGGCTATGAGGACTGATTCTTCTACATCTGCAGGGTGCTGCTTTACTTTTGCGTGATCTTTAAAGCCAAACACTGCTTTGTACAGCTGTAAGGAGTCATAGCTATGGCTCTGTGGTATGTTATGTTCATGGTGTAGCTTGCTTCTCTTGTAAAATGGCCCTACTGTCCAAGAAGCCGGCTCCATATCCCTTACCCGGCTCCCGGCGAAAATCGCCGCCTAGTTGCATGGTTAGTATCGTCTATTCTCGTAGTCATGGCCATTTCAATGTTTACCAACGTTGTGTGCAACCCGATACATTTGTACATTGTGCAAAGACTTCACACATTTTCTGACATGTACATCGAATTCTTTTTCTCTGGTTGGCACTTGGCGGTAACTACAACTTATTTGTAAAACTGTCATTCGATACATTCTTATCAATCACAAACTGCGACTTTCACACGCGTACAATTTTCAGATTTTGAATTCGACGAGTCATATACGAATCTTTAAAACTTTAGACGCACCTGTTAAAACGTCAGGTCAGTTGGTAAGGATTAGGAATGATAACTTCAGGAGTAAAAAGAGTAAAGAGCGGATATAAACCTTGACTTCCCGCGGAACAGTCTGAATACTTAAGGTGGTTGGTTCGCTCGGGAGACACAACATTAAATAGCAATTTCTAACTAACCTGCAGGGCAGCAAACGTTTTTTAGGTCACTCATCTAAAATCAAAAGAGTAAATGAAGAAGACAAGAGACTAAAAAGCGGGCTAAAAAGACAAACACCTACCTCCCATTCGCTGAGCTCTTCCACACCGCTCCCCCGACTGCTCCAACGCGATCCCAGAAAGCAACGCAGCAAGACGCCAGACAATCGGTCAGCGTTTGGCTGTCGTTCCAATTTTCGCGCGGCTATTAAACGAAAATGCGCTGGCCTGCCATGTTTTCGCAGGCTAAAAATCCGGGGGTTTTGTTTTGCTCCGAAACCAAATTAAACGGAAAGGCAGGCTACAGGCTGGGGGCACCTAACGACTGTTTTCTGTGAAATATCTGTTTGGAGAAGGAAATATTGCCTAGAATTTTCTATTACTTGAGGACGGCTGGATGATCGTTCCATTCATCTACAATTTGCGAAGTTAATCTTATAAATTCCCTACGATTTTTTGAAGTTTAATTTTCCCATTTTCCTTCCTAAGTTAGGCTATTTTTCGTAGAAAAAAGGGAACCTAAAACTTTCGGAGTCAAAAATATGATGGCGTTAGGAATCAGAAAATGTTCTCACTTTCGTAATACGCCAAATTTCATCTATTATACTACTACATGAAAAATTTCGGCAATTTGATTGGCTTAGAGCAGTAGTATTTCACCTTAATTTGAAATACCTACATGTGAAAATTACATACCTTTGCGGGTAGTAGTATAAACAAATAATAGCATGATTTGTACGTAATATTTGGCATAAATACCACTCGTGATATTTCAAAATTGTCTCAAATTTCACTCGCCTAACGGCTCGTGAAATTACGTATAACAATTTCGAAATATCACTAGTGGTATTTATGCTAAATATCACTACAAATCATGCTATTACCTATACAAATTTTCGGAAAAAATAATACTCAAGCCCTTGTAACTTCGAAACGAACTCAAGTTCCCCTAGGATGACCGAAAAGATACAAATTTTATAGCGACACTTAGAATGCATTTCTAGATATCTAAAAGTACTCTGGATAGCCTAAAAAGTGTTTTCAATGTATTTCGGAGGAAACCATCGTTGGGTGCCCCTGAGGCTAGCAAATAAGGTACTCGATGTCAGAGTCATTGAAACGGTTGCAGCGGAAACCATTCTTAATTACTTCAACTGTGTAAGTAATTTCAGAAAGACAAAGTTAAGGTGGCTGAACACAGTTTTCGCAGTTTGTAAGTATATGTCATTTGCCAAATCATGGCAAGAGAAAGGTTCAGCTCACATACTGAAACTTGGCAACTGAAAAATATACTGATGAAAGATTTTGATTGACTGGTAAAATGTGACGTTTTCGTAGTTTCCATGGCAACATGAACGATTGAGTACAACCTTAAAATTTCACTTTTGCTTAGTTTACATAAAATTCGCTCATTAGATTTTCCTATAAACTTGCACACAGCTTTCGAGTTTGTGAGGCTTATATTTGGAGGGGCTTATACACAGACGGGCTTTTCCGAATTCTATGGTATAAGATTGTCATGAACCAGTTTTCACTTTGCAGAGTCCCCTTCTATTAAACTGATTCCGATTCATTTTTTCAATAAACAAACCAAACAGTATCAAAAATGTACGCAGGAAATAATATATTAATATTGTTTCAAAGGCGATTTCATTTACATTATAAATAGATACAGGATACAAAAGCACAAATTTCCAATATTCACTAACGTGATTCTCGTCAGTCTATGAATTAAATCTTCACAGAAGATTGATTAAAAGAAGTTAAGTCATGCACGTAAAGTTGCAGAGGGACCTATATGCCAACTTCAGTACAACGTCAGTTGGTACCCAAAAACATGTGCCACTGACTTGGTAAATTGTCATTGTCATATACGTGTTATTTGTCTAAGAGAATAATATGTACACATACCACAGTAAGCAAATAGATGTATCAAATACCTAAAAACTTTGGAAAATTAAATAACAGTTGAGTTTTCTTTGCAAAGTTACAAGTAAAGCAATCCGCCAAGCGACAAAATTGACGGAACATGCATGCACTACAAAAAGAGGTTTCTTGGATGTAATTACCTCACACCTTTTTTGGCACAAGACAAGTTGATCAATGTATTGCCTGATGCAGCCGTGTGATGAATCTCTATGAATCATCACAGGTCGGGGAGTAGCTAAGCGCGCATGAAAAACATGGATGTCTTCAGGAGTGTTAAGGTAGGCATGTAAGCTTAAGGCCCGCATGGAACTTGACGACAGTGTTAAGTATGAATTTGTTATACATCTGAACGACTCCAAAAGTAAGCAAATAAAAGGATGATATTCCGTATGGTTTATGTTATAGGCCATTTCCGAGTTGCATTAGCCTCTTTGAAAACGAGGGCCAGTGCAAAGACTTAGATAGGAAAAAAATCAAATAAAACTCATTTTCAGTTAAAAGGGTTTTACACTTAACCTCATTTTGAAAGTGGGGGAATTGGAATCTAGGAAATGACCTATTCAACCCCAGTTTGTTAGCAAAGAGAGATTATCTGACAAAGTTTACCAATAGATTATAACCAGTGGCAGACGTATCCAGGTTTCGCTACATGTGTAAAAGAGACCAGCGCTAACTGGCGAGAGAAGCCCTGCAATGTTGGCTATAAATTACTGCAAAGGATCAGTTTGGAAAATCGCACAGGAAATGATCTCCGAAAAAAAGACAGTACAAATGCCTTCTTTTGGTTGAGTTTAACTGGTGGTGAATGGTTGAATTCATTTTCTTACCCATAACTTCACCCTAATTCTTCATTCTGAAAAGGATAAGACAAACTATCTTGTTGTGCATATGCCACTTCCACGTTTTCAATGAGGCACCTTATTTGCCCACCCCCCCCCCCCCCCTCCAAGTTTGAATAACCGTTGTTTGTCATTTCTCCTGGGTATTAATTATGAAAACAACACTCGTCCAAAATTTTTAGGGGGGGGGGGGGCAAATGAGGTGCATTATGGAAAATGGGGAAACGGCGAGTGCGTATTAATAACAGGATATAGAAAAATAATTTATTCATTTCTATAGTGTCCCCTCCACATCCAGAACCTCGTCAAGTTCAGAAGCCATTGAATTGAGCAAAGCCAAAGTTGCAGTGACATCTTCTTTCTCTGCCTCATCATCAGTGTCCATCAGTAAATCACCTGAGGTATCTTCACAAACGCTAAGACTTTCTCCAGCTGCCGTCTCAGCAAGACTATGGTTTTCATTAGAATTATCCATGAGCTTTGTAACTGTTGATTGATTGCTTGTTGAAATTTCCTGCGTACATGAACTAGATATGTGGTTTTCGGTAGAGGTAGCACTGTGTGGTGAATGTCTTGAATTGAGTTGCAATGATGATGTGGATATACCAGACTTGAGTGATGTCGCAGAGTTTGTATGTGAATTCTTTGTTGGTGGTGATAAATTAATGTTTAAAAGAGAAGATATTTTTGACGAAGCCTCTGAAACAGTATTTTTCATACTACTAACAAGATCATTTTCTGTAGTTGACGTTACAACAGGTGACGAATGTTCCGAAGATGATAAATCCTTCATGCTACTTTCACTTGTTGTAACACTATTTGAAGTCTCTTTAGGTGTGTTCTCCTTTTTGGCTGCATTCACAATCTCCATTGGATTCTCTGAAAAACAAATGGCACAAGGCTTCATCAAAAATCGTTCCAAGACGTATTTATCTACACCTTAAACCTTAAATTAGAAAGGTGGCTAGAATCATCCTTAAAAGGATGACTGTCATTTCATAGGGGTTAAGTCACGGCTGTGTAGTTAACTCTGTTAATACAGTAAATCCTCTATGAAGTCTCCCCCCCCCCCCTTCGAAAAAGCCCCACCCTTTCAGGGGAAGAAAGTTAGGGCCTAATTACATGGAGGCGGGGGACGCTAGGTAGGTGAGGTAAACCGCTTAGGTGGGGTAACCCGCCTGTCCATATAATCTCTCCTTTGATCACGTTTACATGATAGGTGGGGTGACCCGCCACATGTTACCTCACCTACCCCCACCTCCATGTAATCAGGCCTTAATAAGCCCCCTCCCCTAATTAATCTTCACTAACAAATGAGAGACTGTATTAATCAATCATGACTGTAAAACTTCGTATGGACTAATCCGGGATGGTTTATTTGCCTACTGGAAGTTCAGGTTTGATTCTGATCCTCGGTTGCATGACCTCCAACCTTTTTGTTCTCCACTATTCTAGTTCTTTATGGAAAACTGATACCATCGTCTTTTCTAAATTAAAATAAGCCCCCTCCCCCCTCAAATAAGCCCCCCATGTCAAATGGGCTTGAAATAAGTAAGCTCCCGAGGGGCTTAATAGAGGATTTATGATACATACACTAAGGAACTTAACGTTGGTGGATGAAATTACTCGTCACTGACAAAATCACAGCTTTGAGTTATTTCTTCTTTAAATGCTTTGAGTAGTTATTTTCGTGTTTCAGTCGATATCGAAGCGGTTCCCAACGTTTGACAAATTTTGCAACACAGTTCCTTTACCGAATAATTAACATTAATTAACTATAAATACCATAAGAACAAGCATGACTTACAAAATTTGAAAAGCCACAGTAGAAAATTACACTGAAAGAAATTCATTGGATTGACCTTTGTTTAGGCAACTTGAAATCTTAGCAACAGCCCTAGTATATGTTTAGCCTGCAAACGCTGATGTACTTCAAGATGTCGCATTCAAGGGCTAGTGTATGTTAAGTTACCAACTAGGAATTCACCGGACAACTGCATTTATATAGGTTTCCTAGCAGTTCTTTAACCAAGAGAGGGCTATTTTTTTGCAATTTGCTGCCTTGAAAATTTCATAATTATTAAAGATGTCAGTGACTCACAAGCCAACACTGTGACCCAGGAGTAACATAAGCTGGTATGGCATAAGCATGAGTAAATAGGATATACTAAAAAAGGAGTGGACTAGGTAGGATCGCAAAGGTACTTAGCAGACCTCTTCAAGTTTCATGTTACCAATAGAACCTGAAAGAAAACTCGTTTAACTCTTTACCTTTTGCAGTTTTCCTTTCTTGAGCTAATGCAGCACGTTCGTTAGTCAAAAACACTCTGTACAGCATGACCATTTCAGCAGATGGGTGCTCCCGCTATACCACAAAATACAATGAAACAACAAAATGCGCGGCCAGACTCAACAACTCTAAACCATACAGTACAATTAAGTAACAACAACTTTTTAGGAGTGGAATGTCACAGATTTTCCAATTTTCCTGCACAAAAGTTGATGGAAAAGGTGCTTTGTTTGTGAACAATAGTTTCATCCGGTCTGGTTCATAAAACCTTTTCTAAAGATGCATGTTAGAGGTACAAGGATAGGCTATTCAATACCATGCATATAAGGCTGTACTCTGTCTAGTCAATAAGAATTATTATTGTTCATTCAAAATATTTCCCCGATTCTGATTGGCTAAAAGCACACACATATTTCACCATAACCAGCTACCGATGATCAAATTTGGAAGAATTTTGCAATTACTCAACCGATGACGTTGAAAAAGCAGCTTTCTTACAGGTTAATGCACCATTAACCAAGAAGACCTGGGGACAAGGTTGAGTTGTTTTGGTTGTGAAAACAAAAATGGTGGACACTTCACAGTAAGCACTACAGCTGGAACTAGGCAAAATAACAGCTAAAAACATAGCAAAAACAGCAAGAAGAAAACTCAGAGTGCGACATCTGCTATCTGGAGAACATTATATTTTGCAGAGCTGGACAAACCTAAATGTACACTATCGAAGATGAAATTAACATCAATGCAGATAAGCATGTTTTAGCTGTTTTTAAACTAGGAATTACTTTGAATGAATAATTAAGCAATTAATGAATGAGGCTAAGTAGGATATGAAGAATTAAGCAGATTGAGGAGGGTGTTATTCGGCCTCGGTGGATAACACCCTCCGAGATCTGCTTAATTCTTCATATCCTACGAAAGCCTCGTTCATTAATTGCTAACTATGAGTCTATCAAAGACGAACTTAACGTCGAAGGAGGTAAGCATGTTTAAGCTATGTTTTTAAACAAAGAATTATTTTGAATGAATAATAAAACAATTATGGAATTTTGCTTTAATTCGTATCATATGAAGAATTATGGAGATCTCGGAGGGTGTTATCGGCCCAACACCCTCCTCAATCTCCACAATTCTTCATAAGATGCTTAGCCTCATTCATTAACTGTTGAGTAATAAAACCTCAGGATCATTCTTGCACAATATGAATCATTTCACATGGTTTAAAACAAGAGAAAAAAAATATGCATGTTGCTGTATAAGCCTTAAAATAAACAAATATGCTCACCATACTCTCATCAAACAGTAGCTGTCGATACTTCTCCATCATTTTTTGACTGCGTTTAACAAGTTGGGTGGATACAGCACTGTACAGACCATCAGCTAAGAGTGGAACAAAATAAAAATGTCAGGAGGAAAGGGTTAAAATATTCACATGCCCCCGACTGAAGGAAAAAACCACCACTAATAATATTTGAATGTAACATACTGGATAGCCTCTTATCATTTTCAAGTTTACTCAAGTTTCATTTCGTTTTAAAGTACAGTTGACATCTGATAACTCGAACCTTCAAGGACACTTGAAAAAAGTTCAAGTTATCTAGAGTTCGGGGGTTCAATGCACTGTTTATGCACTGTTTGATCTCTATGCATATTGTGTACTCACTACTCCTAAGAGAATTTCATGTATTTCAGTGACAACAACACACTACACTTATCATCATAACTTAGAAATTGCATGCAGTGAATTCTCTCCCAAAATGTAGACATGTTCGGTCCTCTTCTAGCAAGTGACCCCTGGTGATTTGATTCTCTAAAGTGACCACCTCCTGTAATGACCACTAAGGGCCTGTTTAAATGGAGGTGGGAGACCCCAGACAGGTGAGGTAACATGTGGAGGGTCACCCCACATATCATGTAAACATGATCAAATTAAAATGAGAGATTATATGGACAAGCAGGTTACCTCACCAACCTAGCTTCCCCTGCTTCCATGGTGATTTGGGTAGCTTACGGGAGGTTTGACCGTATTAACTATGGGGATTCCTGAATTTATATTCATGCAGTATGGGTCTCTAGTCAGGATGTATACAGGGATTCTTAAATCAACCAGGCAGAACAGATAATTAGGTTAGGGGTTACCCTAAGACAATTCTCAAACTATGCTTAACATAAGTTTTTGTCTCAGATTATAGCCCTTATGTTTGAGACCAAAACAAAAAACTAGTAAGTTACTTAGGTTATTCTAGCAAATGGAATGCAAATAGGCCAGTTTCAAATTATCAAAATTCATACTTTACTCTGAGGCTGAGGGGAATAAAACAAAGAAATGAATTATTTATCCCTGAATCTCAATGCCATTTCTTTTGTTTTAAACCCCTCTTCCTAAGAGCCAAGTATAAACGGATCACTTTAGGTTTCTTGGAAACTGCCCACCCACCCCTCCCTTAAGCTAACATTAACACTTCTTACCGAGGGCAAAATGTTTGCTTAGGGGAGGGGTAGGTAGGCAGTTTCCCCAGAAGCCTACATTGATCCGTATAAATTTTAATAATTGAAAACTGGTCTATCAGAGACTATTGCCATTGTGAACAGGTTAAAAACTGTCTGGACTAGGACAGGAAAAGGTGTCCATTGTAGAGAGACAGCTGTTAAAAAGAGGTAATTGCTAGTAAGGTTTCAACTGTGGGATAAAGTGCTCTACTAGGACTCAATGAAGTCCTGTCCAGTTGTCCAGGACAACTAGATTTTCCTGCTAAGCAAGTAACCTTGCCCGATGTGCAAGGGCCAGGGAAGTCATCTGACCCTAGGCTAGCAAAATGTGACAAGCTGGAATTCAAGGCTTGTTTACAACATCCTAAATGACAGTCAGGAGAATGTAAGGCACTTACCTTTTTGAATGTCTTCTGGAGTTGGGCTTGGGTCATAGCAAACATGGTAAGGTGTGAGCCTTTTAACAACATCTCCATGAGAAGTGAATGGTGTCTTGAAATCAGGGCGGAGAACAGCCTGTTGGTCTTGTGTGAGTCCTTGTTTTAATCTTAAAAAGTAAAATTGATGTTCTGAATGATAGAGATACTCTAGGTTTCAAATGAAAGAACAGACAACTTTAATTGACAGTAATGACCCTTTGGTTTAACTATGAGTCTGAAATCCAGTAGTCCAGTACCACTTTGGAATTTTGAGCTAACTACATCCCATGAAACTTCCCTGTTGATGACTCCAGCATAATTATGTTAGGAATCAGAATGAAGAGATAAGAGGTAACAAGAGGAAAGTGAAGTTGGTTTGAAAACTTGCACATGTACTTAATCTCATACTTGTAGATTAAGCTGCAAAAACAAGATTGAGAACAAATACAAGTTTAAGAATAGGCAGTCGATGACTACATGTGGTTACTACTGCAAAGTAGAATGAATATTGGACAGTCTGCATTCCTTTTATTAACTGAACAATAACATGTACAAGCCCTCAGGATAACAGACATTGAAAATATCATAAAGTAAATGATAGTTAAGATCAAATGACAGATAAAAATTCCTGAATATTCATTTTAAATCATAACAGTCTAAAACAACAGCAAACAATGAAGTTTTTTTTAACAAAAGGTATCGCGATGGAATCTGCCTCCGAATGAATATGAGGTGCAGATTCAAGAGACTAGCTGATCTGTGAAATTATGCCTTTTGAACGTTAAGATAATATTGTCAACAACCACAACGAAGAATAGGTGTCCTGTTTGAATCTACTCAAAATTGCACAAGTTGCATCATATTTAAAAGGTCAATGGACTGGACAATTCCTAAACAATGCCTTTTGAGCCATAACAGTGTGTAGCACAACAATAAATAACAATTTCACTAAAGAAAGTTATCCTGTGTGAGTCGATGTGCTAGTTCTTTGTGTCTTAAAAGACATTTTTCATTCCCAAAAGGGAAAAAAGTGTGTCCAGAAGGACATTTTCTGTTCCCATAAGGAAATTATTTGGGTGCCGAAAGACAGTATCCACCACATGGCGCTGATGAAGCTGTTGGTGTTTCTGAGTTGTTGTACTGATCACTCGACCATCAAATGTGGCAACAACCCCTTCGGTTCGGCGGAAAATCTCTGCAAAGCTTGAGTGAAGCCAAAAACTGCTTTGGGGAAAAACACTTGAAATGTAAATTGAGAGCCATACCTAGCTGCAGGTGCCAAATAGCACATAATCATTATCAGACACAGAGAGATCTCACCTTGGATTGCACCCAACAAGACAGAAGGCAAAACACAAAAAGCATATGGCAAGTAAAACTACTCTTACAACCAATGATATTTCAACAAGGCATGCCACACCATCGCTGTCGATCGCTCACCTTCGTGTAAACAATAACTCCCGACTGTAAAAGATATGAGTTTTGAAACACAGCAGGGAATCAATGTTGAACTCGTTTGTGTCTCGTAAGACATTTATGGTTCATTCCCAAAACGGAAAAAAAAGCATCTCGAAGGACATTTTCTATTCACTCTCCATGAAAGTCGACAATAACAACAAGCATCGGTGTCAGCAGTGTCGTCAAAAGCCCGAGCACTTTCCAAAGGTTAGGATTACTTACCGGTACACTCACTCATACAAAGTGCCAGCATAGCACCTACTACTACTACAAGTAGTAGCCACAAAAACCCTCAAAATTCAAGTACCTTATAAAATATTATCAAATATCACACTAATCCTTTCCTCAATGTTCAGATATTTACTTATGTGCTAGTCAGTAACAGGAAAGAGTTATCATTCTGGGGTTACAGTCAGCTCAAAATTCCAGTCATACTTGTAGTTAAATCTAAAGGTCATTAATGACTCTAGTAACAATAGGGAGCTTAATGGAAAAAAAACAGTGACAGAGCATAAACTTCACTTATAACCTTGCTTTCTTTCAAATTTTATAGTAGTTACGCCAACAGAGGTTTTAGGAAAACAACTGAGCATAAAATACAGCAATAGTGAATGTTTTTCTTGCTGGCTGAGTTTGCGAAAGAGGAAAGAAATTAATTTCTCTCACCCTGAATGGACCTAAGGCACAACGCACATTTTAGGGTATCAGTTTTCACACTCACCACATAATCCAGTTTTTGTTCCTTGCGGTCAGTGCAACAGCAGATAGTAATATTGAATGATGTCATGATGACTCAATGTCAACCTTTTCAAATTCATGTACCGGTAACTCTTAATTCTGTGAGTTTATTATATTAACGAAAGTTTAGTTGCATGTGATAAAACTGCAACTGATAAAAATGGGAATACAATATTGTCCAGGAATTACCTGTATTTCTCTTTTAATCACTTGTAGAAGAATGCCATATTCAAATTCTCAATAAAATTTCACATGAAAAAATTTTAGAAGTTTCAAATTGTACTTATGCCATGGCCACAAAGAAATGTACCAAAAAGTGTGACACACATGCAGAGCCCTTGATGTTGCTTACTGAATATCACCCTTTTTTGACTTTCTCTTCTTTTTCTTCTTTGCCAAAGATAGCAAAATGAAACTAACCTAGTGGCAGCTTTTGGTTGTTCTGGAGCATCTGATGAGTGTGGACGCTTCACTCCTTTACTTGTCTCCTGTTTGATTGGAACTGAAATCTTCACACTCTAAGAAATTAACAATAAGCAAATAAATAACTGACAACGACCAGGTAGGTTCCAATAAAGATAAAACTGGCCCATTTTTCAATTAAGAATCCATGTAAAGAAAGTGTACAGGCCTTTGCGAGCTGTAGCGTTACAAAATTAATTACAACTCTTGCTTTTAATCCCAGCTGGGCTAATGTGGAAGAGGGGCTTGTGCAGGGCCGTCACTAAGGTCCAGGCACCAGGGATCACCCCTCGACTACTAACAGCATTACCCACAGCTACTTTCAAAGTAATATCAGACCAAAAGAGCGCCAGAGAAGTCTAGACTGAAAAGGAAATACCAGTAATCATGGGAAAAGTAAAACTGAAAATTGAAAACACCTCTGAAATACATGAATATGGCATTACTGGCACCCGAATTTTAAACTTCCCTCTAGCCTCCAAAGCTTCTGGCAGGTTCACCACTCGGTTCCCTGCCTACTGATTATACATTGTAATAAACAGTTCTAATGCGTCTCAAGCCCATTTCAGACTCCTAATTTTGCATGAGGCAAACCTAATTCAAATTAAGGCCAACAAAAATTATTTTGACTGGCTCAGTTGATTCGGATGATGATCTTAATTCTAGCCAAACTAAACACAAAAAGAGAGAAATGCTCTCTGAATTAAACTGCTTGCAAAATACTTAATTTATGCATAAGGTTGAGCACATGAAAAGCTCAGCATGTAAATCAAAGTTGTTCCAAACTTGCTCCAATGTTGAACTTCCCAGCCAGTACGACTGTGCCATTCCAAATTGAAATAGGCATTCGTCATTGACACAGGAAACATTGGACAAATCCCAACTTGGGTCAAACTTGGTTCTAACTTGGGAAATAATAATTCCCAACTTTTAAAGTTGGGTTGTTCTTGGGGCAAAGCTGGGTTTTACTTTAAGAGTTAAATGCTCCACTTATAATTCCCAATATATGTTTCCCAAATTAGCCCCAAAATTAGCTTCTTCAGCTTATTACATTGGGGATAACTTGGGTTTACATAAATTAATTTGCACCTTCTTTGGGGCTATTTCAAGCAAACACATTTTTTATGGGTCAAAATTGGGACATGCTCACCCCAACATTAACTGTTTTGGGGTGTAATCGGTTATTCTTGGGCCAAAGTTGGGTATATTTTGAGAGTAAATTTCATTTCTTGTAATTACCAATGTATGTTTCCCAAAGTAGTCCCAAAATTTGCTACTTCAGCTGATAACAGTGGGGATAACTTGGGTTCATAAAAATTAAGTCACACCTACTTTGGGACTATTTCGTGCAAACACATTTTTTGTGGGTGAAATTGGGACATGCTCACCTCAGCATTAACTGTTTTGTGGTGTGCGGTAATTTTTGTAATTTGTGTTAAAGAAAAGGAAGACAGAAAAAGAAGATGCACCAACATAACATTTTCCCCAAAATAACAAAAATTCATGTTGAGTGGGATAAACTCTTCTTACTTACTCTAAAAGTTGGTCCGTTTAAATTAAGAACTAGTCACTTCAATCAAAGAACAACATCCTTGTTTTAAGAAGGAAAAATATTGATTTACAAACGTTTTAAGAGGCCGAAAATGGTTTTAAGACAAAGCTTGAATCAAGTATAAGGATCTTGTTTTAAGACAGCATTTCTTCTTTTTATTTTTGTTACAAGGGCTGGAGTTTTGTAATCTTCTTAAATCAAAAACATTTTTTGTCTTACACTGTAAATAAGTCGCTTAATTTTCTTCTCTAGTCTTGCAACAGAAAAATTTATACCTAAAAATTTTGCAAACCTAAGCTTGAACACAGCTATGTTCAAAGCTACTTCTTACTGAAAAAGTCCTGGGGAGAGCCCGTTGAAAAATGAAATTTGATTTTAAAATAACAACTGGGCAAGGATTTTATACTTTTAGGCATTTGAAACACAGAGGTTGTAAAATTATCAACCAATTTTGAAAAAGTTTCAGTTAAAAGTATATGTAAGAATAATAAAATTGATGGGCCAATCACAAAGCAGTAATTCAGCATAAGCTGACCTCTCGGGAAACAGGCAATTAAAATGCCTTTCTCTGATTGGTGTATTTCGATCCTCTGCAATCGAACACCTTTGAATTGTTACATAGTACGCAGTCTTCAGCCAAAACATTTTTGCCATTTTGAATTTTTGTCTTGAGGGGTTTTTTTACAGCAGATGTACTTGCTATTTTTCCCCCTTGCCTTTTGAGAGTTTTGAGAACTTGAAGCAATGAATTGTGAACATTTTTGAAGCGGTTTTCTGGGAACTTTTGGATTTTGGATTTTGAAAAACATGTTTACGTGCGGACTACTAATACCATTACGGCGATTGTCACGGAATGGATTTTTTACGGATTGCCTTTATTCACGGGATTTGACTTTTGGATTTGGCTTTCACAAGATTACTGGATTCTGTTAAGTACGAATCAGGAACTTTTATTGCGGATTTTGTTTCAAGTTTTGTCATCAAAGGCCCGCTGGATGGAATCTATTTAAGGAACAACGCAGGACTGTGCGTGGGAACTTTGTGTAAGGCTTCTTGTGAGGAATTTGTTTTCGGGGATCAAAGACTTTGCAAGTGGATTGTATTGGCAAGTAATTCAGGAACATTGTACAGTTTTTGTGAATGATTGATGTAACGAAATTGGAATTGTATGTAAATTTACACTGTTAAATACCACATTACGCATTGTAAGTGTTTCCAGTTTATGTAAATAAAAGAATGACATTTTCATATCAAAATCAGTTTGGTGTTTTAGTTAGATGTGACAACTAAATAAATTATTGCTGTTTAACCCTGTCCTTTAGGAAGAACTTGAACAGCGCTTGGAACAAGGAATAAAAGATGGGATCAGTTTGACCCAATTGTGGGACTATATGAGGCTAAAAGGTCCTTGTTATTTTCCCAATTCTGACCCTATTTGGGACCACTTGGATATGACTTTGGGACAAACCTGGGTTCAGATAAACTCTACTATGGGACTAAATGTGGTTTAACTTGGGGTAAATATATCCCAAATTAGACCCTATATTTGGGTCAAATATGGGTCTATATTGTTGATTTAACAATTCCCTATTTCAGCACAGGTTGGGAATAACTTGGGAGTTGTTCCCATTTCCCAACTTGAGGTATTACTTTGGGAAATAAACAGTTCCCAAGTTTAATTCCATACTAGACCCAAGTTAGGCCCAAGTTAGAACCAAAGTCACCCCAATTTCAAGATATTGGGAATTCTCTTATTTTTCCTGTGTTGATTAAGTCGATGAACTTTTCATGTACTTAACAAAACATACGAGGTTAAGCTCACAAAAAGTTAGGCTTCTGAAAAAGGGCCTAATTACAAAAACGGTCATGGTGTAAACACCATCTTACCTGTGAGACAGGTTGTCGACCTGATGTTTGAAGAATTCTAGGAATATGTTGCATTTTACCCTGTGTCTTCAAGCTAGCTTGTCTTTGCGATTGTAAAGAATGTTGCTGATTTTGCACAACTACTTGTTTCACCACTGATCCTTGAAGCTGCTGCTGCAGTTGTAGTTGTTTCAACTGTTCAGGTGTCAGTCCTTTCGGCTGAATATTGCTACCTGTTTGAAGATTGTTCGAGGCAAGTTTCTGCTTCGCAGCTTGCTGTTGTAATTGAAATTGTTTCAATGCCTGGAGTTGTTGAGGAGTAATTTGAATAGTTTGGTGTGACTTTGTTCCCTGCAATCCCAACTTCTGCAAAAGCTCCGGCTGTTTTATAATAAACACCTTCTGAACTCCTGTATTCTGTGCTGGCTGTGCCTTTGTTTGGGAAACAGTGTTGGGTTGTGTTGTAGCTGCTATTTGGATCATGGGAGTCACACCAGGTTTGGCCTGTTGAAGTACAGGCTTGGCTTGCTGGATAACAACCCCGTGATTTAACACTTGTGCTGTAGAAACTTTGTTAGGCTGATTTTGTACAAAGGTCACTCCTTGGAGCAGACGCCCACCCTGGTCCTTTGTAATCACAAGGTTTTGATGGGTTAACAAGTTACCCTGCTGCTGTCCAAGAACTTGCCCTACTTGCTTCGGCTGAGTATTCAATACTTGCTGTAACTGTACATTAACAGGTGATGCAGCAGTTACTTCTGTCCTCTGCTGCAGATTCGAATGCCTTACTTGTGGGCTGACATTAACTTTTAACTGCGTGTTTTGCTGTCCTTGGGCAGTAGATTGTGTCGGAACATTCTGAACCAAAATCTGTTTTTGACCAGACTGTTGAACGTGCTGAAACAATTGAGGTTGCTGTTGGACAAGATTCTGTGCAGATTTTTGTTGTGACACTTGCTGAAGCAGCTGTTTAATAACTTCCTCCTGGACTACAATATTCTGTGGTTGAGGGGCTTGTACAGTTTGTGTAGTGACTACTTGGTTTTGTTTTAGAGCAGCCTGAAGTTGTGCCGGAGTCAACACCTTTTGCTGAACAGTTTGTGCAATCTGTGGTTGTTGTTGCTGGTTAGAAAGTTTCTGCTGAACTAACTGCTGAATTTGCTTAATTTGATTGGCTGGCAAAGACTGCGACTGAATAAGCTGAGTAGCATGAGTGGTTGGAGTCTGGCCTCTAATTAAATTTAAAAGCTGTTGTGCTTGAATTAGCTGTGAGTGGTTTTGTTTTTGGACAGTTCCTGGGGGCACTTGGTTGATTATTGCTCGTACTTGTGGGGTATTCTGATTCGACACTTGTTGGAGAACTATCTTCTGCTTTGTACCAACCATATGCGAAGGCGACAAACCAGTTTGTTGAGGCAAAATGTTTGGCTGTTTCGGAGCAATCCTTTTAACAGGAGTGGTTGATGAAAGAATTTGTTGTGAGGTATTTGGAGACAATGATTTTATGCTATGGAAATTTCCACCAACAGCATTAGTTTTCATATTTCCTTTAGAATCAATTCCATTTAATGCCACATGCTGCCCAAGAGGAGAAACACTCTGTTGTCCAGTAACGGACTGTTTTTGTGCTACAAGTGGAACTCCAGAATTTAAAACCTGTCTTCCACGGTTTCCTGGTGACCCAATAGTTGATCCTGTTACAGCTGAAGACGCATTTGGAGTTTTAGGCTGAATGGGAATGGGTTTCTTCCCTTGAAATAGAGTTGCAGTAGAAGAAACCACAGGCTTTGAAACTGCTATACTGCCAGGTGCAACAGACATTCCTAGCACAGCACTCCCAACTTTGGTTCCTGTATTTTCTACAGAATGAGGTTTCAAAAAATTTCCTCCACTAGACAAAGGAACAGACGAAGGAACAACACCAACAGTACAACTTTCAGGGGTGCTACCACTTGTCCTTGCAACACTATTATTGTGAACTACAGCATTCACAAATGTATTTTGAGCAGCAGTTGACGGCTGAATATTATTCACTGATGCTGAGGAACCTACAGGAAACGTTCTTGCATTTGCAGGCAATGCACCCACAATGCTACTTGTGTTTAACAAGTGATTTCCAAAACCTGGCATTGAAACAGCATCTGATGTAGAATTCTTTGAGAGTGATCCATTATCCTATCAATAAAAGAATAACAAAGATTAGAATTCAAAAAGACACTCTTAGAAGATGCAATCAAAAGTCACAAAAAGTAATACACTGAATTCTTTATTTAATTATGAATTTTGAAATACCAGGAACACCAAAAATATTTTTGGAATGCTACGGTGTTGTAAGGAAGTAGCCAATTACGTGTGAGACGACTAAACCACAGGAAACAACAGAAATTAGTTTGCAGTTTAGTGGCTTTTTTGCATGGCCCAATCATTGTTAAGATTGGTCTCAACACAATAAACATTCCTGACATATTTCAGGTACAACCAGTTTCTGGGTTTGGCAGAAGAGGGAAACCCAAAGGACCCTTCCTATTTTGCACTCAAAAGAGGTGGTGTTGAACAGAGCCTTTTTTATTCAAAAAATAAGGCAAGAAAAAATGTCTCAGACTTCCTGAGATCATGTTTGCTGCATAAAGGGTGTCAGCTTGACGTGAGGTCTGTATAAAACAATTTTCACTGTAAAGGAATTAGAAATACAGGATTTGCAGCTAAAACATTATTTAAAGAATAAAGAGCAGGAGCAGAACACAAAATTATATCTACAACAAATCCCCTGTAAGACTCCTTCTGATTATATAATTTCAGACATTTATAACTGGATGTGTGTTTCAAATGAATGTACAGTCGACTCTCTCTTAACAGACACCTCTATAAGACAGACACTTAGAGTAGGTCCCTGCCTTTCTTTACTCCTTTTATTTGACTCTCTATAAGAAGGACACCTCTCTAAGATGGACACTTAGTGCCAGTCCCAAAGGTGTCCGTCTTAGAGAGAGTTGACTGTAGAAGTGCAAAAAGTCATATCTTTATTAACAAAATAACAAAATGCGTGAGTCTCAAGCCTGCAGACCAAGGACATCGATCTCACACATCACCAACAATCTCTCACACCTGACTCACAATTCCAGATGAAATGGTTCTTAACAAATCATTAATTATAAAAATTTAATTTAATTTCCCCTAAAATATTCCAAAATGGTGCTAAATATTGACTTTGAGTCCCAAATTTATCACAACACGCTAAAATTGCTGCCTTTTAAATAGCTCACTAGACCATCTTCAGACATTTTCAATTACATAAAATAGCCGGAAATCTTCAAAAGTTGCTGGGACAATTTTTGAAATCCAGGTCATGATAAGACAAAAATCTCACGGATTTGACTCTTATGACTCAGACTCTATCACCAGTGAAATCAATTCTTTAGGGTGGTGTTTTAATGACTTTAAGTTGTAAAAATTGTAAGCAAACTTTTGTGCCTTTTAAAGCAAAATTGCTTCAATGGCTATAAAAGCTCATAGTCAAATCTTGCCGTCAAACTTAAACAGTTGTAATAAGTAGTAAACTACTAGGAAACCATAAAGCATACAATGCTTGAGAGTTGGCAGGTAAATAAGCAGAGCCGTAAAGTGCTTATGACCAAAAGACAAAATCAACGTCATAACCATCGTCATAAGCTCAACAGAATCATAGCATATCTGACTACAGGGTCTACCAAAAATCTAGTAAAAACCAGATTGTTCAAGATAAAAATGGAAGAAATCATCAATCCCTATGCTCACTTCTATACACCAAGATCTTATACCTACCAACTCTTATGCATTTTGGGTGAGTCTCACGCCTGTGGACTCAAGGCATTGACCTCATGCATCAAGAATAATTTATCACGCCTGACTCACTCACAAAAACAGGCAATTTTTTCTATAACTCAGGAATAATAATGAAAATTCAATTCAATTTCCCGAAAATATTCCAATAATGCACTTAATGTTGACTTTGTATCCTAACTCTACCACAACACACCACATTAGTTGCCTTTTAAATCACTTCTGACATACTCAAAGGTGGTTAGAACATCTTCAGACATTTTCAGCAACCTTTAAATCGACAAAAAACTTTGGAAGTTGGAAATCCCGGGAATGACAAGACGAAACATCTTATATTAGATGCAGAAAAGTTGGCACGTATATGATCTTTTTAATCTTCTTCATCTTCTGATAACTGTGATAATCTTGTTTGTGCGAGACTGGAGTGATATAGGCAAATTCACTAGTTTGCAAGCATTATGCTTACGAACTATTGAATTTGACAAAACCCTACGTTTAAATACCAGCCGCTGTTCGGAAAATGAGCCTGCGCTCTTTCCTCAAATAGACAGCTCAACAGGTGGGTTTGCTATAGTCAATTTCCATTAATCAGATCATTGCCTGCTCAAATCAAGCAGGCCGCATGAATTATCTTTCCTGGAGCAGATTTCAAATGGCCAACATGAAGGCATTCTTTAATGTGGCGTGCAGTGGAGTTTTGGTGTGTTTTGAGCTTAAAAAACTAAAATATTTACAATATAAACTGCTAACTAGAGACTGTACAGAGAGGCTGGTTATAAAATGGTCAGAATGTTTTTGCAATTCAGCCAGCCAGATCTGGATTGTCAATTTTTTCAGTCTGTACCGATGGTTGTTGACAGCCATTGTGATAGAGACAACTTTCACATCCATTTCTGCTCTAATTTTACCCAAACAGTTTTATTTCACCCCAAACTTAACTCAATAAAAATACCTTAAATCAGTAGGTGTTGCTGGTAAGCTTATTGGTGAACACCAAGGTGATAAAGAGACAAAAATGAAAACAGGTGTTCAGTGCCTGATGACATTTTCCGTTTCAGGTGTTTCATAATGACACATAAGTTAAATTTTGAATTTACATCACAGACATGATAGGCCACCCATGAGTCCAGCCATCTCTTCTCGGGGAGGAGTGAGAGAGCGGCCAAAATCAAGCCTAACAGGTCCCTTGATGGGTCATGTCACAAACTCCATGCAATCAGAGATCACTTTTGCTGTGCTCTGTGATATCATGTTGAGGCAGTTTTCAACTGGGGCCTGTTTATATAAGGTAGTTGGCCTGCTTGCCGAGGTTATAGTTGCTCAAAGCAAGATCTGCCCGCCTCCTTATATAAATGCAACAATAATTTTATAAGGAAACAAGGCATAGCTGCTAACCAGGCTGGCTCACCTCACAGTATACAGACCCTAAATTCTGAAAACTAAACTTCAGTACTAGTAATGTTGCTGCTGTTTGTCGATTATTTGAGATTCAATACCCTAAGAGCCTGTGGTCCTCACTGCTCACCAAAAGCCTTTATACATTTATACTTTTGTGACAAAGAAAGTTTGTATTGACTATTAACATGCTAAGATGTGAAGCAGAGTGGGATAGTTAAATCCAGGTGCACAGTACAATTTGATAACCTACAACCTCCAAGGAGGACATCTTCTCAGAGAGGTAGTTTGATCAGTCATATCTTGTGATGTACACATGTCGGAAATTGAAAAATAATCGAAGACAAATACGCACCTGACTATTACTGCGGAGAAATTCCTGCAATGCATTCGGGTCACTGTGTAGAAAAGTAAATGATATCAATTCAATTAGGTTTCCCTTAATTAAAACCATTTCACTTTCTTTATTTTTGGAGTCTTTAATGACTACATTTAAGCTAACAGAGAAGAAAACATGATACTTTGTCAGCTCATTCTCTGCAGCAGCCTACCAAAAACAGTTTCTAATAATTTCCTGACCTTATTACGTCCAAAAGACATTTTGAAGTCCCATCGTCCATAGTTTAAACACGATAAACAGATTAATAAACTTGTGTTGTAGGGTTTGGCAATAACTTCACTGACCCTGTAAATAAAATAAGTTTCATTAAAACCATAAGCTTACTACACAAAATATTCTCGGAAATAGACAATTCTTCACAAACCAGACAAATATAGAATTACAGAGAGCCAAGTTCAGCTTCCGGAAAGATACTCGTAAGGCTTCTCTCCAACTATGGATCCTCTAAACTTCTTTGAATATTTTTTTTACAACCAGGGGGGAAAAAGCCCCCTATTCAAGAGGTACGGCCGGCACTACAGAGCATAAAGTAACGAACATACGAGGTTCGTGTTCGATCGAATGGCCTACCTGTGCTTGTTAGCATATGATCAAATCCACGGGCCTTTAGCGGTCCATGGAACCAAATTGCTCCCTCATGTTGACTGACAGGAGAATGTACTATGTCTGGAAATGGTCGTTTCGGTCCCGGGCCGAGCAAATTTCCTGTTTTGGAGTGATTTTAGCTAAAATTTCACGACGGACATGCGACCGCGACTCGCATTTGTTCCAAGCAACAATATGTGGGGAGTCCAGGGGCTCGCACGTGATCATTAGTGTTTCGAGTACTGGGTTCTATTTCCGGTAACTTTTTGGCGGGAAGGGGCTTACCCTTGAGGCTTACCCCAGCAAAAGTAAAAGTGCTAAATGAAGTAATAAGTAATTTTAGAGCGGAAAAATTGCTACTTTTATAGAAGAAACATTGATTGAACATTGATCAACATTCCATTAGTGTTCCTGTTTTAACAGCAATTGATTTAAACACTGAGATAAATTAAATATTTCACCAATTTCATATTGTATACAATATTTTACAATTTATAATTTTACAATTTTATATAGCTTTTTTTAATCGCTGTGGCTATATGGCCGGTAACCGGTCAAGGTTTTCAAAACACTAAATGGCCGGCAGTCCTATATTATCAGTAAATTTCACAAAATCGAAAGATTCTAGCTAATCTAAACTATCAGATGTCGATTTAGAAAAGTCAAGCGATCCTGAAATGCTTTACAGATCTCAAGTCTAGTGTTTGGTTTACGCTGGGCTCAGAGGAGGAAATCATGTTTTGTGACACTTAAAAATTTTTTCAGCTCGACTGCCGGTCAAGGTTTTCAAAACACTAAATGGCCGGCAGTTCTATATTCTTAGTAAATTTCACAAAATCGAAAGATTCCAGCTAATCTAAACTATCATACGTCGATTTAGAAAAGTCAAGCGATCTTGAAATGCTTTACAGATCTCAAGTCTAATGTATAGTTTACGCTGAACCATGTTTTGTGACACTTTTCAGCTCGACTGCCGGTCAAGGTTTTCAAAACACTAAATGGCCGGCAGTTCTATATTCTTAGTAAATTTCACAAAATCGAAAGGTTTCAGCTAAACTAAACTATCATATGTCGATTTAGAAAAGTCAAGCGATCCTGAAATGCTTTACAGATCTCAAGTCTAGTGTTTGGTTTACGCTGGGCTCAGAGGAGGAAATCATGTTTTGTGACACTTAGAAATTTTTTCAGCTCGACTGCCGGTCAAGGTTTTCAAAACACTAAATGGCCGGCAGTTCTATATTCTCAGTAAATTTCACAAACTCGAAAGATTCAAGCTAATGTAAACTATCATACGTCGATTTAGAAAAGTCAAGCGATCCTGAAATGCTTTACAGACCTCAAGTCTAATGTTTAGTTTGCGCTGAACCATGTTTTGTGACACTTTTCAGCTCGACTGCCGGTCAAGGTTTTCAAAACACTAAATGGCCGGCAGTTCTATATTCTCAGTAAATTTCACAAAATCGAAAAAAAAAAGTATAAAAGTGTCCTGACATCTCTTTTCTAAATCGACATATGATAGTTTAGATTAGCTGAAACCTTTCGATTTTGTGAAATTTACTGAGAATAACGGACTGCCGGCCATTTAGTATTTTGAAAACCTTGACCGGCAGTGGAGCTGAAAAGTGTCACAAAACATGGTTCAGCGTAAACTATACATTAGACTTGAGATCTGTAAAGCATTTCAAGATCGCTTGACTTTTCTAAATCGACGTATGATAGTTTAGATTAGCTGGAATCTTTCGATTTTGTGAAATTTACTAAGAATATAGAACTGCCGGCCATTTAGTGTTTTGAAAATCTTGACCGGCAGTCGAGCTGAAAAAATTTCTAAGTGTCACAAAACATGATTTCCTCCTCTGAGCCCAGCGTAAACCAAACACTAGACTTGAGATCTGTAAAGCATTTCAGGATCGCTTGACTTTTCTAAATCGACATCTGATAGTTTAGATTAGCTAGAATCTTTCGATTTTGTGAAATTTACTGATAATATAGGACTGCCGGCCATTTAGTGTTTTGAAAACCTTGACCGGTTACCGGCCATATAGCCACAGCGTTTTTTAATTCTCGAACAAGGAATTAAAATTTTGTAACTTAACAACTTGCTCTAGCTATCTATCGACAAAAAAACTGCTTTGCCATTTACAAAACCATGTTTTTCCTAGTTGTAATTATAAACAGGGCCGGTAGTATCGCTAGCCGCTCTAAATTACAAATAAACGACAGAAACTAAACAGCAAACTGCACTGATCCTTAGGGCAAAGCCGCGACACGAGCTTCTATAAATAAAATTTTAAAAAGTATATCGCTATAATATTTGTGCCCGATATTTCAGTTTGAAACACAAACCTTCGTTGTATCTTTAACTGATTCAGATCTTCTTTAGATCAAGACTAGTCCGTCTAGTCCACCCACTGTAGTCATTGGTTTATAGAAGAGCTGTTCTGTTTTTAAGTCTGTGAAGCCGGCACAATACACAAGGAAACAAGCCAAAGAAAGCCCTTGTAAACTTGCATCGAGAGTTTTCATGCCTCTGTGAAAAAAAACAGCCGAGTGAAGCAAACTTTTTGCATTGCCATATATGAATTTTGAACTTATGATGGGTGTCCCCCCTCAATCTAAATATACGTCTCTCTTGTAACTATCTATATTTGCCATGGTGACGTCTAAAATCACTGGGCGTTCGTGTCTAAAAGGTGGCTTTGAGCTTTGGTATAGTGTAAAATGCAGAATCAATACAACAGCCATTCACCCGAACACCGGAGTTACAAAGTAATAGACCATTTGAATGCATGGTGACGTCATTTTACTACTAATCATAATAATATAAATAATAATATGTCTTTATTTCATAGAACAAAAATACGTATTCCATATAAAAACAACTATAATTCAGAAAAGAGCCAAATGTTACCAATATATGATGCAGATAAAATGACAAGATAAAAGAATTTTAAAAAAGTACACTGAAATATCTGAGAAATAACGAATTTCGTATTCAAAAGACAATGTAAAAATGGTAAAATGACATGGTGAAAACTTAAAAAAACACAAAGAAAAAATCTAAACGGATAAGTTGTGATGAAATATTAAACGATTTTTAAAAGTGTTCATAAACCTTTGGGTGTTAATTGTCGGCCTAACAGCAGAACTACGACGCAGCTGGTACAGGGGCGGATCCAGGAATTTTTTAGGAGGGGGTGCACTCGTCTCTTGCTCTACTTCAACACCAATAAACCACATAGTTTTTTTTTTTTTTGCAGAATACCAGTTGTATTAGAAAACCGCAGGTCATCTCAGGGGGGGTGCGCACCCCCTGCACCCTCCCCCTAGATCCGCCCCTGTGGTACTTAGGCTCCGTTGTTTTGGGAAGCATGTGATAGATAGGGTGGCCTTTCCACTTAGGCGCTGTTTACATAGAGGTGGGGTACTCCAAGTAGGTGAGGTAACATGTGGCGGGTCACCCCACCTATCATGTGAACGTGATCACATTAAAATGAGAGATTATACGGACAGGCGGGTTACTACACCTTAGCGGGCTACCTCACGTACCTTGGGACCCCCACCTCCATGTAAACAGGACCTTAGACACTTTGCTGTAAATTCTTGTGTCTTTTTTTCTAGGAGCTCGCCGATGTCAACATTATGAGAAATACAATTATGCTTAAGCATCTATTTAGAAAACATTGCAGTGGCGCATCCAGGGGAGGGGCCCGGGGGGCCGCCCCCCCCCCCCAATATTTTTATACCAAACTGAGGCCCGAAGGGCCGAAAAATTGTTTTTGGAGACTAGGCACCCCCACCCCTTACAATCTCAGGGTCTGGGTCTGGATGTATGTATGTATGTATGACCGCCCCCCCCCCACCCTATCTCAGCACTGCATTGCCCAATTGAAAGTTGAGCCTCGAAGGCTCCATATGCTGACAAACCATACACTAAGTTCGGCAACACTATAGCTTTAAATAGGTGGTCTATTTCTAACTGACTGAAACCTTCTTTGCGTAGAGATCTTACAAACTACTACTAACAGAATGCTTCAATGTAGTGCATGCTTACTCGTATCGTGCAAACTGCAGCCGCTTTATCACCATTTTCACATTCATCATGATGCAACTTGTTTACCACCCCTCTCCCCCCCACACCAAATGAAAAAATTTTGCATAACCATTGTTTGCCATCAGTTATCCTGGGTATTACAGTCATCACAAGAGAAATTGAATAAAGCGGTTCCGCAAAATTTCGTGAGTAAAAATGGTGCAATATGGTCTAGATCGGAAAATGGAAAATTGCCATATATAACAATTCACAATTGAAAGACGAATTTAGTGGATTCTAGAAGTATTAGGGAAAATAACGGCCACGTGTAAAAGAACAAAAAGACTGACGCGATGTGTTAAAAACATGACAATGCACTTAAAAACGAAATAAACTATCAAAGGAAAACAAAGAAAGAAAAACAGGATTTTTCATTTCGTTTCATACATGTCATACAAAACAGAAAAAATTCATCGACGGTTTGATCGACTGCATCTCATCAGTTTGGCTTTTTGCTAAGTGACAACCATGGACGACGATAAAGTAGCTACTTTTCGTGCCGTGCAATAGCCTGCGAACGGCAGACGTCAGTTTCTTCTCGCTCATCGCCGCTGAGGGGCGATAACTAGCGATAAGCGAGGAGAAACGTCTCCCGTTCGCAGGCTAGCCGTATAACCACAGAACGGATCAAACTTAATTAACTTCAACTTTGTTTCCATTGAAATTTATTGTAATTTTTTTGTTAATTTATTCTATCACCCATTAGAAACAGTTCTACGGAATCAGCTCGAAGTAGGAACAATGTTACATTAGATTAAATTTTAATAGCGAAAAGCAGTTTAAATCAACCCTGTCATTGTAAAATGAGAAAATGTCAGCTGAGTCGGTCTGAAAATTAAGATCCAAATGCCATTCGTATGAGAAACAATCACAGTACATAATGGAGTGAAAGTATGCTTTCAACAAAAGTCATGGATACAGTTTGCTAAATTTGCACATAATCGTGTCATGCAAACCTCCCTTGTTATTATCATTACTTTTATTCTACATGCACATCACTCTTGAATTAAAACAAGTGTCTTATAGAATCGAATAGAAAGCTGAATGTTAGTGGTTTAGTTCAGGCTTTTAAATTGAGTCTAGTTCAACCAGATTAACTGCTTGGGGTAGTAAAATTTGCTGTCGTCGTCGGGTCTTGATTTTCTGTGGTGGGAGGAAATGGGGTCAATTCTTCAGTTATTGTCAAGTTTCCATCGGTTGGCGTCGTGTTCCCTTCTTCTTCGCCATTATAATTCCCTAAGCTGTTCACAAGAAAACAAGTGATTAGTACAGAACCCACCGGCCGAGAAAGAAAAGCAGTTGAAATTTTTCAGTTTTTAGAGTGTTTTCAGCACATGCGCCTCCTCGCCGGTCTTCAGTCAGTCTTCGTGCTTTTTTCTCTCTTGCTTTTTCATAAGCCCTACCGAGTGTTAGAAATCCCAATAAAGTCGGCAGTAATAGCCATTTAGATGTTGAGTTTTGCGACAGTTGCGATGAGGAAGATACAGCGTCAGCTTTGGGCGTGGGTGAACAACGCAAACGTTAAAGGCGCATATCGGGTTTATTTTTTTTTAGAAAATTGCATAAATTGCAAGCCGAAAAGAGAAAAACGAAAACAATTGATTGATTGATTGATTGATTAATTGATTATTTGTTTTGTCACTTTACAGGTTACATATATTATTTTGCAAAACATAGAAAAAGATATTTTCCTTTATATTTAAATCTAGTGATTGTGTTGGCCATTTCATTAAGGTTACTTCGTTTTGATCTTTATGAACCGGAAGCCTAAGTTTACCACTTACTCCTAGATTAGTCTTAATCGTGCTTTCGAGAACAGAATCTAATAGTGGGATAAAATTCATTCCGCGATTAGCGATATTTAATCCTGATAATCGGCTTTCTAGGAACTGGGAATGGGTTCTAGGCAAAACTTTGAATGCAGGAAACCACTCGCACACAACGCAAGATAAATCTTAGTCACCGCATACTACTGTAACGTATAAATAGTTTATTTTAATTGCAAGGCTGGCAATAAGGCAAAAGGATGTCTAATCAGGCCATATTTCAAATACCGATAATACAACTAGCGTCGCACAAGGCCGATCATGTTGAAGGATACCAGTCTAGTCCCTAGGCGTTCTCTCTTGCCCCGTTGTCCGCGCGAAGTATGGGAAAGAGCGGGCGAGTATCTCTCGGTGACAGCTCACGGTAGAGTCTAGGATTGACCGAGCCGAGAACGCCTAGGGACAAGGCTGGAAGGATACTATATATCTACAATCGGCGCGACAAAATTAGTCGAAACACTCTGCCCAAAAGGACCTTTCTAACGTTTTACTAGCTTCAAAAGGGGAAAATAAAACTGTCCTCTCCATGCAATGTTGTGCCACTGTTGGAGTTAGTTGTAAAAAACAATAAACACCCCAACTTTGAATAGAGGGGAGGGGAAGGGATGTGGATTGTTTTGTTATCTAAAGTTACCGTATTTGAGTACATGGCCACAGCAATTTTTTTCGCCGTTTGTGGTAGGAACTGACCCCTGAAATATCTGAGGAATAAAGGCATCTGACGGAAATTTTAAATTGACTATTGCCTAAACCTATTAGTAGTCGTATATCTTCGAATTATTTCTAAAATAGACGCAATAAGAAAAGAATCATATAACCCAGAATTCAAGGTTATATGCTTCCGATGCTGAAATAACCAATAACTCTTGACTGAAATAAAGCATTCTGCATGGCAGATGCACTTTTTCGCCTCTTCTAATGATTCTATGCCCACACTTTATCGGGCAGCGGTAGAGTATGAACACCTATTACACAGCAATTTCCAAGGAGTTATAATAACTCCTCTAGTGAGGTTAATTTAACTCCTTACAGTGGAGTTATTGTTTGGGGAGTTATTTTAACTCCAAAAAGGAGTTTAAAGAACTCTTTTTCAGGAGTGAAAATGACCCCAGATATTGAGGAGTTAAAATAACCCCCAAAAAGGAGTTATCCTGTGCCTAAAATTTTTACTCCACTTTCGGAGTTAAGTAACTCCAAAAAGAGTAAAAACAAGCCATGTAAGGAGTAAAAACAACCCCATTTTCTGAGTTATTTTAACTCCAGACTGGGAGTAAAAAGAAGTCTTTTTCAGAAGTAAAAATGACCCCAAATTTGATGTAAAATTAGGAGTTAAAGTAACCCCAAAAGAGGAGTTATCCTGTACCTAAAATATTTACTCCATTTTTGGAGTTATAACAACTCCCTAAAAATTACTGTGCAGATATGTGACGCTCCACTTTAGAGTTCGGCTAGGCGCAGTTTCTCTCCGTTTCAGAAATCCCGCCGAAATCACCGTTCTTATGTGTGAACAGAAGCTATATATATCCGATATGGTTTTCGTGCAGATGCAAAAGCTATCTTGCCTGCCTGCAGACGTCTCCTATTTCCTTTGTTGCACTGCGAGTGCAAAAAAGGAAATAGGAGACGTCTGCACCCAGCATAGTGTAAACATAGCCTGGTTCCATTGGGGATGAAGAGAAATAATATAATGGAATAGGAATAGGAAAAACGATAATGTTTGAAATGATTCATGTAATTTCGTGGAAAAATGGGATAACGCAGGAGCTCTTGGATAACGAAAATTTCTGAGAAAGAATATTACAAAAAGTGGAATATAAAATACCCCATTTTTAAAAGTATGTCTCTTCACCCCGGAGACACACTGACACGTCATATTGCACTGATTTGGATACATTTTTTCTTTTTTCGAGAATCACTCTATCTGGTACAGTGTCAAATGGCATGGCCAGTTTTTGTGTGCAAATGTATGGGGACGGATGGAACCGAAGTCAATTTTGTTTCCCTTTTTTGGCGGATTAGTGATCGGAGTCCGATTCAGTGCTTTTTAGTACCGTTCCTGCTGTATCTTTAGGGACTTTAAGATCCAACGACGCGGACGGTGACGAGAACGTCAAAAAAACAATAGGTTTGATTAGCAAAACAACAACTTTGCACGTGCACCACGCTTTTTTGTACATTTCTCTGCCCGTTTTAGCACAACTACGACGTGAACATGCCTAATTTCGCGTTTTACCGAGGACGTAAACAAGCAACGACGAAATTTTATTTCTCTTACTGTGCTTGGATATGGTGCCTAGGAATTCAACTCCAGGAGTGTTCGCCTACATTTGACAAAGTAAGTGTGTAGGAATAATTGCGACAAAGACTGAAAGAACGCAAATTCACTTTTTCAGCGACGTTCTCGTCGCCGTCGCGTCGTCGAATCTTAAAGTCCCTTTTAAAAGAACGCGTACGGTTTGTTCCAATTAATTTCAGTCAAAGTTACTTGCCACTGAGCTACGAAAAATCACCCTCAATCTATAAGTTTCCGAATAAACACGTTCTTACCTTCTGTGCAAAAGCGCTGAATGAGACCCAGATAATACTTTTTCCCAACAGCTACAAACGACAACAAGACTGAGCTATTCACCGTCAATGGTGTAAGCTCCGATCACGATTGAATAGATATTAAAAAGATCGCCTTATCTTACTTATCTGAACGTTCAAGTGCAAAGCACTATATTGATATTGAGTAGGGTGAAATGAACTATACGTGCCTGTATTAACGAGCCTTTACAGTCTAATTCACAGCTTTTGGCTGCTGAGAAGTAAAAAAGGAGCCGAATAGATAGTTTTTAATGTAATTTTTAAATTCCTTTTTTTTTTGCATTAGTAATGCATTCGAATTGGCTTTCTAGTTTTTAATGACCACACCGGCCAGAGAAGCAAAGAAGAGTGCTAAAGAATCTACTCCTGTCTCAAGAAAAGTAACCCTCCTTGAATATTAGCTAATGCATTACTATCCTCAGCCACTCACCTGATGTCCAGTAAAAGATTACAAGTGGAGGTGATTACAAACAATGCGAGCATACAGGTGGAAAGGATTGTCATAGTGTCAAACACCCTGGTTTTTACCGAATCAAAATATAGCTGAATTTATTCACTGAATCAGTGTATTTGTCCAGTTTCTTGAGAACAGTTTGGCGATTTCCTCATCGCGAGAAGATAAGCAAAGACACCTGCTTTAGAGGAATCTATATTCTTTCAACACAGTCAGACGTCAATTACAAAACAAAACAAGGTCAGTTAGTTAGTGTAATTCTAACAAAGACGGGAAAATAAATGTTAATATGCGGCATCATCTTGCACGAATTTCTTTTATTTTTGTTATTTTTATTTCTTCACACCATTTTCCTTTCTCTCAGCCGATATTATAACATTACTATGGCAATTGTATCTTCTTCATTTTATTTACGTCAATCCGAGTGTCTTTAATTTGGACATTTTAAAATATTGAAAAAGAGAGTTGAAGCAGTAGCTGCGTAGTCAGTTCAGTATGCATATTATGATTCTGTAGTGTTGTTAGTTGTCAGCTATTTTATTGTTGGAGGCCATTGACAACCTCAGATGATAGATCGTGAACAAGAAAGAAAGAAGAAAAACGCAGTTACACCATGTACGATATTTAAAACTTGTTTAACAAAGACTGAATGACAGACGGAAGATGCATGGTTAACATTAGCAAAGTTTCATGACAACTTCAGTTTCTGTCAGTGTAGAAACCATCTAAAGTTCTTTACTCTAACACAATGAATCTCTTCCAAACGAACACGAACGCAAAAGAAAGCTATAAATGTGTGCACCCAAGAAAACTGCATGCTGGGAGCAATCTTCGTTGAATCGGCGGGACACACTTGTCTTGAAAAACATCCTCTTTACTCTGAACTCTGATCATCAAATAAATGTGTCAGCCCACTTCCATAGTATAGTAATTTTGTTTTGTTGCAACTGAACGGTCAAACTAAAGCTCTCTTCAAGTTGTTTTACGATTATATTCCTGGATAGCCTGTGGCTGAGCGGGAGTTTCGAAACTTCCGCAAGCAGGCTTGGCTCCTCGGCACGAAGCCAGACGTGGCAAGGGAAAAATGTTCATTCAGTAGCAGTCTTGCGCTTCAATGGCGCTTCATTGAGATCGAAAATCAAGTTAATTTGATCACATTTATAAGATCAACTTCTTATTATACAGGAAAGAAGAACTGACTGTATATCGAAAGCAATATCATGAATTGGTAACGCTTGAAGAATCTCAAAGTGGCGACGTCGAAACTGTCTTTCGACTTATGCATGGTCGCTCTGGAAGTCAAGCTGACTCAAGCTTAATATTTGTCTGCCCTGTTTTCGCAAAGTTTAACATTTAATCGCACGGACATTTCATAGGTTTTTACGATGGATAATGAGATATAAGCCTGTTAACAGGCCTGTTAACGATTCATTACATCGAAATTTAGCCAGAAATGACATCTTCTTCGCCGATACGTCTGAAAATCGAAATGGACAGTGTGCATCACATGCATAAGGGAGACACGGCATTTCAGTGGCCCGAAAACCAGCGAAGGTACTGGATAGTAGCCATGTTTTGTGGCACTTTGTTATTGTACGCGACGAGATCAGCTGTTCCGTTGTGTATGGCAGCCATGAGCACTGACATGAACTGGGATAAGGAGATCGATGTAAGTTTCGTTAAATACAATCTACTGATCATGCATGGTTTGTTTTATATGTTGTGGTTCAACTTTATCCTTGGTTTAATTTTTATTTTCCTTTGTTCAGCTACTTTATGCCGAGCTCATTATCATACATTACCACACCCAAAAACAAACGAAAATAAACCAAGGATAAAACCATTCTTGCCAACCTCCAAAAGGCATAAAATGTGAGATAGGCCTTTTGCATTAGTTGATCACGTGATCAACTTTTGGTAAACACGAACACAGTTCACCTTTGAAAAAGGTAACCTGTAAATTTTCAGCCGTATATTTGAAAAGTAGCGATTGCAACAGCCGCCGAAAATTAAGGGGATTGTATAAGAAAAACTCCTGCCACCCAGTCACCCTTGAGTGGTTTTCCATACAGCTCCTCGTAAATTCTGAAATTATTAAACTGTCGTTAAATCTTTCCCTTACCCATTTAAGGGCTCAAAGTGCCTGTTATGAATTAAAAGGAGATTTGAGCCTCTTAATGCTTAAGGAAATGTTTCACAAAAGTTTGAAAATTTCGAAATTTACAAGGAGTTGTATGGAAAACCATTCAAGCATGACTGGGTGGCAACAGTTGTTTTTCTGATACAAATCCTTCTAATTTTCTGTGGCCGTCGTAATCACTACTTTTGAGATATACACTGTATGGCTGAAAATTTACAGGTTGCCTAATTTTAATATCCTCTTTCAGCTCATGCTAACAAGATTTTTCAAAAGCGAACTGTTTTTGTGTTTACCGAAAGTTGATCATGTGATCAACTAATACAAAAGGCCTATTCTGAACCAAGAGAAGATGGATAAGTTTCTCTGCCTCTGGGGAGAGGAAAATTCATGACTTTGTTTTAAGCAGGCCTTCTGATAGGGTGAGATGAAAAATCAGAAATTATGCAGCATTTTGAGGGCAGATTGTGCGACAAGATAGGACTATTATGTGATGAATTTTGCGATTTAACCACTTTAGTGTTGTTTAACAGGCAATTTGAATGTAGAGGGATAATAAAACATCTATTTTAAAACAAAATAGTTAAATTTGTCCAATTATCTTGACCCGGAAAAGAAAACAATCGGAAAGAAAGAAAAAGGAAAAGGTACTTTGTTTAATGTTACATGATGCCGTTACACTACTGACCACACTGCCCAGATACTGTGATTGAAGGTTTCAGATGTCTTGCAAGGCTTTCTTTAGTGGTAAATCATCTTAAATAACATTAAGATTGAGAAAACGTTCACTTAAAGTCAGAATTCATTGTTTACTTTACTTGAATTTAGCTTTTTTTTATGAATTATGCGATTCTCCTCAAATTGTGCAATCGGATGCAATTTGAGGTCAATTGTGCGAAATCGCACCATCTTGTAATATCAGATGGCCTGATTAAGTTCAAAGGAAAGGGTGTGGGGGATCTCTTCACTCTACACAAGTCAGCGGACAAAGTTATCCTTGGCAATCAAAACTGATGACATCACAAGCAGTAGAAAGGATGTTGATCTGCCTGGGCGGTTACAGGCGGCTCAAGGGGTAATGGGTTAAATTGACCCCTGGTTTAGAGACAGTTGACTGTTCTTCTTTATTATTGGGTGCTTCCATTAATTTTATCACACTGACCAGTTTTAGAACAGCTGAACTAGTTTAAAGGAAAAGAGAACAACATTGTTGAATCAAAATGACTAACTGACTTCTTCCATAAAATTACTGCCTGAACTGAACTCGTTTATATAATATTAATATATATTTTTGTAAAACCAAGTTTGAGGTGCACAAGCCATAAATCAAACAGTAAAAGAAAAAACTTGGTGGGTAAATTTACAGTGCAGAAAACTCACTTAGTAAGGGTTATGTTTGCATGTGCTTCCTGGAAACTGGCCTCATTCCCTAATTATTTTGTATTTGTTTTACAGGGAGCAGTCATGTCTGCTTTCTTCTGTGGATATATGCCAGCACAAATTGTTGGTGGATTTTTAAGTGATAAATATGGAGGGGAAGTGATTTTAGGGTCTGCAGCAGTTGCTTGGTCATTATTAACCCTTGCTGTACCATTTCTTCCTGTGTCATCTGTGTTGTTTCTGTCTCCAACCATGATCATGCTAGCAGCAAGAATGTGCACTGGACTGTTTCAAGGTTAGTGATCACATAAAGTACATGCCTGGATAAAATTAATTTACCTGTGAACTGGTAAAGCAGTGTATCTCTTCCAGTTGGATTCAAGTTCTCTTTGAATGGTTTGAGTTTTTTCACAATCTGCAGCGTGACACTATTCAAACTCGTATGGATATTCTATATTGTGTTGGAAACGGCAGAGTTATTTTGCAGAATTTGAGTGGCCACCAAACGCCAAATGAGCTCTGAAGTTTAGTGATTAGCGTTAAGAAAGTGAATCAGGTTCCATTTAGGGACACGATACCAGACAAACTGACTTGAAACATGATTCACTTAGTTTCGCAACCCTAAGCACTAAACTTCAGAGTCATTTGGTGCTGGCCAGCCCTTCAGCATTCTGTAAAGTATCCCTGCAGTGTTGGAAATGTTATAGCTTTTTAGATGTATGTCCCAAACTTGTTAAGTAGTAACAATGGAATACCCTTGAAATAACTCTTTTTCTTATTGATTTTGGAAGGTGTTAAACACATTGGTGACATCCTGGAAAGCCTTATAAGAAGGAAGCAAAACTCTGACCCACCCCACCCCACTTTGCATCTTTTGTATGCAGCTTCTTATTTCTATTTCAATGTTATTGGTCCCAGATTGTCACGGTCTTTGTTAGACAGTCATCTCTTCTTTCATGAAATTATACTTGATACACTGCAAGGCTAAATAACTGTGCAATTCCTTTCCTTGCTCCACATTCACTCACTCTTGCTTTGATGCCCTGTTGATGACCCCTAAGCTGTCTGGCTACTATCAACGACTTACTTTAGAAAGTTGGTTACCTGCAATTTGGGTGATTGGTAAAGAGGGTATTATAAGAAAAGATTAAAGTTTTCTGTAAAAAAGAAACTTCTTTTGTTCAGCAGTACCTATCTATGGTATCACCATAGCATAAATTATCAAGTACAGCTGTAGTTTAGTCTGTGCAGATCTTACAGTTGAATCCTGCTTCAAGGACACCCACCTGATACTAACACCTAGTCATTACGGACAGTTTTGATTTTCCCTGCAGAACGCCCCAATGCTTTCTCTAAATTCAACGCGCCTAATATGGACACCCATTAATGCGGACAATGGACACTTTTTGGTGCCCAATCAACAGATTCTCATAGAAAGTCAACCTTGCTAAAGTGGACATTTCATTACCAATTGTGTGCTGCAATGAATTTTCCCTTTTTGGAGATATAAAAAAACTTCAGTTGACAGCATGTTGATATTCCCAGTGCTACAGTGCACCGAATAGCATGATTTGTAGACGTCAATTTCTGATTATTTTTGCATCAAACGAGTTCAGCAGAGAACTTTTTGAATAAGTAATATATAGATGACAGAGTTTTGAGTGATTCCATCGATTTAGTCCGCGGAATGAAGGCTTTGTGATGGCTTTGAGGATGCTAATGTCCTTTAGAATTTTGTTCCAATAAAAGGTGTCTTTTGACTTTAATGACATGACCCGCTCAAAACAGACACTGTGTATGGCCACTTCAGTGTCAGTATTAACAGGGTTTGATTTTACTTAGATTTATGCAACAGAAAACATTTTCCGTGCTTGCGTAACTGTCAAGAATTCTCCCAAACCCTCGAGTGTTCATATCAGGCTATGCAAACACAGGAAAAAAGTTTTCTATTGCTTTTATAAAGTAATTTTTTCAAGAAAAAACGAAAAACTCTTTGTTATGGCACTGATTAAGAGAGAATTCTTACCAATTGCAAAGTCTAGTACATAAAGTCTTGCACTCATAATCAGTTCTTGTTTTGCAAAAAGATGCTTTCCAAAATACGGATTTTTCGCGCTTAAAATGTCAGCTTAAGTGAAAAATAATTGACACACCGTGTTTGTAACGATTTTCCAAGTTTCAGCCGATGAAGGAATCATTAAATAAAGTATTGTCGAGATTTGAACTCGAAAACTTTTTTAAATTTGTGCTTGTGTGATTAGTGTGCGAAAAGCAAAACATCTTGATGCCACAACCATGTTTACATACTCTCATGCAAACACTCCTCTTGGCCAATCAGAGTGCACCTATTGTCTTAGTTATTTTAGAAAATATAATGGTACTATTCAGTTTCTTTAAATATCAATAGCCTTTCTGGAAGCCCCAGCTCAATCATTTTACTTCTGCTTCCTCTTATTAACTTAAAGACCAATTTTTTTTTATTTTGCAGGCCTGCACTATCCTTCCTTAACAAACATCATAGCAAAAAGGATATCAGTTAGAGACAGAACATTTTTAACAAGCACGATATTTGCTGGGGGCCCTGTTGGGTAGGTACAGTGTTGCAATGCTGCTTTTAACTCAGAGTGTCAGAGAATTGTTGGATCGGTTTAGGTTTCTTGAAAACTGCCCACCTGCCCCTCCCCAGCCAACATTTTGCCCTAAGTGAGAAGTAAGTTATAATGTTGGCTTAGGTGAGGGGTAGGTGGGCAGTTTTCCAGAAACCTAAATTGGTCCAAATTGTTTAACTACATCATCTCAATCAACTCACGAAACCAATTGTAAGGCCTAAAAATACAGTAAACTGCCACTATCTTCATAAGGGGTTCAAGGAGGGCTTATAATGGAAGGGCTTATATCAGAACAAGCTATGGCGGAACTGATCAAAATACGTTTTGCATTCACTGGTTTTCATGCGCTTCAAAATGTCATAATTGATCAAATTAATTTTAATACAAGCTAGAGGGTGGCTTATATCGGGGTGGGGGGTGGGGCTTATAGTTGGATGTATTTTTTAGTTCAGGCAATCACGATGCTCATGGTTAAGTTCATGAAATTCTGAGGACAAATTTCCCCCCAAACATAATACCTTTGAGTAAAATAACTTTGACAGAACTTGTAATTTTTCTAGCAGCCGCGTGCTCAACAGATGCTCAAGGCAAACTAGTGAGTTTGTTTCCCTGTAGGCCAAATATGACGAAGCTGTAATGGTTTATGATTAAAAAGCTTTACTCATTGCTAGACATGGCAAACATTCTGAGAACACTTGGCTCACTCAAGCTGAATTCTCGGCAAAGAGAAAACTTGAATGCTCAGAATGCTATAAATAACTGGTAAATGTTGCAGGTTTTGGAAAAAACCGTTATACATGCCATGTTAATGTGCCATATAGGAACTGAAATTAACGATTTTTTGCCATTGATTTTCCTCACAGAACATTGTTCATGGGAAGTGTTGGTTCAATATTTCTTTCTCAATTTGGCTGGCATAGCGTCTTTATATTTCACGGTCTTGTGTCATTATTATGGGCATACATTTGGAGATTCTATTTACTGTTACCTGAGCAACAACAGTTTGCTCTTGGAAACATTAAGATGGTGGAAGCAACTGGTTCTGAGCGGGCATCTCTAGTAAATGTGCCATGGGAAATATTTTTAAGACATCCAGCAGTTTGGTAAGTGGTTTTAGTTACATAGCCCATATTATGCACATGCCCTGTATGAGTGTTGTTCAAAACTTTTTTTTCATTACTTGTACTTTCGGAAAAAAAAACCTTAAATGACGCCTTCATTAGTCCTTTTACTCCCAGGAGAGGCCAAAGTCGAAATTAGACCAAAATTCCAAATTTCATTTTGTATAATGCTGGAAAACATACAGTACTATTTGAAAGTACCACCAAAGAGGTTTCATTTAAATGGTCACACCATAGGATTTTGTCCATAGAATCAAAAGTTAGCGGACTTATCTTACTAGACTCCATTGTTTACTCTGCTAAGTGGAAAGAATTGAGCTGGTGTCTGTTTACAAGGCTTTGGTCCAAGGAAACTTGTAGAGAACTCAAAAGCTCAGAACTTGTATTGTAGGCAGACTACTGACTAAGAGGTGTAAAAATTTGTCAAAAACATCATCAATTTCACTATACAATGGAGTGGTTGGTTTCTAAACAATAGTTATAGTCAGCTACGGAGCAATTTTTCGTGATTTTATGAGTTTCCAGGACCTACTCTTAAATTCCATGGCCGACACAGTAGATTGACAGTGCTCCATTCTCGTTCCTAGAGCTTCGATCCTTTTGGTCAGCGGCGGGGATCGATCCCCGCCGCTGACCAAAAGGATCGAAGCTCTGGGAACGAGAATGGACAGGGCTCATATATGTAATAAAATGATTACTTTCCAGTATAAAAAGTTAAAATGTGCATCTGTCTTTTCAGGGGTCTTGTCCTTTCTCATTTTTGTCAGGGAATTGCCTTCTGGAATGTATTCGCTTGGCTTCCAATGTACTTTGAAGAGCATTACCCTGGAAGTAAGGTTAGTTTAAGATGCTTTACGGTCATTTTGCCCCCGCGTCATTTTGCTCCGGTTACTCTGCCCCTTAGGTAACCTTTTGAAAAACAACACTTCAAGAACAGCATACAGTCGAACCTGTATTAAGGTGGCTCCGTAATTAATACTAGAGCATTTTGCTGTGACAAATTTTCCGTCATAACTTTTTGGTTCTTAACGCGATGACTGCGAAACTTTGCTAAGAACAACATATATCATTCGGCAACAATACGAAGTATTCCGATTTCATTGATGGTAAATATTTCTTGAGAAATTAGCGCTTAAAAGGACCCTACTGTTCGAAGAAAATCGCGTCTAGTAAAAAATTTTGCTGATATTTTTTACTGAAATTTCTGGTATCGGCTTTAATTGATATAATAAATATGCCAGAGGAATTTCAGAAAAATCGTTGGAGCAGAAGTCCGTAACTAAAAGTCGCTCAAAATTCAGCTGTGAAATTGTTTTGGAATTTCAAAAATAAATTACTATCAGGTAGAAGGAGCCACCAGTTTGAATTTTCGGAACAAGTAAATTCAACGTTTGCTAATTCTTAAAACAAAAGCCGATTGCCTATAGTGCTATTCTTTAAAAGGTACTTTTTAGTTTTAGAAGCACCATAAATTGCTCCAAACCTTGCTCTGAAGTAGAATGACTTGTTCTTCGACATTTTTAAAATATCCCTTTGCAGTTTTGGCTCAAACTCCTGCTGCATACATTTTGATGTATTGCAATTCATTTTCAACGACTTTTACTGCTGTTCGTTGCTTCCAACTCAGGAAAAAAGTATTGAGATTGGACGCTACCTCGTATCAGAGCTCAGATAGAACTGTCTAGCACCTTTGTTTATGACTACAAAATGAGCACGAGCGGCAGTTTTGCGAGGAATTCGCACCTCACCCAGGGGGGACGAACGACAATGATGACCAAGCCTGTGAACCGAATAACATCAGAGTGCAAAATAAAATTATCGCAAAAATACTGCCCGTGAATAAATTTACAACTCTGAAATTTTTGTCACTCCTTCCTTCAATGAATGGGTATTTTTTTCTTGATTATTATGTTTTGCTCTGCAATACATGTTTATACAGATCGGTTCACAGACATGGGTATCATTATCATTCGTCCCCCCTGGCTGAGGTGCGAATTCCTCGCAGAGCTGCCGCTCGTGCTCATTTTCTGGTCATAAACAAAGGTGCTGGACAGTTCTATCTGAGCTTCGATACAAGGTAGCTTACAATCCCAATACCTTTTTCCTGAATTGGAAACAACGTACAGCAAGAAAAGCCGTTGAGGATGCATTGCAATACATCAAAATGTATGTAGCAGGAGTTTGAACCAAAACTGCCAAAGGATATTTTAAAAATGTCGAGGAACAAGTCATTCGACGTCATAACAAGGTTTGGAGCGATTTATAGTGCTTCTAAAACTGAAAAGTACCTTTTAAAGAATAGCACGATAGGCAATCGGCTTTTGATTTCAGAATTAGCAAACATTGAATTTACTTGTCCCGAAAATTCAAACTGGTGTCTCCTTCTTCCTGATAGTAATTTATTTTTGAAATTCCAAAACAATTTCACAGCTGAATTTTGAGCGACTTTTAGTTACGGACTTCTGCTCCAACGATTTTTCTGAAATTCCTCTGGCATATTTATTATATCAATTAAAGCCGATACCAGAAATTTCAGTAAAAAATATCAGCAAAATTTTTTACTAGACGCGATTTTCTTTGAACATTAGGGTCCTTTTAAGCGCTAATTTCTCAAGAAATATTTACCATCAATGAAATCGGAATATTTCGTATTATTGCCGAATGATATCTGTTGTTCTTTGCAAAGTTTCGCAGCCATCGCGTTAAAATCGAAAACGTCATGACGGAAAATTTGCCACAGCTAAATGCTCTTGTATTAATTACGGAGCCACCTTAAGTGGTCACCCTCGGGGAATGGCTAAGTGACCGCTTAATACAGGGTGACCAACTAATACAGGCTGCAAGAAATACAGTTCAAGGAATTCGATTTCCAGTGCTGATCAGATCAGACGTTTGACCTCATGTAGAAACATTCATTTCTGGCGTTTTAATGATTTGCAAAATAAACAAGCAAATCAATTGTTGTACCTATATATGTTACATTATTTGAAACTGTATGGACGAGTAATTGACACCGTGTGACCGTTTAATACAGGTCAAGACAACAGAAAAAGTCCCGTTGGGACTTCGCAAATGGTGACCGCGACGGTTTAATAGAGGGTGACTGTTTAATGGCGGTCGAAATTACAGTACATCAGGTGAAGTAATTGTCGGGACTTTGAAAACTGACCGCTTAATAGAGGGTGACAGTTTAATACGGTGCCGCTTAATACAGTTTCGACTGTATATTACATATCTAAATGACTGTAAAATTGGGGGCCAAGTAACTGTGGCGAAATGACCGGTTACCTCTAAGATGAAGCGACATTTCTACATATTTACTGAGTTTCAAGAAACAGTCTATTTCGCATTCTTTTTTTCACCATTTCTTTCCATAACGTCAAAGCCTATTTGCCTCTTACCTAGACTGCGAGCAGTATACCCAGACGTCTCTCTCTCGATGAAAATATGCGCGCAAAGGAAGGAAAAAAAGGAAGGAAGGAGAAAACAGGCTTTTTCTCTTTCCCATGGTCCCTTGCGTTTCGTCACCAGTCACTCGCGTGTCACTCGCGTTTCTCACTCGAATCTATGCGAAAAAAGAAACTCCTGAGGAGGAAGCACTGAAAGCCTACAGTTTTACCTTTTCTTAGCTTTGGCTTCCTATGCTAAACTTCCCTGGCTTATACAATACTGATGTTGTTTCTTTTTTGTAGAAATGGGTATTTAATGTTCTTCCATGGCTTTTGTACTTTCCTGTCGCTTTAACTGTAGGACGTGTTGCTGACTGCATGATAAGAAAAGGTGAGGGTGGAAAATGTTCCTGTCATCTAGGGCGGCACTGAGTAGGGATATTTTCAAGGCTTGCTTACGTCATGGATGCGTAGCGCGTGTAAATTAGTTGGGGTTTCTTGGTGTTGCGGACGAGTGCAATCACCAAACGACGTAATACAAAAGATTGGAAAAAAAAACTGAACAATACTCACGCCGTAACACAAAAGCGAGGTCAACGACTTCATGTTGCTGTGAAAACGCCCTTTTTGCCAACCTGCCCAAATGTTCATGATACTCATCGGCTAATTTCTGCACTGCAGAGTTGACGTAGACCTACCTCGGGTCTCTTGGCGGATAAGTTTTTAAACCACGCATTTTATAAGGTAACTATTTGCCGGAGAGATAACAATAACATCGCCACCGAATCGCCGAGTGAAATCGCAGCAAAACACGCCCGAAAAATCGTCCGTGTAAACGGGTTTTAAGAAATTTTTGTTTGGGATGGAAGGTAAGACCTCGGAAAGAGTTTGGTCCTGTTCGCTCTCTACTTTCTAATAACCCTACTGAAGCAGGTTGCTCTTAAACGAGATTGGCGAACAGTGAAAAATAAATGTTACATGGTCAAATTTAAAATGATGTGATTCTCAATGTTCCTGGAATGTTCATCAGTCTTTACAACGAAACACTGTACTTATAATACATCATATCCCAGTTCTAGATCACCACGTTCAGCTGGTTATTACACAACGTCCAGAATGTGGAACTAAAAAGACCGATTTATTTTTTTATTTTGAGCCATGAATTTGTCTGTTAATATTTTTTTATTTCTGTTTGAACATTCCTACAGGGTTCTCAGTGACGTTTGTTAGAAAATTTTTTCAGGTAACACATTTTTTCTACGATTACGCATGAAATGGAACTGATGTCCAGATGTTATTAGATGACATTATCATAAGCTGAGGGCTGTTCTGAAAATTTGTAAATGTAAGCTAAAGAAAACCATCGCTTTAAAACGCGCGTTACGCCTTGTTGTCGCTGCTTTCCCCTCGATTTGCACAAGATGTAAAAAACAAAACTCCGGCACCCAGGGTAATTTTATCTCAGTGTTAAAACTAAAAACTAAGTCTTTAGAGGATAGGAAACGAGTGCAAAACAAATGAATGAATCATACTTCCATTTTTCCCGGCAGACTCTGTCCATGTGCGGTGGGGCTTTCTTTATGATCCTCATTAACAAGAGTCGATCATTCCATGGTGCACTGTTTTGTATGATGATGGCCATGAGTCTTAATGCACTTGGTAATGCCGGTACACCCGTCACTCCCCAGGACATGTCACCTAGGTTTGCCGGCACACTCTTTGGTAAGTTTTTTTTTGCCTTTAAGGGGCTAAGTCACGAGGGTGATTGCTCTGTTCGGTCAATTCTATGCTGAAAACGTTACTTGGTACCTTTACCTCTAAACAAAATGGGATCATTTTACGTTTCCGGGGAAACTGCCCACCTACCCCTCCCCTAAACCAACATTAACACTTAGTTCTTACTTAGAGCAAAATGTTGGCTTAGGGGAGGGGTAGGTGGGCAATTTCACGGAAACGTAAAATGATCCAAAAAATGTTCCTGTAGAGTTATGAAGAAGACATCAGACTCCATCAAATTCCATCAGAGAGCACTAACCTTAATAATGTTTTGCTGATTTTTGCAAGCATAGCAAGAGCATTAAAACTTGAAAAAGTTGGCCCAATTTTTCATATAAGGTTGGAACGTTCCATACCATATTACACCCCCCATTTTTTCAAGTTTCAATTCATGCCCATCCTTGCCACCTGAGGCAACAGACGATAGGAAACAGCTTCAATGCGACATTTCCTCAATATAAAGTGTATAAATTAGGACGTTTCACGTTGTGGTCGTGCAAAACAAAGGCAAAGAAATGAACAAAAATAGTGTGCTACATTTGCAAAGTTGTTTTTTTGCTCATTAGGGTGATGTTACACGGGACAATTCGCAACGACGATTTTTAGCGCAACACAGCGTTTCAATGTTGGAACAATGTTTTCACCATTCGAAACAATGTCGCAACAATGTTGCAACGCTGTCTTGCGCAAAAGATCGTCGTTGCGAATTGTCTCGTGTAACATCACCTTTAGATCTATTAATTTTTTTGCTGTTCTCGTTGCTGTCGCCGTTTAGTATTACAAGATTTATTTTTACTTTTAGCCCCGGCTAAATCTATATATTAGGTTTAGCAAGCAACACAGCCACTCTGTACGTGCGTTACATTTTTTGGTACATTTCTTTTCCGTCACTGCACGAATAAGACGTAAAATTCTCTTGACTATTTAACAAGGAGAGTCAATAAACTGTTATGAAGTTTCCTTTCCATGTCTGAACTTGGGCGTGATCCCCAAGAATTCATTTACCGGAAAATTGACCTACACTTGAAAAGTAGAGCGAGTTTAAAAGAATGCGAATTCATTTCATTTGTGTGGTTTTTATTGCCTTTGTCCTCATGGCTTCTTATGCCTTGTTCAAACGTCGCACTTTTCATGGGACGAACCAAACTCTAATTTGGGTCGACCTACATTATCATTATTAGTTTATTAGTTTAGTTCGTCGCATGTGAAGATCGACGTTTGTCCTGGAGACGATCTTCAGACGTTCTATCCGTCTGAAGCAGGCGGATAGAACGTGTTGGACGATCCAAACTCATTCAGACTAACTTAACTGACCCATGCGTCGAACTTTTCGTGAACGTAACTCTCTAAGTTTGGTTCGATTCTTGAAAAGTTGGACGTGTGGCCCAGGCCCTAAGCGTACAAGCGTACGTACCACTTACCAGGAAGAAGTACTGTGACGTCTAAGGGCAGCGTTAGTTATGAAGTGGATAGTGCCTTGCAGAGCCTGACAGTCTTTTGGTAGAAGGGTTGTTATGCCTTTATTGATTAATCTCTTGTTGTGAACTTTCAGGTATAATGAATTCTGCTGGAGCGTTTTCGGGTACGTTGAATTGTTGTAACATCGCTTAATAATTAAGATTTTATGACAGCGTTCTCCCTACCCGCAAATGATAAGAAAGAAGTGAAAAAGGTCTTTAAAGAAGAGTTTTCAGTGGAAATACTCTGTTTGGTAAAACAACTTATCCTTAGGCAGTTTTTCTTTTTATTTCGTGAAACAGAGAGACTATTGGCCTGAAAGTCCTGGGGGGTAGGGGGTGTTGGTAAGAACCAAACCTTTTCTGGGCTTTTTCCGAGAAGAACCATGGGGACGAAAGGTTGGGTTAAGTACTGACGTGTTAACGAGTAACCCCTTGTGTTTATTTATTTATTTGTTTGGTTTTGTGTTAAGCACTTATTTCTACGTTACTACATTACTAAATTTCTTATTTATTTATTTGCGGTTAGCCTGAATTTCATCTGATTACTTCGAGTCGTTATTACTCCCCCACAGTTGTTGAGAGGAGAAAACGACTCGAAGCAATCGGATGAATTTCAGGCTAATTTGCGGTTTGATTTAACCACTTATTTCTATGTCCTTGTCCGGAGAATTTCTTCCTTCGCAAGTGAAATATGTGATTACTCTTTCTTTCTTTTTCTTCTAGGAATTGTTGGTACTCTAATCACAGGTTATTTGTTGGAAGTTTTCAAAAGTTGGGACAGTGTTTTCAATCTAAATGCTTTAGTACTGGTTGTGGGAGCTTTGGCTTTCCTTTCGTTGGTAACAGCCAAGAAAATAGCTTGAATCTACGTGGAGAATTTTGTCCTCCAATTTGAAGAGCTATTTAGTAGAATATATTACAGTGGTGCCAAAAAGTTCGTGTTATTCAAGCCTCACATTGCATCCGGAATTAAAATGATCATTTCATGGCGGGAAGGAATGCCACTCTGTTTACTGTAGAGATAATTTTTATGGTTACATTCTAACATAAAGGTGTTGATTTTGGAGGACAACACTTAGAAGACTTAACATTACGGTAATTTTTTGCCTAGTCCCTGTCGGCGTTTTCCCGGGCCCTCTCGGTCAATTCTTTGGTGACGTATCGCTTGGACCACGTGACCCGAAACGCTTTGGCCCCGCGGAATAATGAGGCCTAGAGACTAGGCCAGGTAATTTTGACACCCTGCAGGCAGAGCCTTTTTTTGTCTTCTCGAGTGATGAGGAGAAAAGGAGGCAGTGGCGGATCCAGGGGAGGGGCCCGGCGGGCCCGGCCCCCCCCTATTTTTGGACGAAACAGAGGCCCGAATGGCCGAAAAAAAATTTTTTTAAGACCGCCTCCCCTCTCCCCCCCCCCCCCCCCCCTTACTTATCTAAAGGTCTGGATCCGCAAATGGGAGGCTCTGCTCGAATCGCGTCAAGACTTTGAAGTCGCCAACTTCTGGACTAGTCAATCTTGTTTTCTCTCGTCAAACTTGTTTTCCGAGTGCCAATATCCGTTAATTGATAAACCGGTGTTAATAATTAAGCCCACTGTACCGAGTACACCTCTTTTAGGCGTGGGTGCGAAATTGTATCCCCTAACAAGCAGCACATCCCCAACCAAAATTGAGTGAGTGAGAGAAAGGCTCTGTTAGCAGGGTGTAGTTATGATAACAGCAGCAGTAGTAAGTGTTCTTTGAGGTACTTAAAAATACATTTTATTCATTTTATCACAACCCATAGCAAGGAAGCTGCATTTCAATAACTTGTAACCTACTTGAACTCTTAGTCGTGTTTTGCCTAAGGCATATTCTTTACATTGGTTGTACATGGTGAATAAATGACTTAATATCTAACACTGCGGCAACTGGAGTAGACAGGGTGGGTTACGGATATGTGCGGGCATGCAGGGCAGCAGACGTGAATTTGGGAGATTGACAGTTCATTTTCTGCTTTCTCTGTGAGGTATAGTAGATTGGTTAGATTCGATTCCAAGTCATTGTAGGATCAGCGATATGCCATTCTTTAAGGGGGCTTTCTACTACTGACTACCAAGTTTGCTCATGCCAAATATAAGACTCTTTTTTTTGTTCTTTAGCTTTTCAAGGACCACCTAGTACAACATGCCATCCACAGTGTCTAAAACAAAACAAAAATTGTTCAGTTTGTATGGCATGGTTTGAGCAAATCTGTTGTTGAAGTTTGAAGTCCTCAGAATTTCTCAGTTTCGTCAAACCCTAGTTTTCTAGCTGACTGTTCGAATTTTTCTCCTGCTAGTTTGTCAGCCCCGAGAATTCCAGTTTATGTCAGTTTTTACTATATGCATGCTTAAACACTAGACCCTGTGCCCTCACTCCCCTCGTTTCTTTTACCCGACGCGCGTGGTTTCACGGGAAGAATACATTGGCTCCTTTGAAGTTGCGTAAGACTGGGTCCGCGTTGTGTCGAATTGTACTATGGGACTGTTATGAATACACTAACGCTTCTTTAAAACGCTTCTTTTGGTGGTTGTTACGAGGCTGCGCAGAAAGCTAAGTCAACTTTTTCCCCCTCAAACAGCCTCATAGGACCCTATTAGAGAGTTACAGCAGCGACGTTTTTTAGCCACGCACGTCAACCGGAAGTGAGCCTTTTTCTCTTTTAATATGCTTTGAAGCTACCAAATTTGTATTGCTAAGTGTCTTTATTCTTAAAGAGACGATATGTCCAAGAATTTGTTCAAAAACACGGCCGAAGAGTGCAAAAACTCCACTTCCGGTTGACGTGCGTCGCTCGAAAACGTCGCTGATGAAACTCACTATTGTCCAAGTCGCCACTTTCGCAAAGACTTATGGGACTATTACCGGGGATAGGAAAAAAAATGACCAATAGCTGACCGGCGCGTCCCCAATAAAGATCCCAGAAACAATAGCGGGACACATTTCGCCTCCAGTTCCCTTCTCGATTCTCAAAAAGGTGGCGTATTGTACCAACACCTACAACCCTGGTCAAAACGTCTTGGGACACTTAAGAAAATGAGGCGCGAAAACACACCTTGCTTATTAAAAGTGTATTTAACCTGTTATAAATGCTTGGAAATGTTGTTGAAAGAGCCTGTTTCTGCTGTCCCCCCTTCCCCTCAGCAATGTTGATTGTGTTGAAAAAGATTTGAAGCCATAACGTCAACACTGAACCGGGGGGGACGGGGGGAGAGAAAATGCGTCATTTTCACCAGCTGTTGCGTTAATGTCCCAAGAGTTTTGACCAGGGTTGTAGTCTCAAGGTAAACTCAAAATGTCCGATTGCATCCCGACGTGTTTTGTTGCTAGGCGCTATAACAACGCCTGAAGACGAGACAATACTGAACGGCTTCCCTCAGCTAAAGCTTGAATTGGGCTTTAGAAATAGAAACAACCCGCCAAACGAGGCTTATGGTGGCCCGCCTGTACTTGACAAGTTCTTCATTTGGGGGATGTCAAGTGAAGTCGCGCGAGCGGCGGACAAAAGGAGACGCGAGTGTGAGCGATGGGATTACCGCTTGTTCTCGAGTTATCCCGCTGATCGCTTGGCTCGCTACCCGAACTGGAGAGCTTGCTCGCAGGCTAGCATTTGATTACAATCGCTAACATCATACTTTTTTTTAAACAGTTTTATGGATTTAAAGACAAGTTTTACAATGTTTTATAAGAATAATTACTAAGTAAATAAATTATACAATTCCACTTATATAAATACTAACATAAAAGGAAAACGTAAATGGAGACAAACAGCAACGAAAAAAAAAAAAAGAAAGAGAGAGAGGGACAAAAACATCATTCTTGACACCGTTTTCCTTGAGGGTCCTGTATCTCATTGAACGGTCAAATGTTTTTGCAAGGGTAATTTTGCACGCAAGAATTGACGGTCTAATTCGTATCGTTGCATTTTATTTCCTCTGTCCAACTTTGCATCGTTCCTCCATCCGTTTCCTCTTTTATACTCTCTAACTTAACAGAATCGTCTCGGCTGAAAATGACCGAACCTCTGACACTTGTCCAGGTTGCGGGGAGGTGCGACATTTCTTCAACTGCTTGCAAAATGGAACATATCACTGTCGACGTAAGAGACAATCCTATGATCATAAAAATCAGCATGATGCATGAAACGAATAGACGCTTGCCGTTTTCACCAATTCAAAAGCAAGCTCATCCAGTTTTGAGGCTTTTTGCACTCAAGGAAATAAATCCCAAGAACCAGTTGTATTGTATGTGATGAAGTTGAAGTAGACTCGGTCAAAAAATGTCCATCCATCGAACACCATGTCTGATGCCCCGCCCACCAGCAGAACTATCACCATCATAATGAATGCCACTCCAGCGAGTTTAACTCCAACACGGTTTGGACGTCTTCTTTTTAAGTACTTCTTCTCGATGTGTTTGACAGTGCTGCGGATGTACTTTGTAATTCGTTCACCGACGGTTTTTAGTACACCTAAATTTAAAGGGATTCCAATCAAGGCACAGAAAATACAGAAAAGTCGGCCAACAAATGAAGGGAGGCAATATGTCCAAATCCTGCAAAGAAACGTTAAAACACGAAGCGTTTGATTTTCAGAATCCAGTCGTAAAATGTAATACCACAGACGCAAATGTAACTTTTCAAGCACGCAGCAATGTCCTTAAACAGTTTGCAAAGCACTAAAAGTTTTCAAAGTTCAACAGTAAATTCTACGCGTGAATCGTACAAGTGCAACAAAACTAACCTTAAGCCGTTTGAAGTTGCGACTGTTATTGTCTTTACTTATCGAGTTCGCGTGTTCATTGTTTGTTTGTTTTTTTAAAAACGGACACTTCTTCATTCCTGAAACTACTCCTTCATTTTGGCTTGCCTCATTTGTTTGAATTTCAGTCTTAAAACGCGTCCTCCATCGCCTAAAGAGAGGAAAGAAATTATCTCTCTCTTTCGCCTGAATCTTCCAACGTCATTACAAAGTCTCTTATTGCCTTCACAGCTTCGATATCTTGCCTAGGACTCAGAGGCGTTTAAAGGTTCAATCACCGATATATCGGTATCTGTGAAAGGTTTGAACCCAGGAGTCATTTCAAAAGTAGGTTGAGTTTGATCGTCCGGGTGAACGTAGTCCTGAATAGGACTGTTGTTGTTGACAGTGGCTGACGTTTCGACAACCTGTGCGGTAGTCATCTTCAGAGTCAAAGTGAGTTGTATCACGTCAGTTGATGGTATTATACTCTGGTTATTGATTTGATTGGTCAATTACGTCGTGATGTTATTGGTCGTCTGTCAGTTAAGCCGTGATGTTATTGGCTATGAAGACTCGTAATCAGTGATTGGTGCGTTTCGATCCGTCTATTGTCACAGTTAAACAGTCGTCTATTGTTAGTCAAATTGTCATTCTCTCGTAGTTAGTTTTTCTTGATCTCGTCAATAAGTCGTTTGTACGGCGCTGGTAACTGTTGGCTACGATTCAGTGGCGTTTGTTCTCAGTTAGTAAACCAGCTTTCTAAAGTAAGACGTTGATAGTAGTCAGTAGAATACGTTATACATGTCGCAGAGTCCCAGTCAATTTGATGTTTCGTCTTTAAATGGTGCTCAGCAATGTCACCATTCTTCGTAGCTCGTTTGTGTTCAGTCAGTCGCGTGCTTAGATTTCTGCCGGTTTCACCAGTGTAAGAGGCCTGGCAGTCGCAGCATTTGGTCTTGTATACTGCTCCCTGTATGTCCTCCGGTTTGTCTTTGTCCTTGACATTAGTAAGCAGTCGCCGTAAAGTGGTTATCGGTTTGTGTGCAACACGTATATTGTAAGGTTGTTCTCCAAAAAAATTTTTTTCGGCCCTTCAGGCCTCAGTTTGGTCCTCAGTTTTGCCATAGAGAGAGGAGTATTAAATTTTGCTATAGCTATGATCTATCATGTGGGCAACTATTCTGCAAAGAATTTTAGGTCTGAATTGACCGATCTATATGGATGTTTGTTACCAAGAAAAGATGTCTTTACTTTCAAAAGTTGGGATTAATGCAGATTTTTAACGTAGAAATTAATTGCTGTGAACCCAGATTAGTGTCTGTTAGTAAGAGGTGCATGTAATCTTATTGGAGGTGTTGGTTAACAGAGATTCTCTACAGTACCTGATGGAAATTGGGATTTTTTTTCCCTGCTCAAGTTCTGTGCAAACTAAATGTCATACATGTTAATGCTGCCATTTACAACAGTAGTTTAAGAACATGAGTGATGTTCAGAATACTGAAAGTTTAAAAATATTTCATTGTCTAACAATGTAAATTATAATAATTATAATCATTACTATTACATTATCATTATATCAATTACAGTGAAACCTCTATTAAGCGGGCACCTTCGGGACCTTCCCAAGTGTCTGCTTAATAGAGGGTGTCCGCTTAATAGAGGTTTTAAAAATTGCACAATGTTTGTTAACGATCAACATTTAACGGTTACTCTGTACTGTGAAAAAGCTGCATGTCGTCAAAGAAGCTATGCAGAGTTCAAATGCAAATGCAAAAACATTAACTGACTTCAGTAAGTATTTCAAGGACGTAATACAATACTTCTATTGTCAATTCAGTCCGGTGTCTGCTTAATAGAGGTTTTTAACAACAGAAATTAGCCAAATACAACTTATTTTAGTGTCCGTGTCCACTTAATAGAGGTGTCCGCGGAATAGGGGTTTGTTATAAAGGGAAATATCAGACGTCCGTTTCGGGACCCGGCTTAGTGTCTGCTTAAGACAGGGTGTCTGCTTAATTGGGGGTCTGCTTAATAGAGGTTTCACTGTAAAATATTACAGTCATTGCTATTACAAACTGTGGCAGTACTATCCAAAATATGCTTACCATGCAGACAAACTCAGCCACAGTCATAGCTGTTTGCTTGAAAGGAAATTGGCTTTAATGTAAATAGCAGGGGGGGGGGGGGGGGTGCTCGCCCCTACCCCCCTTCCCTACCACCACCGCAGCCATGTTTCTCAACCCAAAATTGGTCAAGTGGAAATGTAAAGATATTATTGAACACCAGTTGTAGTGTCCAGGGCACACGTTTTCTACCCTCCGACGACTCAAGAATAGCACCATGAAGCAGGATTGTTTTAGCCTTTCTTTGAACAACTGCCTACTTATACATACCCGTCCAACTGTCGATTGCGGATTCTATGGACACTGTTAAGATCTCAAAGAGGTTTGCTTGTGCCAACGAACTAAGCAAATGACATTTTGGGAAATTGGAGTAGGGCTATGGTCAATGGCCCATTTTGTATATAACAGTGGCAGATCTTGGGGAGGAGCTTGGGAGGCCCAAGCCCCCTCTTATTTTTAGATCAAACTGACGCCGCGCCCGAAGGGCCGAAAAAATTTTTTTGGAGACTGGCCCCCCCCTTATCTCAGGGTCTGGATGACAGGGTGCCCCCCCCCCCCTTATCTGAAGGTCTGGATCCGCCACTGTATAATAACATACCTACTCCTCAGCTGTGCCTCTAAAGCCTTTGCTTGCCTTGTAGTCCTTGGAGAGGGAAAATATGCTTAGCTTTCTTTTGCTGTCTTTCTTTTTCTACTTGTTTTTTTTTTTGTGTGAATGTTTTGTGTAGCTGTGTGTGGTGTGCGGTACCTGACCCTTTAATATAATCATTTATAAATAACCTAAGTGAGACTGCCCTATCTTTTTAGCCCTCAATGGTTATTATGGGCAGCCTGTACTCTCTCTATATATTTATCTAATTTTTTTGTATCATATAAATCAATGTAGGGTACAGCTGGGTACAAATAAAGTTGCTGTTGTTGAATTGTTGTTGTTGCTGCAAACATTCGACATTGACAGACATTACACACATGGATGATTCTCTATTTTTTTATATTCCCGCCAATATTTGAAAAAGTTGTTAAATGGGGCAGCGGTTCATTTGAGTTTTATTTGCTTGTTCGTGTAATTTCTTCATGAATGCCATTCGATTCGGGGCCATTCAAGGGATGTTACTCAGTAACATCCGCTGAAAGGACCTTCTTGATGCGCCAAGAGGCTCGATCGAGGCGAAACATTAAAACATCCTTTCCAAACAGATGCAGTGGCATCTTCTTGGTTTAATCAATCGAGGGATGAACGAAGAAGCAAGACAAGACCTCGAAACAAACATCAGATCATCAGACAAATCGGAGTGGACGATCGAAGCGAAGCTTACATGAGTCACATGGGGAACCACGAGGCGAGCGTGACGTCATACGCTTACGAAATCCGACCGAAGACAAGAGGGCCTTTAGACGGATGTTAACGAGTGCTTAAGTACTGCAATTCTTATGCACTGTGTATGCGAAATTTTTGCTCTCAGCTGTTTTTTAAGCCGTTTTCCATGTGTGTTGTCTGAATGTATGCGAAGTTTTTGCTCTGTTTAATATACCGTTTTCCATGTTTGCTGTCTGAACCTAGATTCTGTCATTTTTCATTCAGACATTTGCCTCGCCAGTTTTCTAAAACGTTTGTGTCAATGATTTCATTTAACTTACAAGTTTGAATAAACAACACGACTTACCATGCAGTCTTCGGTTATTATCGTCTTTCGTTTCTAACCGATATCGCCTCCGTACATTATTAGTTCGTATCTTTAATTATGACTCTTCAAAAAGCCTACATACTGTACAGATTTGATCCCGCTTGACCTTTTGCTGATTGTGGTTGTTTATGTTGCTTTTTCAAGTTTGCTGGTTCTTTTATCCTTATTTGAAACAAAAAATAATGATTTGTCTACCAAGACACATAACTGAGTGTTGCTTAAGTTTAGTTTTGGTTTTGCATAGTTCAATCGCCCTGCAAATCAACACATGTAAGCTTAAGCTTTAATGCATAAATTTGAGACTGTGGTAAAATTTTCTGACAATTTTAAGAGTAGAAAAAAATTAAATGCGAATGCCTCATCGTTTAATTCAAAACCAGTACCATGACAGATGTACTTACAAGTTTAAAAACTGTTGAAAAGGTTGGTTTTAGTTTTTTAACAATCAATCGCCCGCTATATTAACACACATACATGTGCGTAGGTTGAAGGCTTAAAAAAAAAAAAATGAAAATGTTACGAGTAGGAAAACTACAGGGTGTCCCAATAGCTCGTTCCTCTAATTTCATGCACGATAACTTTTGATCAAAACTATATTTTTACATGAAATTGGTAGAAGATGTTTATTTCTCTATCAAGTACATCTATTCGGAATTTCGATAACTGGCATGCCCTTTTTGTTTTTTTTATCACATTCTGTAGCCGTTGGGGCATGAAGTGGAATACAGCGTGTAGACCCAAAAATGATCCATTTTGAACTTTTTTATCATGATCACCTGGTGCGCAGGATCCAGTTCAACCCCCAAACAAAAATTTGTTTAGTTTAGGCAGCTGAAAAAAACATAGTTTGGGCATTCATCCAAAAAAGATAATGATTCGGGCCCCCTTCCACAGCAAGGCTTTTGTACTTCTTTACAAATTTGAAACGAGCTGGGCGTTAATTGGCGGACTAAGCAGAGGTTATTTTGCCATCTCAGGGGCCTCTAGTTTTAAACATTTTAAACAGCTTTTCATGACCATTTTATTTGGCTTGCTAACTATGTGAGAGTGAGCTTCCTTGTCGAGTCTCCTATTTTGTATCTAGCCTTCTTTAAAACTTTTTTAGCTGCTTTATTCAGGGCTTTTGGTCTTCCCCTCAGTTTATTGCCTTCAAAACCTTCATTTCTTCATGATCATTCTACAACCCAAGATTTGGATTTTTCCAGTTTTTTTAGCAATTTCTACAACAGATAAGCCAGTATACAGGCTTATGCTCTCACGTAGCAGAAAGTTTTTGCGTTAAGGGCGTTTATCTTTCGTGATATTCACAAAAAACAAGGAAGGAGTTCGAGAAATTCGGGCTATGAAATACAAAAAATATGTGGCTGGAAAATATACTCGCGCACGCGCACCTTTGGCGCGGAAGTACACAAAACGAATATTCGAGTCAAGGAGAGATGGCACAACAAGTATGGAAATAGTGAATTATATTGAAAGACACAACTTTTGTTGAAATGATTTGCTTACCATGTCCAATCGTACTGAAAAAGTAGAGGAACGAACTTTTGGGACACCCTGTATAGGTACGTTATTTGCTAGTCGGGAACGATTCAGATGAAGGAATATCCTGGATAAGTTTTTCTAACGCGATTTTCGTTTCGACAAACTACACAAACTATTGTAGGTCAGGGAAACGACTTTTGCCTCTTTAAAATGCCCCACTATGTTGCCTCTCGACGCCTGTTACTTTTAACCAATTAGATCGCTGCGTTTGTCAGCGAACGCGGGGTATTCAAAAATCAATAGCTCGCGTGCAGGCTCACTTTTCCTCGGTTCATTCCCTTGCGGGATGAACCCGAACTCGCACAATTGGTCGCAGGAAACAATGACATGTTATTCTTTCAACTGTTTTGGTACTGTTTGGGGTCAGGGTTAGGCACCATTGGTGACTTCTCTTCCGAGGAGGAGCTGCTACATGACCCACGTTGGAAGATGGTGTCCAACTTTCCTCGCACGGGATCGGGAGATTATGTTTTGACGTAGTAATACCGACATGTTTTAGTAGAGTAAATACTATTGAATCCGAAACAGCAAGTAATACATAGACAACACGCCTAGCGTTCTGCAAGCACTTTATTTTCATTTACATATGAAAAGCGAAAATAATCAAAGGCAGTGTGCTTAATCCTTATTCTATACTAAACACATTTGTTTTAGTAAAGTTGGCTATTTCAGCGGCTTGTCTTCGTGGGCTAAATTTCTTGACTTTACGGCCAGAACTAATTTACGACTGTTTACAACACTGGCCAAATGACCGCGATGCACTAGCGCACCAATTATAACCGCTCCAACATGCAATGAAAAAATATATCCCCTGGCTGCCATCGTTACAAGAACAAGGCTCTCCACGCTTTTGTGGCTCGTCCTCTGGAAAGGGAAAGAAGGGCACATTGTGAGAAATAGTTACTAGTCTATATAAAGCACGCTGCATACGGTGAATGCATAGCTGCAATTAACATCTCCTTTTCTCTTTATTGCTTTTATGGCTTCTTTTTTTTAAAAAAACTTTTAATGACACGTTCAGGAGAGAATGTTTTCCTCGCATAACAGAGCAAAATTCTGCTAAAAAGGAGTCATGGCGAAATTATAGGATTTCGCCAATGGACCCGAACGTTTACCTAAGGGCCTCATTACAAGTGTTAGCTATCCACCTCAGTTGCTTCAAAGTATTAAACCCACTGATTCGAGTAACAACTGGCTCCCGTCGTGTCACCCGCATAATTGATGCAATGCATAATATATATAACAATTATTCACCGAAGTGGAGGTGGCTAGTCCTGGATATTTACCGAACTGCGAAGCAGTGAGGTAAATATCCACGACTAGCCACCGACACTGAGGTGAATAATTGTTTTAGTATATACTAAAACAGTGAGATAATTGAGCGCAAATAGCAGGATTGTTTCCGGTCTATGATTTTTCTTAAAGTATCGGAGACATTTTCGCCGCTTTAAGGGTAAGATATGGAAGTAAAGAAGGTCTTAGAGTAATTTCTCATCTTTCATTAGGAGAAAAGAATGATTTATTAATTAAATTATCCTGTTTTCTTTAAGATTTGACCGTGTGACCATTCTCTCCTCATGCATCCATCCCATCTTCCACTTCTGCATATATGCTGCGATGCCTTTCCTTTCGTTCATTTAAAATATTTTGCCCCGTTCCAAGGATACGATTTGACTGTGTGCAAGCCATTGAAAATCAAATTTGATTTGAAAAAATCAAATGTAGGAAAGGTTATAAAAATTTCGTGGGAAAGCTCATACCCGTTTGCTGGAGTTTTGAGATCAAAGCTAACAAGGGGAGACAAGTCGCTAATTCACTGAAGTTCATCTCACCGGTTATGACGGGAAGACTTTGCCGAGTGTGCTAATTTTAAAGGTTTTGTTCTTTAAAAATATCCATATTAAGTGTCTTTGATCGGAAAAATGGCGCGCTCCCCGGACAGGGGTTGGCAGTACGGTTGACAGTCAAACAAAATGCCGAATTTTGCTAAAACGACTTGAAATAAATCACTAGTTATGTGACTGTTTACCTTGTTCGTAAAACCGCTTTGCAGGTGAAGCACCAATGCACACAAACGCAACTGCCAACACGAACACCACCAGGAACTTTGCATCCATCGTTGAGTCTAAACAAAAAAAGGCCAATGCGGAG
>OZ037776.1:43796615-43856615 GCA_964035525.1 Porites cylindrica | reverse complement strand
GCGCCAATTTTTCGATATAAAAGGAGCTACTTTCCACTCATAAGCGGGTTTCCATTAGAAAAAAGACGTTTTCAGAGAAGATGTATTTGTGTGTATAAGTATTTAAATGGGACTTGTAGAACATGATATGAACTTCATAAGACAACAAGAACAAAATTATTATTATACCAGAACTAAGCCAAATTTTAGACTTCCAAGTTTCAAAAGGACTTGGGCTAACAGCGTACTGCATTTCATGCCATCAAGGATTTTAACTCCCTTAGCCAGGCAATTAAAAAATTCCGTGAACAGAAATATTTTTCAGAGTAATCTTTTTAAATTTGTAATGTAAATCAGTTTGAGTTAATATCTTGTACATAAAATAGTTTTTACATATTCTAGCTTTTTAACGTCTTCGTTCATTGAAAACCATATTTTACATGAAAAAGTTATCTAAATAAAGATTCTTAGTATTATTATTACCTCTCAAACTAAACCCTCCTATGCATTCGAGCATATGCTTTTTCTAACTGGTTCTATTTTTAACGCAATTGAAATTGTGTTGAATCTACGTTCGGTCTAGACAAACGGCAACACGGTACAAAGATTATGCTTGTAAACAAGGCGGGGAAATTGATGACCGCAGGCGACACCTCATCACTACAGCCATTGTCTGCTTCAACAAATTAATACCTCTCTTGGTTAATTTCAGTTGTCTCAACAGTAAAAGCAGTTGAGCAAAGCATATGCTCAAAAGCGTAGGAAGTGGATAAGTTCTTTAAGATATCAATTTGACCTCCTCTAAAAGGTACCTAATGAACCTTAACTCAATGACAGTGGTGATTTGAATTCTCTGCACGTGATGTTAGCGCCAATTTTTTGATATAAAAGGAGCTACTTTCCCTGCTAAATGTATTGTCCCTTACAATAACTAAAGAACTACTACCAAAGATACTAAATCACCACCGTAGAGAGAAAAGGTAAGCAAGGTTGATCTTTCTTTTGTCATTTTTTCTTTTGAGAAAAATAACAGAAGCAGTATTGGTGCACTAAGTAAGAAACAACAATACCTTCAGTCTTTGAAGCCTTAACTGCCAAGCAACAATAAAAGTGAACGTAGATTATGGTCGCACTACCGCTTCCCATTCTGAAACTCACTTGTTCCTACTTTTACTAATTCTTAACTGTATTTTTGATTTTCCGTAATGTTTTTAATTCAATTAATTACAATGAAATGAATCCTTTGTCTAATGTTAGAAGGCGGGAAGCATGTCAACATAAGATTCGTCGTCATAGATAAGAAAACAAACTCTTTTAAAGATTTTTATGATTACTCCGCATTCTTTCAAGATCGTGTGAAAAAAAAAATCGTTTTTCTTGTTAGATTAAACGATGGATGCAAAGTTCCTGGTAGTGTTCGTGTTGGCAGGTGCGTTTGTGTGCATTGGTGCTTCACCTGCAAAGCGGTTTTACGAACAAGGTAAACAGTCACATAACTAGAGATTTATTTCAAGTCGTTTTAGCAAAATTCGGCATTTTGTTTGACTGCCAACCATACTGTCAACACCTGTCTGGGGAGCGCGCGCTATTTTTCCGATCAAAGACACTTAATATGGATATTTTTAAAGAACAAAACCTTTAAAATTAGCACACTCGGCAAAGTCTTCCCGTCATAACAGGTGAGAAGAACTTCAGTGAATTAGCGACTTGTCTCCCCTTGTTAGCTTTGATCTCAAAACTCCGCCAAACGGGTATGAGCTTTCCCACGAAATTTTTATAACCTTTCCTACATTTGATTTTTTTCAAATCAAATTTGATTTTCAATGGCTTGCACATAGTCAAATCGTATCCTTGGAACGGGGCAAAATATTTTAAATGAACGAAAGGAAAGGCATCGCAGCATATATGCAGAAGTGGAAGATGGGATAGACGCATGAGGAGAGAATGGTCACACGGTCAAATCTTAAAGAAAACAGGATAATTTAATCAATAAATCATTCTTTCCTCCCAATGAATGAAGAGAAATTACTCTCAGACCTTCTTTACCTCCATATCTTACCCTTAAAGCGGCGAAAATGTCTCCGATGCTTTAAGAAAAATCACAGACCGGAAACAATCCTGCTATTTGCGGGACAAAAAGTATTGTAACTTTATATTTCTTTAAATAAATACATTGTTGTTGTTTTTAAAATCATCCCGAAATAGGCGCAAGGCACGCTGGGAAGATGGTAATATCCTCCTTTCAATATATATATATATTATGCATGCACAATTATGCGGGTGACACGACGGGAGCCAGTCGTTACTCGAATCAGTGGGTTTAATACTTTGAAGTAACTAAGGTGGATGCTAACACTTGCAATGAAGCCCTTAGGTAAACGTTCGGGTCCATTGGCGAAATCCTATAATTTTGCCATGACTCCTTTTTGGCAGAATTTTGCTCTGTTATGCGAGGAAAACCTGAACGTGTCATTAAATTTTAAAAAAGAAAAAAGGAGCCATTCAAGCAATAAAGAGAAAAGGAGATTTTAATTGCAGCTATGCATTCACCGTGTGCAGCGCGCTTTATATAGACTAGTAACTATTTCTCACAATATGCCCTTCTTTCCCTTTCCAGAGGACGAGCTACAAAAGCGTGGAGAGCCTTGTACTTGTGATGATGGCACCAGTGGGATATATGTTTTTCCTGAATGTGGGAGCGGTTATAAGCTTTGCAGAATTCTAGGTTGGGGCCAGTGTTGTAAACATTCGTAGATTAGTTCTGGCCGTAAAGTCAAGAAATTTAGCCCACGAAGACAAGCCGCTGAAATAGCCAACTTTACTAAAACAAATGTGTTTAGTATAGAATAAGGATTAAGCACACTGCCTTTGATTATTTTCGCTTTTCATATGTAAATGAAAATAAAGTGCTTGCAGAACGCTAGGCGTGATGTCTATGTATTACCTGCTGTTTCGGATTCAATAGTATTTACTCTACTAAATCATGTCGGTATTACTACGTCAAAACATAATCTCCCGATCCCCATGCGAGGAGATTAAAAGTGGACACCATCTTCCAACGTGGGTCATGTAGCAGCTCCTCCTCGGAAGAGAAGTCACCAATGGTGCCTAACCCTGACCCCAAACAGTACCAAAACAGTTGAAAGAATAACATGTCATTGTTTCCTGCGACCAATTGTGCGAGTTCGGGTTCATCCCGCAAGAGAATGAACCGAGGAAAAGTGAGCCTGCACCCGAGCTATTGATTTTTGAATACCCCGCGTTCGCTGACGAACGCAGCGATCTAATTGGTTAAAAGCGACAGGCGTCGACAGGCAACATAGTGGGGGAATTTAAAGAGACAAAATTCGTTTACCTGACCTACAATAGTTTGTGTAGTTTGTCGAAACGAAAATGGCGTTAGAAAAATTTTTCCCGGATATTCCTTCATCTGAATCCTTCCAGACTAGCAAATAACGTATCTATAGTTTTCCTACTCGTAACATTTTCAATTTTTTCAAGCCTTCAACCTACGCACATGTATGTGTGTTAATATAGCGGGCGATCGAGTGTTAGAACTAAAACCAACCTTTTCGACAGTTTGTAAGCTTGTAAGCGTATCTGGCATGGTACTGGTTTTGAATTAAACGATGAGGCATTCGCATTTAATTTTTTTCTACTCTTAAAACTGTCAGAAAATTTTACCACAGCCTCCAATTTATGCATTAAAGCTTAAAGGAACTGTGTCACGAAATTCAGCCAAATTAGAAAATTACAAAATGCCCGTTAAATTACAACCTGTAAGAGAAACATAAAAATAACCGCTTAAAACTTTAAAGGAAGGTTAAAATAGCATAACAGAAACAACAGATGCCACGGATGGGCAAAAGTGAAGAAGATTGAAACGGATTGAAATTTTAATAGGGTTTTTGAAAACTGTTCAGCCTAACGGTTTGTCAAAGTTGATCCCTGCTGCTTGCAACTTCAAAAATAATGCTCAGGAGACATATTTGTTTGTCTCAGATCTCTGATTTTGTCATTTACAAGTAATTTCTTTGCTTACTTTAAGTTCCATAGCGATTAAGGGCGAGTGATTGGCAAAATTAAACAAAATGAACTGGACTGCCGTGACACAGTCCCTTTAATTTAAGCTTATATGCCCGGAGTAGTCAATCGATAAAAATCGGTATCGATTTATCAATCGATAAATCGATAAAAATCGTAAATCTGATTTGATTGATATCGATTGTATCGATCAATCGGTAGAAATCGATGACACATTCGTTTCGTTTATCGATTCATCTAGATTTTACCGATTCCATTGATTTATATCGGAAGATACACCTGTTCTTCTGTTCATCCAAAAATTAAAACTGATTTCATGCAAACAGTGGATTTGTTGACAATTTAGTTGCAATCGAGAGTCGAAGGATCAAACAATTTATTACTACTTTTTAAAAAAAAAAATTTAAAAAAAAAAAGTTTAAAAAAATCTTGTCTTTTCTTTAAAACTCGCTTTTAAGTCTTCTATTGGCCAGGTTTGTAGGCTCCCAGTTTTTTCACGATTTAGATCTGCCACCCTTTCAAAATAACATCAATTCCGAGTGTAGTTACTTCCCCGAGTAGCTAATAGATGAAAATCGAAATCGATAAAAATCGTTAGCGATCAAATGATTTTATCGATTGATAAACGGTGAAAAGCTATCTAGGGAAATCTTTTAGCCAGAATTTCAGGCATCTCTTCGACTCTAGAGGATGTCTGAAATTCAAGCTGGGAAATCTTTTATGTAAGGTTGTATTTCTCGTGGTACTCAGTTTTAGGTCAATTCTATGCTGAAAGCGTTACTTGGCACCTTCACCTATAAACAAAATGGGATCATTTTACGTTTCTGGGGAACTGCCCACCTACCCACAGGGTCCAGAGGAGATGTGTTTGTCGTTAGAACATCAAAACCCGTCGAAAACCTCAGAAAAAATGGGTTATTTTGATCGCGTTACAGTTTCGTTACACATTCTATAGACCGCAAACCAAGAGACTACGTGCCGTGCGCCAGCGAGGATATGGCTTGCGGTTATTGATTTTCAAAAGTCGATCTGGGTCAGATAAAAAGCGAAGAAATCGTTTACAGTAGATTTATAAAGATCCCATTGGGCTAATTAATCGTGCTAAGCGACAGGTATAGACATTTTTCAAGGCGAGACTTTAAATAAGTAATTCATTTATTCACACGAAACTCCTCTGGACCCTGTGACCTACCCCTCCACTAAACAAACATTAACACTTAGTTCTTACTTAGGGCAAGATGTTGGCTCAGGGGAGGGGTAGGTGGGCAGTTTCACAGAAACGTAAAATGATCCACAAAATGCTCCTGTAGGGTTATGAAGAAGATATCAGATAAATTCCATCAGAGAGCACTAACCTTAATAATGTTTTTGATGATTTTTGCAAGCATAGCAATAGCATTAAAACTTGAAAAAGTTGGCCCAATTTTTCATATAAAGTTGGAAGTTTCAATTCATGTCCATCCTTGCCATGAGTTCAACAAGGTGGTAAGTTACTACTGGTGAGTTAAGGGTGGTGAGTTAAGTCGTGTGAGTTGCAAGATCTTGAATTTTCCAAATGTTGTCGGCAAGAATTTGAACTTTCCAAATCTTGCCGGCAAGATCTGGAATTTTCCAAATCTTACCGCAAGATCTAGAATTTTCCAAATCTTGCCAACAAGATCTGGAATTTTCCAAATCTTGCCGCAAGATCTTGAATTTTCCAAATCTTGCAATTTTCTCATTTGCTGCAAACGTGGCATTTTTTGAATCCAGGCGGGTATAACTTCGGGGTGACAGGCCGCACATCTATACCGGCGTGAAACCTTGAGTTAACCTTTTATATTTTAGCTCTAACGAGCATGTCCTTTAGGGATTTTCCTTTCTTGCAGGAAATGATAGGTGGTTACTTAAAAATTTGGCGAAGTAACGGTTGGTTTTGTATGAGATTCCATGTCATTAAAACTTCTTTTAAAGTAGACCCTGAGGGCTGGTACTGTGTCACGAAAGGTAATATTTCTTTTTCTTGTTTGTTGTTGTGTTTCAGGAGTGCAGACTCCCTCTCTGCAGCTGTGAACTTTATAACTGATAGAAGGTTTATATCATAGTTTGTGGGTAGCCTCTGTCAATCAAGCGTTTTTTGAAAACTGAAATATTTTCCTCAAACGTAGTTTTTGAGGAGTTTGTTCGTAGGATTCTCAAGGCTTCTCCTTTGACAAATCCTTTTTTAACACTCGGCGGGTGACAAGAGGTGAAATGTGTGTACTGGAAGGTTTCCGTTTTTTTAAAATGTGTCTTTACATCAAGGATAGATTTTTGCTTGAATCTTGTACCTTTGTATACAACCGTGTCCTAAAAACACAGTCTCAGTGTCAGATATTTCGGCCGTGAATTTGATAGTTGGGTGATGTAAGTTTGCTTGTTCGATGAAGCCTTCGATGTCTAGTTGGCCGCGAGTATGTCCCATAGGCAGGCAAGATTAAGAAAATTCCAAATCTTGCCGACAAGACTTGGAAAATTCAATATCTTGCTAGCAAGATTTGGAAAATTCAAAATCCTGCCAGCAAGATTTGGAAAATTCAAGATCTCGCAACTCACCACTCGCTAACTCGCTGCAGTAACTCACGACGGATAACTCACAAACTTGCCGGTCCCCTTGCCATCCGAGGCAACAGACAACAGGAAACAGTTTCAATACGACATTTCCTCAATTAAAAGTGTATAAATTAGGACGTTTCACGTTGTGGTCGGGCAAAACAACGGCAAAGAAATGAACAAAAAAGTGCGCCGCACGTACAAAGTTGTTTTTTGCTGTTCTCGCTGCTGTCGCCGTTTAAGCCAGGGCTAAAAGCAAAATTACAAGATTTTATTTTTGCTTTTAGCCCTGGCTAAATCTATATATTAGGTTTAGTAAGCAACACAGCCTCTCTGTACGTGCGTTACATTTTTTGGTACATTTGTTTCCGTCACTGCACGAATAAGACGTGAAAATCTCTTGACTATTTAACAAGGAAGTTTCCTTTCTTTATCTGAACTTGGGTGTGATCTCGCAGAATTCATGTCATCTACTGGAATTGACCTACACTTGAAAAGTAGAGCGCCGGTTTGAAAGAATGCGAATTCATTTTATTTGTGGGGTTTTTATTGCCATTGTCCTCGTGGTTTCTCATTTAAGCCTTGGTCAAACGTCGAACTTTTCATGAGACAAACCAGACTCTAATTTGGGTCGACCTACATTATCGTACAAAGTTTTCATTTATTAGTTTAGTTCGTCGCATGTGAAGATCGACGTTTGTCCCGGAGACGATCTTCAGACGTTCTATCCGTCTGAAGCAGGCGGATAGAACGTGTTGGACGATCCAAACTCATTCAGACTAACTTAACTGACCCATGCGTCGAACTTTTCGTGAACGTAACTCTCTAAGTTTGGTTCGTTTCTTGAAAAGTTGGACGTGTGGCCCAGGCCCTAAGCGTACAAGCGTACGTACCACTTACCAGGAAGAAGTACTGTGACGTCTAAGGGCAGCATTAGTTATGAAGTGGATAGTGCCTTGCAGAGCCTGACAGTCTTTTGGTAGAAGGGTTGTTATGCCTTTATTAATTAATCTCTTGTTGTGAACTTTCAGGTATAATGAATTCTGCTGGAGCGTTTTCGGGTACGTTGAATTGTTGTAACATCGCTTAATAATTAAGATTTTATGACAGCGTTCTCCCTACCCGCAAATGATAAGAAAGAAGTGAAAAAGGTCTTTAAAGGAGAGTTTTCAGTGAAAATACTCTGTTTGGTAAAACAACTTATCCTTAGGCAGTTTTTCTTTTTATTTCGTGAAACAGAGAGGCCATTGGCCTAAAAGTCCTTGGGGTCCTTGGTGGTACAGGTAAAAACCAACCCTTTTCAGGGCTTTTTCCTTTTTTCCATAGGTATAGCCTGAGTATCAGGCGTTTCTGGGGAAAAGGGGGAAAATGGAAGCGAAAAAGGGAGAGAGGTGAAGGAGAGAAACGCCTGACACAGATGCTTTTACTAGAGCCCTCCACCCCCACACAGCATGATTCGATACCATCCAATCAAAATCACTTTCGGTCATTGGGTTGTCAGCTTCACGTGTCAAATAGCTCGCCTAAAATAAATCTCACTTTACGATCTGGCCGAGCTCCGGTGCCTGTGTTGCTACGATTTCGCTTTTCTCTGAAACCTCCAATGAGGAGTTTTCGAATACTTGTAATGTAAAACCTGCCGTTTATGAGGAATTATAACAGGTTTTAGGAATTGTGCTAGCGTAAGATCGCCAACGCTCTGTTTGTAAATAAACGTATGTCCGGAAAATTGTAAATTGCTTTTGTTTACAGAGTTAAATCAGGCGCTGGTCTGGCAGCTAAAAAGCAGATGTTATCCCTCGTATTCTCGGGTGGTTGAAAGGAGCTGCAAGAATAAATAGGAAGGTGCGATGGTGAAACACCTATGCCTAGAAATTATCAAGCAGCAGCAAATTCCACCACTTCACAGAGAGCTCGAGAAAGCTGTTACAAGTTCAAAAAGAAGTGAGAGCCTATAGCAAAGGTCAATCCCGTTGGCGAAATATGATGGCCCGCTTGAGCTTAAGACATTTCAATTGGAAGAGGAAGCGAACGAATTCCAATCACGTACGTTATCGTAACCGCCACAAGCAAAGTCAAGCTTTTCAAAAGCATTGGTGCTGTCGGCCATTCCCGCGGCTATCTCAATACATGGCTACCTCGCTCTATTTTCATTTACATTAACAATAACCTTTTAACGGCAGGATGTAAATCTGAACTTAGATATCTGAAACACTGATATCCTCTTCTTTGTCCCGGTCTTGTGAAACCAATACTCGGACATTAAGTTTCGGCAGAAGATGGTATATGAGGCTTTTCCATACTCCGAGTACATCTTTCCTTTAAACTACGAGGCCTTGAAAACACAATTCTTGCTCGGGTTTTATTTTACTCCAGGAAAGAACTTGAGATCGCCCTCTAGAACCTTTTTGCATTCCTCTCTGCGTCTCTGTCTGTAAAAGTATCACATACCGGTAACATGAAATCAAAACATCTATGAAAAATTTCAATGACCGTCTCCTGGCCGATCGCTCTTGCGGTCGGTGACGTCAGGGGGTATTGTTTGTTATCCAATCACTGCCACATCCAGATTTTGGATGTGTCACACGATTTGCTGAATGGTTTTGTGTCAGGCCTTCCATTCTCTTCTCCCCCTCCCCCCTCCCCCATCTAAAATCTCTTCTCCCCTAGCCCCGTAGGAAGGCCTGATACTCAGGCTACCATAGGTACGAAAGATTGGGTTAAGTCCTGACGTGTTAACGAATAACCTCTTGTGTTTATTTATTTATTTGTTTGTTTTGTTTTAAGCACTTATTTCTACGTTACTACATTACTAAGTTACTTATTTATTTATTTGCGGTTTGATTTAACCACTTATTTCTATATCCTTGTCCGGAGAATTTCTTCCTTCGCAAGTGAAATGTGTGATTAATCTTTCTTCCTTTTTCTTCCAGGAATTGTTGGTACTCTAATCACAGGTTATTTGTTGGAAGTTTTCAAAAGTTGGGACAGTGTTTTCAATCTAAATGCTTTAGTACTGGTTGTGGGAGCTTTGGCTTTCCTTTCGTTGGTAACAGCCAAGAAAATAGCTTGAATCTACGTGGAGAATTTAGTCCTCCAATGTGAAGAACTATTTATTAGAATATATTTTAGTGGTGCCAAACAGTTCGTGTTATTCAAGCCTCACATTGCATCCGGAATTAAAATGATCATTTCATGGCGGGAAGGAATGCCACTCTGTTTACTGTAGAGATAATTTTTATGGTTACATTCTAACATAAAGGTGTTGATTTTGGAGGACAACACTTAGAAGACTTAACATTACGGTAATTTTTTGCCTAGTCCCTGTCGGCGTTTTCCCGGGCCCTCTCGGTCAATTCTTTGGTGACGTATCGCTTGGACCACGTGACCCGAAACGCTTTGGCCCCGCGGAATAATGAGGCCTAGAGACTAGGCCAGGTAATTTTGACACCCTGCAGGCAGAGCCTTTTTTTGTCTTCTCGAGTGATGAGGAGAAAAGGAGGCAGTGGCGGATCCAGGGAAGGGGCCCGGCGGGCCCGGCCCCCCCCCTATTTTTGGACGAAACAGAGGCCCGAATGGCCGAAAAAAAATTTTTTTAAGACCGCCTCCCCTCTCCCCCCCCCCCCCCCCCCTTACTTATCTAAAGGTCTGGATCCGCAAATGGGAGGCTCTGCTCGAATCGCGTCAAGACTTTGAAGTCGCCAACTTCTGGACTAGTCAATCTTGTTTTCTCTCGTCAAACTTGTTTTCCGAGTGCCAATATCCGTTAATTGATAAACCGGTGTTAATAATTAAGCCCACTGTACCGAGTACACCTCTTTTAGGCGTGGGTGCGAAACTGTATCCCCTAACAAGCAGCACATCCCCAACCAAAATTGAGTGAGTGAGAGAAAGGCTCTGTTAGCAGGGTGTAGTTATGATAACAGCAGCAGTAGTAAGTGTTCTTTGAGGTACTTAAAAATACATTTTATTCATTTTATCACAACCCATAGCAAGGAAGCTGCATTTCAATAACTCGTAACCTACTTGAACTCTTAGTCGTGTTTTGCCTAAGGCATATTCTTTACATTGGTTGTACATGGTGAATAAATGACTTAATATGGGCAACTGGAGTAGACAGGGTGGGTTACGGATTTGTGCGGGCATGCAGGGTAGCAGACGTGAATTTGGGAGATTGCCAGTTCATTTTCTGCTTTCTCTGTGAGGTATAGTAGATTGGTTAGATTCGATTCCAAGTCATTGAATGATCAGCGATATGCCCTTCTTTAAGGGGGCTTTCTACTACTGACTACCAAGTTTGCTCATGCCAAAGATAAGACACTTTTTTTTTGTTCTTTAGCTTTTCAAGGACCACCTAGTACAATATGCCATCCACAGTGTCTAAAGCAAAAAAAAAATTGTCCAGTTTGTATGGCATGTTTTGAGCAAATCTGTTGTTGAAGTTTGAAGTCCTCAGAATTTCTCAGTTTCGTCAAACCCTAGTTTTCTAGCTGACTGTTCGAATTTTTCTCCTGCTAGTTTGTCAGCCCCGAGAATTCCAGTTTATGTCAGTTTTTACTATATGCATGCTTAAACACTAGACCCTGTGCCCTCACTCCCCTCGTTTCTTTTACCCGACGCGCGTGGTTTCACGGGAAGAATACATTGGCTCCTTTGAAGTTGCGTAAGACTGGGTCCGTGTTGTGTCGAATTGTACTATGGGACTGTTATGAAGACACTAACGCTTCTTTTACGCTTCTTTTGGTGGTTGTTACGAGGCTGCGCAGAAAGCTAAGACAAATTTTTCCCCCTCAAACAGCCTCATAGGACCCTATTAGAGAGTCACAGCAGCAACGTTTTTGAGCGACGCACGTCAACAGGAAGTGACCCTTTTTCTCTTTTAATATGCTTTGAAGCCATCGAATTTGTATTGCTAAGTGTCTTTATTCTTAAAGACACCGTATGTCCAAGAATTTGTTCAAAATCACGGCTGAAGAGTGCAAAAACTTCACTTCCGGTTGACGTGCGTCGCTCGAAAACGTCGCTGCTGAAACTCACTATTGTCCAAGTCGCCACTTTCGCAAAGACTTCTGGGACTATTACCAATAGCTGACCGGCGCGTCCCCAATAAAGATCCCAGAAACAATAGCGGGACACATTTCGCCTCCAGTTCCCTTCTCGATTGTCAAAAAAGTGGCGAATTGTACCAACACCTAGTCAAGTATAAACTCAAAACGTCCGATTGCATTCCGACGTGTTTTGTTCCTATACGCGCTATAACAACGCCTGAAGACGAGACAATACTAAACGGCTTCCCTCAGCTAAAGCTTGAATTGGGCTTTAGAAATAGAAACAACCCGCCAAAGGAGACTTATGGTGGCGCGCCTCTACTTGATAAGTTCTTCATTTGGGGGATATTAAGTGAAGTCGCGCGAGCGGCAGACGAAAGGAGACGCGAGTGTGAGGGGTGGGTTTACCGCTTGCTGTCGAGTTATCGCGCTGATCGCTTGGCTCACCAGCCCGAACTGGAGGGCTTGCTCGCAGGCAAGCATTTGATTACAATCGCTAACATCATTCCTTTTTGTAACAGTTTTATCGATTTAAAGACTAGTTTTACAATGTTTTATATGAATAATTACTAATTAAATAATTTATACAATTCCACTTATAAAAATACTAACATAAAAGGAAAACGAAAAAGGAAACAAACAGCAACGGAAGAAAAAAGAAAGAAAGAAAGGAAAAACATTCTTGACACCGTTTTCCTTGAGGGTCCTGTATCTCACTGAACGGTAAAATGTTTGCAAGGGTAATTTTGCTCGCAAGAATTGACGGTGTAACTCGTATCGTTACATTTTATTTCCTCTGTCCAACTTTGCATCGTTCCTCCATCCGTTTCCTCTTTTATACTTTCTAACTTAACAGAATCGTCTCGGCTGAAGATGGCCGAACTCCTGACACTTGTCCAGGTTGCGGGGACGTGCGACATTTCTTCAACTGCTTGCAAAATCGAACATATCACTGTTGACGTAACAGACAATCCTATGATCATAAAAATTAGCATGATGCATGAAACGAATAGACGCTTGCCGTTTTCACCAAAACCAAGCTCATCCAGTTTTGAGGCTTTTTCCACTCGCGGAAATAAATCCCCAAAACCGATTGTACTGTATGTGATGAAGTTGAAGTAGACTCCGTCAAAAAATGTCCATCCATCGAACACCATGTGTGATGCCCCGCCCACCAGCAGAACTATCACCATCATAATGAATGCCACCCCAGCGACTTTAAATCCAACACGGTTTGGACGTCTTCTTTTTAAGTGCTTCTTCTCGATGTGTTTGACAGTGCTGCGGATGTACTTTGTAATTCGTTCACCGACGGTTTTTAGTACACCTAAATTTAAAGGGATTCCAATCAAGGCACAAAAAATACAGAAAAGTCGGCCAGCAAATGTCACGGGGGCGATATGTCCAAATCCTGTAAAGAAACGTTAAAGCACAAAGCGTTTGATTGTCAGAATCCAATCGTAAAATGTAATACCACAGACTTAAAGACCGGTCGATCAGCTGTTAATTTTATAAGTTTACTTTATGTTTTATTATAAATTATACTCACTATATCTGTCCTCTTACTGGCTAAGAACCTACAGTAAATTTTTGGAAATCAATGCAACCTTATTAAGTAATTTGTTAACAGATCACTGACTAATGCGCAATGCGCACAATATTGGTAATCATCCATTGCTCACGCAATTTACAGACTAGTCAAGTATCTGCTGGCAGATATAGCTAAGACACTGACTAACTAATCTGTAGGTTGCGCTGATTTCCGAAATTTACTGAAGGCTATTTATAACCAAAAGACGACAGATAGTAAGTACAGTATATCAAAAATTGGCCAGTTTACTGGGTCGGCCAGGAGGGGTAGTGGTATACCAGTATACCCGAAAAAAATTCGCTAAAATACCCAAAAATACCCAAAATTATACCCAGGTATACTTAATACCTGAAATTCAAAGAAAGTGATATACCGAATACCCGTATTTAAGCTGCAATATACCGTATACCCGATTTAAAAAGCCCCGGTATACCGTATACCCCAAAACCTTGGCCGACCCTGACTTTAGTTTCAAGAGTTCGTGTCTATGTTTAGGAATTGAAACTGTTTCCTGTCGTCTGGGTGGTAAAATCTTTAAAAAAATGAACCTTATTTTGCTGTTCAATACTGTCTGCTAAAATCACCAGAACCATTATTATGGTTACTTCCCCCTTGTTTGATATCTTCCTCACAACGCTACAGGCAAGAGCGGATCCAGGATTTTTTTAGGAAGGGGTGCACTCGTCTCTTGCTCTACTTCAACACCAATAAACCACATAGTTTTTTTTGCAGAATACCAGTTGTATTAGCTGCTAATTTCATCTTTCAAGCATTTGAAAGACGAAAGAAACATAGTTAATTCTACTATTCCATCATACCTGTATTTCCTTAAACTTAGCTGTTTATTATTGTTATTTTAATCGGTAACACCTGTGCAAAATGGTAATACTGAATAAACTTGTTGTTGTTGTTGTTGTTGTATTAGAAAACAGCAGGTCATCTGCGGGGGGGGGGGGGGTGCGCACCCCCTGCACCCTCCCCCTAGATCCGCCCCTGACAGGAGCATTTTGTCTACGGGCAAAGGCACTAATTACTAGAGAACTCTTTAGATTCGGAGAAGAGAACGACTACGAGAACGACATTTTTCGCTGAGTGTTGCTGACGCGTGAACCAGCGTCATTTGGCGGGAAAACCTAGTCGTCGTCAATCTACTACTAGTTTTAGCGAGAATGTCGTAGTGGCGGGAACAAGTTATCGCCAAATGTAAGACGCATGCACCCTGACAACCTTTCTCGAAACAACTGGTTTAAAGCCCCATGTCCACCGAAACGGCTTTGCGCGCCTGTGTTTTTGTTTTGAAACGATTCTTTTGTCAAATGCAGTGTTTTGATTGGCTTCCACTTTTGAGGAGCGTTGCTTGACGATACTAAAAACGACTGCGAGGGAGACTAGCTTTTTTCACGCTTGACCGAAGCTTAAAGAGACAGTATCAAAGAAGCCAGTAAGACTTTAATGCTTTTCCAAATCGAGGAAGATATATCGACGACTTCGTTAAATGTCACCGGAGAAAGCAGTTCAAAATTTAAACTGGTAGTGAATGCATGTGGATGCTTTGTTGAGTCCGATGAACATAATGAAGGTCAATAAGTTTACGTTAAGGATATCACTCGCCTCATAGGTTAAATTAAATAAAGCATTGTTCAATTTAGATTGACTCGCTTGTTTTGCTTTCAACTGATTTCAACGGGACCTTTGTTTACAAGTGAACATTCGATGTAGAAGGAACTCGGCAACACGCTGACTGTAGAATTTGCAGCCAAGAGCTTCTTTCCCATCTCTCCAGAGATTAAAGAAACGGATTCACGGAGACGAATGTACTTCGGCAACCCCCGTCGACGGTGAAACAAACACTCACAGCCCCGGGGGGGGGGGGGGTACTCCCATACATTACCTATACGGCCGGTTATGTGCCGCCCAACGGAGTTCGTGATTTTAGAACGGGGTATCCATTTCAGAGGCATTTTCTAGAACGGGGTATAATATTTCGAACGCACGAAAGCTCCGGTTTTGTAAGCAGCCATTTGAAATTATAATTATTCAAGGACAGATTGCTTTTAAAAATACGGTTTAATGAGTTAACAAAGCGAACTGTTGTACTCTTGTTGCACCCTAAAACAGAGTATAAAAAATTGGCCCATTTCTAGAACGGGGTATCAGTTTTAGGGCGAATTCTAGAACGGGGTATAACAAATTGGCCCATTTCTAGAACGGGGTATCAGTTTTAGGGGAAATTTTTTTAAAACGGGGTGCCAATTTGGAGTCCTGGGCGGCACGTACCCACCCAAAAAATACCCAAGTGTCCCCCCCCCCCCCGGGGCTCACAGAAACAAAAAGGTTCGATACCGGACCAAAATATCCAGAAAAATGTAAAGAAAATACCAAAAAAACCTGTTTAGACTTTCTTTTAAACCAGATTTAGCGAACTGTGGAAGATTAACAAAGATTGACTCTACACACTGAAGGCAGTGATTTTCAACGACGCGAAATGTTTTTTTTTTCTGGAGTACAGGGCGCGAAATGCATCTAGGGTGAATATGTGCCTTTAATAACTGAGTCGTTATGATCTTCATACCAGGCTGGTTTCTAAAGCAACTTTATCTTTCTCTTTAACCGGTCATATTTAAAAGATGTATGACGGAGCAAAATGACCATTCATCATGATCATTTTCCATTTTTGGCATTAAAATATTAAATCATTCTTTTATCATAAAAGTGCTAAATAGTCTTAACGTCATGTATGGCCGCCGTATTGGACGTATTGCATAAGAAGCTTATCGACAAAATTTTTTTTATTGCGAGACAACAGAGACAATTGCGAGTCACTTTGCATTTAAAGCATAAAACCAAAACCTCTTTGTTCTTCCCGAAATGATGATATACAGATATATCGGCCTTCGAAATATCTCGGTCTTTTTCTATGATGAGTCGAGCGCGTCTTCAAACGGAAGACGACTGTTACACTCTAGATTTTTTAATGTCAAAAGTAAACCGAAGATATAGGGAAAATGTTACGTTTACTTATCTTGGAGACAGATGTCACCGATAAATTGGTGAATATTTTCAAAGCGAAGAGAACCAATCATGTCACATTAGTCTGTGTTTTTATTTTACACTTGAAAGAAAAAATGATCTGATATTGAAGAAAACACTGAGAATGAAACGCATTTGTAACAAGCAGAAAAGAGCAATTATTTGAGCCGAAGAAACGCGGAAATCCCAAGAACATCGTCTTTTTCGTTGTTAACCTTACACACTGAAACGCTACAATTTTGTTTGGCAATTTGAAAAAATTAAATTGTCGTACGGTAGTTATTTATTGCCATGAAATTTGCCCTATTTTCTACCCGATATTTCTGCAAAATTGCAAATTTAAAGGTACTAGCAAAATGCAAAGTTTCCAAAAAAGGAAAAAATCTCCCCTCTTCTCCAAATTAAAAAATCAATTCAGCATAAACGCACATCTACCTCACATTCTACACTGCGGTGGGTCGATCTGTGTTCAAATGTACCCAACTACAAGTACGATAATCAGTATACAACTGGATAATATGTGAAACCGAGGCTTACCTATCGTATTGACTACCGTGATTGTAAACCAGAACGAATGGTAAAAATTCCAGTAGTCCCTGTATTCGCCCATATACCCTCTCTTGTACATTATGCTCGCATCCTTGACAAACTTGATGAATTCATCTTCACTCAAATTATACTTTCGCTTGTAGCTTTTCTTTAACCCCTGATAGAGATTATACTGTGTTCGATCGTTTTCTTTCTCCAGCAAGCTGTAAATTGCAGCACAAATGCACATATAGAGTATTAACGTAGACAGAAGAATTATAAATCTGCAAAGTTGTCTTGTGTGTTCGAAGTTGAGAGCCATGTTGCTATTGAGGTGAAGTGAAATTAAGTTCCAAATGGGAATGTGCTGAGGTTTGACGAAAATTTACCACAGTTTTCGACTTCTTATATTAGTAGTTTGTAGTGGATCAACGAAGTACACATCGGCTAATTCAACACTAACTTCAACAGGGCGCCATTGTTGGAGGGTTTGGACAGCTGTTTTTCGCAATTCGCTGACTTATCTAGGCGTCATGCTTATCTGAAACAAAAAGATGATGAATAAAAAACAGATTTTAAGTTAAACTTAATCTAACAAAAGGAACTCAGTTTTATTTGTTTATATTTACATTGAAAGCAGCGACTGAGATAACGAACCAATACTGAACTTATTTTAGTATGTATAGCTGGTAGTATGGCTTCAACAGAACAGTATACTGACTTGATCGTTACCAATATTTCTCGCAGATTTGTACCAGGTGTTGTATGATTTAATTTTAACGTTAATGATCATTGGTTTGCTTATACAGTGTCAAGGAGGATAACAAAGCAAGAAGTCAATACCGTTGAATTACTAGGCTATTTCATCGAAGCTTTTGAATTGTCAATTGTAAGAAAACGAACTCTGACAATATAATGGAGTATGCAAATAAGCTTACCGAGCTTTTAAACTTCTGCAAAACTGACAAGATGAATTTGAAAAGGACTGATTGACAAACACTGAGCACTTGCCTTTGACAGGTTAACTTAGCTTTGTCAAGTGTCCTTGAACTTACATGCGTAGATCAGAGCTCCTAAAGTTGGATTGGCTTTTTATGGCTCAGTATAGGTCGTGCCGGTTGCAATTAGAAGAATTGAACTACTGACATATAAGGCGACAACTACCGGGGAAAAACCGCAAGGGTGGTACAAATGCTTTGAGCATATCTGCATACATTACGTCTGTATACGAGATATCACAATGCCGCAATAGCAGGAAATATTACAACTGTTTGATAGTCCAAAATGCGGCCCCTGTATTCGTCAGCTACAATTTGATCAACGGTATGTTTGTTAATTAGTAACTTTGTGTGAGATTTCGCCGCTAAGAACTGTTCAGCGGTTTTTAAGGCTGAAATAGTAAACTTAAATTAAAATTTTGATGACATCTCTGTAAACTTCAGTTCTTCAACCTTCAATAATGTTATAAGGAAACATAAAGAAAACCATCTCGATAAGTAATATAAATAATTAAAGAGTGAAATGGTTATGAAACCCGTTAGACTCCTTTGTTACAATGATGTTTTTGTACACCTGACGGTACACAATGTTCAAAAGCATTCCTAATATTTTGATCGTATTGACCAATAAAAACGTCCCGTTAGATTATTCCATCACAATTTGCCAACAGAACAAAGGATTGTGCACGGACAGGAAGCTCCCGACAAAAACTGCAGCACCGTTGTTTTTGTATTTGTTGCCTGCCGCCTTTCATAAGCAGTCTCCTTACTAACTATGTATAAAGTACAGGTTCACGGTTCTGCGCATGCTCATTAATTAAATTACTTTTTTCCAATTTATTATGAATTCTATCGGTTAATAATCCCACTCACATGTATCTCAGCGATCTCAGAGTGTATTTCAAAGTAGAAGTGTATTTCAGAGTAACCTGAAGAAGGATGGAAGAGTACTAAAATAGCAGAAAAAATTAGTGGCTTATGCTAAGACTAGCAAAGTTGAATTTATTGTTGACCCGAAGGTTTTATTCCATGGTTTATTTATTTTACAGCTATTTGCACCTAAGTTGATCAAGTGACTGCCAGGGGAGTGTGCAGATTGGTTCTTTGACAACATCCATTATGACATGATCATATTGCTTGCATAGATGATACAGCATGTCGCGGCAGAAAAACAGCATTTTGATTAATGAGCATGCGCTGAACCGTGAACCTGTCCCTATAAATGTAGTTCATTCTCTCTTACGTAGTATAAAAATTAATAACCCACCTTCAATTTTCTAACATCACTCCGAGGCCTTCTGGTCATTACTGGGCTGCCTGTGGCAGGCCAGTTCGCTCGTCTACGAAAAAAAAACGAACACACGGGGGTGGGAAGACACGAGGTCTGGGACTAACAAACTATGTTCTCTCAACTTGTTTTATACGATTTTGCCTTGCACGAGTATTGTTTTGTACCTCGCCCGCCCCCCCCGGGCCGTCCCTAAAGTAGCAAGTAAGGGAGCAAGGGATGGCGCAGTGGTGAGAGCTCTCGCCTCCCACCAATGTGGCCCGGGTTCAACTCCTGGCGTCGACGCCATATGTGGGTTGAGTTTGTTGTTGGTTCTCTCCCTTGCTCCGAGAGGTTTTTCTCCGAGTACTCCGGTTTTCCCCTCTCCTCAAAAACCAACACTTCCAGATTTCAATTCGATCTGGAACGCACGGAAACGTTTAAACGAGTTGATAGGAACTCCTGGGTGCTTCGTGGGTAAACAAGCAATTTACAATTTTTTTTCTTTATACCTTAAAAATTGGTCTAGCTTAGTATCCCAACCGGCTTTGAATGAGACTATTTGAAGAAGACTGGTTTTTCATTTGTTCTATTTTTGGTTTGGTTTTCTTTGTGTCCAGATATCTTCTGGGAATTGCGAGGCAATGGACTCCTGAAAAATTTGCGATTTGTCTCTAAAGCCTCGGAGTCATGTGAGAATTTTTAAAAGTGTATCGAACATGGGCTATTGTAATATGCAGAATACGGCTGACTTTGGAAACCCATGTGTTTGTATCATAAATCTGTATATTAAGAAGTCCAAATTAAAAAGGATGAGTGAACATATTTCGAGTTAAGTAACTCCAACCATGATGAAAACTATTTCAGACTAAGGGCTTTTTTACATGGAGGATTGGGACCCCAGATGGGTGCGGTAAAATTTGGCGGGTCACCCCGCCTATCATGTTAACATGATCAAATTAAAATGAGAAATTATATGGACAGGCGGGTTACCCCATCTAAGCGGGTTACCTCACCTACCTGGGGTCCCCCACTTCATTTTTTTGCAGTTACGTGGTAAGTGACCCTAACCTATTTATAAACGTGTTGGCGGTTAAGTTTTTGAGTTGCGTTTTTCAGCAGGAACTATTTAACCGAGTTCTATGACTTTTAACATCCCAAGAGAGGATAAAGGGGACAGAGAAGGCATAACCCATACACACCTTATTCCATAGGTAATTCGTCTAGTTATTTTTAGAATCGGGATAAAGTTACCTCGCGCGCTGCGTGGATGTTTCTTGGAGGTTTCGAATGACTGAACGCCGTGCAAAACATGTCGGGCGAAAGGCAATGAAAGTGTAAAGAGATCGAGAGCATTACCGAATATTGAAGTGAAATGAGTCGGCGCTCACCTGGGAAAAGGGAATCGCTGGACTCTTTGACAACCCGTGAATTGCGTCAATTCGTGAAGGACGCGTGGCTTTGAGCGTGGGTCATCCACGCGGAACACATTCGCGCTATGTGATTGGCTGTTATCTAATCCCCCTTGAGATCTGTGGTGTTAACAATAACTCGAGACGAACTACCTATGGAATAGGGTGTGTATGGGGGATGCCTTCTCTGTCCCCTTTATCCTCTCTTGAACATCCCTAATATCATTTAAAGAACGGTGGAACTTTCAGAAAATGTGATTGTTTTGTTGTAGGTATAAGAAAGTTTAAGATACCGGCATATATTTAAAACTGCATTTTTACAAAAAGTGACTGCGCTATGCGGTAATTATGTCAACCCACAATTGACCTGCTCACCACTGAGGTCTTATTAGTAGCTCAGTGGTTAGAGCATCTGACTAGTGTACGGAAAGTCGTAGGTTCAATTCCCATCTGGAAATCAGAATCTTTTTTTGTGTTGTTCTCTCCACACATATCATGTAATTTATTATTTTTACAAAAAAATGTAAATGACTTCGAAATCCTACGACAGATTTTTCCTTAACTTCAGCAAATAAGCCTCGGAGCTCTCTTAGTTCTATATCTGCTAGTTTGAAGTCAGTCGTGCACAAAATGCTGGTCAGATTTAACCTTAAAATGCTAAGCTAACAGATTTGTGAAAGTTGATGCACAAATAGAGAAAGAGTGCTGACGGACTATCTCCTTTCTGAGAGGATCTTCTTATCCAAAGATTTATTGCAAGAAACTAAGTAATCAGAAACCTATACTCTATACGGCGAATACAGTTAGCATTACAAGAAGAAAAACTTTATGCTTAATGCGGTGTGAGATTAAAGAATTTCTATTTATCAATGAATTCGTCCTTTTTTTTCAAAAAAAAAAATCTAAACAAAGCAAAATATAGCATCTCCTACCAGTTTTTAGCACCGAAGGTTCCCGTTTTAAGGGGAAATAAAGCCCCAACTTCGGCACTGATAGCCATCCATTTTTCAGCTGTAATGAAAACTCTGGTACTTGGTAATTTATTCAAGCTTCTAAGATTTGCCATCACAGATTCACGAGCAGTTTTCCATTGCGGATAATGAGAAGAATAGGACTATTGTCATATTTTCTTCATTTTTAACCCCAAGTGGCAAACTTCCCGTAAAAATGTGATGGGCAAATCTAAAAAGCTTGAATAAATTACCAAGTACAGGTGTTTTCATTACAGCTGAAAAATAGATGGTTAGAAGTACTGAAGTTGGTGGCTATTTGGGCGTCAACTTTGACAAATGCGTCAACGTAGCATTTTAAAGTTCAATTTGAGCAGCATTTTATTAGTGGTCACCCTTGACTTCAAACGTGCAGATATAAAATTATAAGAGAGCTTTGAGGATAATTTGCTGAAGTTAGGGAAAAAACTGTCGCAGGATTTCAAAGTTATTTACATTTTTTTAAAAATGCGTTTTTAAATATCTGCCGATATCGCAAACGTTTTTATACTAACAAAAAAATAAATAGCATTTTCTTAAAGTTCCACCATTTTCTATTAAGGATACCAAAAATCATTGAAATCGATTATATCGCTCCTGCTGGAAAACGCAAGAAGAACAATATGGGCGTCGCTCGAGTCATTTATTATAACCGTAAATGATTAGATGATATCATTTGAATGCACACCCAAATAAAGGCTAATAATAATAATAATAATAATAATTCCATTATTTACCCTCGGCAGTACTACTACTATAGCACTAATGCTAGTGGGACCAAGCAAATGCCTGAAACAAACAATTCAAATTGAACTTAACAGGGTTAAGAATCCCAACTGGCCGGAGGAAAACCAGCTGGCTATTTACAAGCATGGTAGAGGATTTGAACTCGGGACTACCATGAACAAATCCAGCAAGTGGTCAGGGCGGGACTTGAACTCGGGGCCTCCGAATTGCAAGTCCGGCGCTCAAATTAAACCGCTCGGCCACGCTGCTTCCTATTGTGATTTTGATTGCAATAATCTATTTATATATCGCTTACTCCTACTAAGCTCACAAGCGCTTTACATCATATTTCCTAAAAACGATGCACATTAAATTTCTTAAAAGTCACTGCGTGCTTCGCATTGATAACAAAAAAAATTAGCTCAACAAACAAACAAAAAAATCACGATCAAATGTTAACATATTAAAAATTGCCTTGAAAACTAAAACATGACTACTCATCTCCCTATGAGATAAATGCACGAGCCAAGTATATTGAGCGTTTGGTATTCGACACACCGTCGCACTACCAGCTGTCTCCTTGTTTGCAAGTTTCCTTTTTCTTTGGCGTGAACTTAAGAAAAGTCTGGTACAGTATTGACCAGTCATGATATCGTAACTTCAGGCATTTCACGTTGATCGATCAGTCCTTACAGTTGTCTTTTTGGCAATGATTTATTGACTTTGCGTCAATTTTGACTCAAAATGCCGTCGGTTTTCGGGGGATTCGACGTTGAGGGCAGTTGATCATACACGCTTTGCATTTATTACATATTTCGTTGGAGGGAGAGGGTTAGGTTTCGCTTGTAATCTGGAAGCCTTTTACAGAACAGAAGGCAATGTTTTCTTGGGACAGAGTTATCTCAGGTGCGTATTTGAATTTCAGGCTAAATATAATTCTTATTTATTACGTGATAACTTAAATGTGGTACATGCTGAAGAGCGCGCTACTAACAGACTGCTAACAGTTTAAAGATAAACGAGATAAATCTCTGCAAATCAAAACTAAGTTTAAAAAAAGCAAGTTTCACGCTTAAGCACAGGAACTATTTCACGAAAACATCGTAAACCTGAAACGGCAAACCCGGCACTGACAGAACTAAACATGTACAGAAATTTTTGAAAGACCATCCGACGACCGACGACCACCGACGCACAACAATTCTAACTTACCTCAGTTTATTAAGGTGCAAATTCACGGAAGAATGAGGAACAATATTATTGAAACAGAGAGAAACCAGACCATGTACACTAAATACGCATACGTTCCTCTGTCATTCGTCGCGGAGTTTCTTACTTAATTCGACTTTATACTAGAGGCTGCTTCCTTTTCACAATGTGTAGTTATAGTTTCGTCAAACAGTAACTATTCAGTTGGACTGAACCACTTTACAGGTTCCGTAGATTTACATCATTTTATACTAACAATGAAAATAAGTAAATCTGAATCTTACCTGAAAAATCAAGAGCCGAAATATATTGACGTAAACCACCTGAGAAATTACTATCATTATTGCTTTTTTAAACATGAGGCAAAACAAGTATTAATTATCGTCACACAATAGACTAATTTCGTATACTTTTTTTGTGTGAAATTTTCCTAATCGAAGCACAAGCCTCCTTGCGGTTGTAAATTTTACTTCAATACAATTTAACAAGTTTTACAGAACAAGCAATTAGTGAACTGGCGAGACGGTTCACGTTCAGGGCAAGTCCACCATTAACTCTCTGAGCTTATATTATCGACCTCACTTGCCCGGCTTAAATCTAAGATGTTTGACGGATGTTATTCGGCTCTGATTATTTATTATTCATTCCACATGTTTTTAGCTTTTCCATGGTGTCCGTTCTGCCTCTCAAATTTTAATGAATTCTTCATGCATTGTGACGTCTCTTTGCCACTGTTACCGTCTAAGTGACCCGAGTTTAAGTGGTCTGTAGCCAAACCACGATCACCACGCTATTTTTTTAACGTGGTTTTCCAGTCATATTCACTCCACCTTCTTCAATTGAAACCTTGATGTGTTTGTTGTCAGTCTAGCTCAATTTCATCTTTAGTGTAAATTTTATTTTCCGTGGTTTCAAACTCATTATATGTTGTAATAGCTTGCTCAAAAAAGGGAAATAACAAACCGAAGATATAATTGAACTACTGTATGTATAACAAGAAGATCATTACAAACAAGAGACGATTAAAAGAATAGACCCAATAATCCACGCACTCATGCATATGACGGAGATTGCCACAATGAATTGCTAAGTTTGTTTTGTTCGTAATGAGTCTCAAGAGATTATCTTCACTTTTATTTTCCCAATATTATTATTTTTTGATACACTCTTTTTTATGAGAATATATTTTATAAGAATATCGAGGCCTAATCTTGGGAAATTTTAAGAATACTCATAAGAATAATCTGAAGCTGAGATTCTGAGAAGGTCTAAATTTTTGTGTTGAAAATCTGTAAATACAGTACAATTATATTTTTTAACTTAACCGTATAAATTATTATCACTTAACAGCAAAACAGATCAGTCAAGAGACAGAACACTCTTTACAAGCTTTTCGAGTGTTCTCGCAACCTCCCAAGTGGGTTATCACGGCGGTAAACCCATATGAAGTGTTGTCTAATTTGCTTTTATAAAATAACTTTAGGTTTTCTCTGAGTCTACCGGCACAATAAATCATAGGTTTTTAACCAATCAGAACTCGCGTACTATCTTAGTTATTTTATAATGAGCTATAACTTAAGAATAGTTCAAGAATATTTTTTACACCTAAAATCGACTGAAAAATAAGAATATTCCGCATGTGCGAGAACAACAAAATTCCTATTTGTAAAAAAAGGTCGTACATAGCGGCAAGAAAGGATTATTTTAAAAGTGATTGCAGATAGAAGGGCATGGCTTAAAAATGTTTTGATAACAATAACAAAAAATTGTACCAGCCATCAACAATCGTTTGGGATGGTTGGGAAATGATCACAAATCTAGGAAATAGAGAGCTTCGTGACGGCAGTGTTGTCAACGCACCCCAGTAGTTTTTGCTCGGTAGCAACTGTATTTTTTAAAGGGCCTTTTTACATAGAGGTGGGGACCCCAAGTAGGTGAGGTAACCCGCTAAGGTGTGGTAACCCACCTGTCCATATAATCTCTCATTTTAATTTGATCACGTTTACATGATAGGTGGGGTGACCCGCCACATCTGGGGTCCCCCACCTCCATGTAAACAGGCCTTAAGTCTCACCAAGGGAGTCGCACGAGGAGAAGCCGACGATTTAAATTTCGCGTGCCATATGCTGATAAGGACATTTTTAGCGGAGCTCTCTCGCGGGCAGCGGAGCACCATGGGTAAGAAAATTTGGTGATCTATGCATCCAAGAAATTTTGGTTTCGGCAAAATCGTCCGTACGGAGCACGTACGTACGTCCACTCCTTCATGTAAGCCCGATTGAAATTTTGCATTTCAAATACCCGCGCGTTTCGGCGGTGCATAGCCACCCGAACTTTTAAGGAAAAAATAACAACAACAAGGCCGATTGGTTCTTTCGACTTAATTTTAATGACTAAACTGACGTGGATAACAGAGAAAGAGCTAGCGAGAGATAAAAAACAAAGGAGACCAATTTCGTGGTAAGAATAACATGAAAATTTTATAGCGGCGGTAAGAAAATGAGAAATGCTAGCGGCCCCCAAGGTGAAAATGAGTGGCAGGGAACAAAAAAGTGAACAGGAATACATACAACATTTCCTCCATAAAAAGTGTAACTAGGAAGTTTCTGGAAGCCACGTTATAGTCATGCAAAACAACGGCAAAGAAATGTACAACAAAACCGTTCAAAGTTGTTTTTTCTGTTACTTAGGAAAAAAAGTGTGCTACACGTACAAAGTTATCATTATTTCTTTTTTTGGCTAATTAGACCTAATTATTTTTTTTGGCTGTTTTCGTTGCCTTCGCCGCTTGACATGACACGATTTTATATTTTGTTTGAGTAACCTATATATATATTAACGAGAGCTTCGCTTTTAGCCCTGGCTACACCTATATATTAAATTTTCGTAGTTTCAGAGAACTATGAGCCGACTGACCCTGCCCCCCTAAGGTCATTGTATCATCAAGTTCATTAGAGTCTTAAAAATTTAATTTAATTTAATTTTCTTAAGTAATAGTTACATAGTTATTTTTACTTAATTTTATATCATTATTTATATTATTTTAGGGCTAGTATGATGTCTTAGCGAATTTTAACGAATTAATATATGTAGATGTACGTAGAAGGCCTAAATGTAATAAACGACCCTAAATGTAATAAAGTCCTAAATGTATTAACAATTTGCCCTAAATGTAATAAACTCTTAAGTTGCCAATTACAGTAATTACTCGAACAAACACCGCCCTCAAATAAGCGCCGCATTTGGGGGGAGTTAATTAGCGCCGCGGCGCTTATTCGTGTAAATACGGTACTAAGCGGTATTACTATGGTAATAAGCGCCGCTCTCAAATAAGCGCCGCATTTTTGTAGAAAAAAGTTAATAAGTGCCGCGGCGCTAATTCACGTAAATTCGGTACATTTCCTTATGCACTGTGAAACTTAACGTTTACAAGTAAATTGCTTGTGAACGACAAAGTAACAGTATTTTTCCACAGTTATGTAAACCCTCGACTTCGTCTCCGGTTTGCATAACTGTCAAGAATTCTCCCAACCTCTCGAGTGTTTATATCAGGCTATGCAAACACAGGAAAAAAGTTTCCTATTGCTTTTATAAAACTAGTAATAGTTGACACTACAGCTGCCCCCGCTCTGTATATTGTCAGTCACTAGCATTCTTGCTCGTTGTGTAGCTCTTTGAAATATACTGATTCATAAGGAAGATTTTCACTCGTCGATTTTCACAGCTTTGATCAAAACATTCTCAGTTTCGAGAATAGTTTATTCTAAACCGTAAGAAAAGATTTAATAAGAAGTTGAATTTTTCGCTATTTTTCTTTCACTTTTTACATTCAGTTCATTTTATTAGCCGGAAAGGAAGCCTTAGAAATTAAAAGGACGTTTGATTAATTCACCCTCTCGCATTCTAGTCTTATTTTAAACTTTATAGCGGAAGGACATCTGTGAGCAGGGAATAGGTCAGCACAGAATTTGATTATCGGCGAATTTCTTTAATCGTCCATCGTTCTGCTAGTGATAAGCTAGCCGTTGTTCACTCGTCTTGCTTGTTTGAGGCTGAGTCTTATTCCGGTAAAAGAGAGAGAAAGAGTGTCTGGCAAGGTTTCCAACGAAAGAGTGTGAACTCGTGTCTGACAAACTCTCCAAGTGTTTATATATACACATTTATACGCACCTTATAACTTCTTCCGCGCTTAACGAGGTGTCGTTAAAATTTTGGTCCATAACTTTCACTGAAACAACTGCTCCACAGAATGTCACTGATAACACGTAACACAAAAGAGTTTCGAAGTATGACCGCACAATAAATGTCACAAAATCTACCTAAGCGGTCCCTTGGGGATGTTCTTTCTTTACGTCATCCTAACCATTTCGTACTTGCGGGCGCAAACAATAGAAACGTCATCATTACCTAACGATTCCTCGCGGCCCCTGTTCAAGCAAATCGAGACTTTTTTCTATATTGACTGTATGACAGTATATTTCAACTGTAAGTACTTTTCTTAATATATGCGCGAGTTACTAGAGAGCCTCCTCGCGATTTCGCCTCCTGGGCGAAATCCCTGCGGGGACAATAACTTTCCTGAGAAAAAAGAAAAACTCTTTGTTTAGGTTACTGATTAAAAGAGCAATTCTTACCAGTCGCGAAGTCTTGTACACGAAGCTTAATGTACGTGTAATCAGTTCTTGTTTTGCAATAAAGATGCTTACCAAAAAGGGTTTTTCTCGCTTAAAATGTCAGCTTAAGGGTATGGGTAAATCAAGTAAATTTGTCCAGTTTTCAACTCAAAAATATTTTAAAATTCGTGCTTGTGTGATTAGCGCGCGAAGGGCAAAACATCTTGACTCCACACACGTTTACATACTCTCATGCAAACACATCTCTCGGCCAATCAAAGAGCGCGCGTACTATCTTAGTTATTCATAAGATTAAAAAGCATTCGTTCGATAGACTCTCTTTATTTATTTGTACATTATGATTCTGTTTTGTTTTACTTACCGTCGACTTGCATAAATACATCGGTGCTCATGACGATGAAATAATTATATTTGGGAGGAATTAAACGCCTACGGGCTTTTTACGAGGTGGTACACCTTGTCAAGACTGTCAGTTTCAATCCACGGGAGTTTATGCCATCTAGAGAAACTCATTTGTTTGGTATTAGTCAAATGTGTGTTGACAAATCTATCGTTCGTTCAATAATCCACAAAAGATCTTGAGTTTTCGTGGCGTTTTGACCTTTGGGGGCAATTTTCTTTGCTTTAAGCTCATTTATAACATTAGGGGCACCCTTTCATTTCTTGAGCGAACTTTTTGATCAAACGAATAGAAGTCTTTAAAGTCATTGCCCCTTCGTTCTGTCATCCCATCCGCTGGAAACCAATAATTCTCATTGAAAAAGGAAAATAAAACATAAAATGGGCTTGAATTGAAAACTGTGCGTTATTCGTAGTTAATTTTCCGCGCGTGCTTTGAGGGCCTTAGAAACATAAAAAGGAAAAAAAAGGAACAATACAGAGCCTATTAATTATTCTTACTTGAATAAGATGGTTGTTAATCCTATGAGAACAAGCCATTATTTGTTAGTAACACGTAAGAAAAAATGGCTGAAAAGGTGCCGGGTGCCGGGAAAATGATTCAAAACAAAAGAGTCAAAGGAGCTGGAGTGGTAATCATGTTTCTATGGCGACGTGACAGCCAATTAAAAGTCGCAGATTGATTATACTGTGACTAGTTGACATCGGATAACTTCATTTGGGAACACGCTAAAAGTTAGTCTAGTTCCCGAGATAACGGCATAACATTAGATTATTTGTGTTTTTACCAGGGAATGGAAGATATGCCTACGTTTTCGCCAAGCGGAGGACAACCACTTCTGGTTAGAGGCACAGTTCAAGAAAATTTCGACGACAAAATGCCTCTAACAAGTCGGTATGCATGGCCTAGAAGTTCGTCGTCGCTAAGTACAAGTAGCTTTCCAAGTAGGAATAGCAAAAATCCTTTCTTTGCGAGACATAACCCGCATCCACAAAGGGTAAGACATATGAAAGGACTTTTAGACATTCCAGTTTGTACGGTAATTGATTCTGGCGTGGAAGAGAATGTAGGAAGATACATGGTTTGCACTCCAACAATCGACCAAATGCGCCAAAGACCATTGAAATCCAACCAGGGATTGAGATTGCCAATCAATGCTGATAAAGTTGTATTCGCTAAAGAAAAAGCTGTTCCAACCATCGGATTGGGTAAGTATGACGCCTTTTTGATGTTAAAGAAAACTATAATGATGTTCTAATTGCACTTAGCAACGATGAATTGTTGTGAGTGAGGGACGATATGACACCCCTCTTCGATGTCACTAGCGAACTTGAATGTCTTATGTTGCCTTTCTTAATTAAAGAAATAGCTTATTTCCTGTCGCATTGAAAAAGTAGTCCATAGAGGTTACGAACTTTGTGTAAAGTTCTGTCCCTCCAATAACAAAATGTTTGCGGCATTTTTCAACAATGACATAAACTTCAGCTTTCATTTAAGTGGCATTAATAAATTGATTTATAAAAGCTTCTGGACAGCCAAAATTTGTGAATGTTAATTTACTGTCTGAAAGAAGGATTTTAAGAATAAATAGAGGTAATCTTTTTCAGGATTTACGGCCTGGTTTTGTTTGCCTTTCACTTCTGAATTCATTGTGAGTTTTTATAACTACTTAATAAATACAACAGTGGTTTCCCTATTTGTATGCGACGTTGTTCTGCCAGACAGATCAAAACTCTTTTTTTAGTCTAAGTCAGTTAGAAATTCAGTTTTCTAAACTGCTTTTCCTTTATAATAGAATGAACGAAAGGACTTTAATATTTAGTTTTATCCGTATGCAAATTTCTTTAGCTTGTCAAATTGAGCTGAACATAGCTTAAAGAGGATTTCCAATTATAATTGTGAAACCAGAGATAAATTATTAAAAATAATTTTAAGTGCACATTGCTTGCTAACGGCTTAAAAATTAGGCTTATTGACGTTTATATAATGTATAGATTTAGCCAGGGCTAAAAGCGATCAAGCTCTCGATGATATTTAAAGTTTGTTCAAACAAAATATAAAATCGTGTAATATGCTAATAAATAAGCGGCAAAGGGAACGAGAACGGTGATAAAACAATTAACAATAGGTCTAATTAGCAAAAAAGCATCTTTGCACGTGCAGCACACTTTTTTTTGTACATTTCTTTGCCGTTGCTTTTTGTATGACTACAACGTGAAAGTTCCAGAAACTTCTTAGTTACACATTTTTTGGAGGAAATGTCGTATGTGTTCTTGTTCACTTTTTGTTTCACTTCTGCTCATTTTCACCTTGCATTGGTGGCCGCTAGAATTCCTCATGTTGTTACCTCCGCTACAAAATTTTCATGTTGTTCTTCCAACAAAAAAATAGCTCCTTTGTTTTTTTTTATCTCTCACTCTAGATCTCTGTCGCCCTTTTTATTGGTGAGCTTCGCTGGCCTGCTGTCTACTTTCTCTGTCTTTCTCCTGCTCTATATTCCAAATTTGTGGACATGACAATGAATCTAAGCTTAATACTTTAGACAACACGGATACAGAAACAATTTCCACTTTCCGTTTTGGTCTTTATTAATTACTCTTTAGTTGTGACGCGGGTGGCTATGTGATTTCCCGCCAAAATAACCTCGACTTGCATTTTGGTTGCCATACAGGCTGTTGATTGAGTTATGTTACAATGGTATGCCTGTGGTGTGGATGGACGATCAGAGACAGTTGGTGTATGGTCATGTGATTACCAAATTTCCTGGGATGGGTAGATTTACTTGCCCATGGTGCTCCGTTGGCGCGTGCTTTGGACATGCGAGAGCTCTGCTACTAGTAAAGAGGAAATGTAAAAAAAGAAAAAAAACTGAAGCATTTAAAGATGATGTTGCCAAAAATGTTGGAAAGAAGTTGATAAACTAAAAAAAAAAAAGTACAGAAAACATTCTTGCCACAGCAATGAAGTTGTTGATCATGACTGTACATTTAGCCACAATCATGTAGGAAAAATGTTAAGTTGCCTTAAATTTCTTCTCATTAGTTCTTTCTTGCTATAAATTATGCAACAAGGCTTCTATGATGACTTTTTTTTCTGTGGTAAATTCACTTTAAAACATCACAAGCCTCAGCGTTCGAAAAGTTAAAAAATGCGTAGTGACTCTGGTTGCTATGTCAATTGACGTAATCATCCAGTTGAGTATCCATCATTGTAACACTTTTGTGGTCAACTACCGCAGGGCTCATAAAGTACTTTAATTAAAACCGTGTTCAAACCTCTTTGTAGGAAATCTGTTTATTTTTGAGTCGATAAATGCACTTTATTCTGACTGTCATGAGGTCAACTTTTGCATAAATTATCAAATCTTATGTTAAGCAGGAGATCTACCTACAGTTCGCGGGAAATTTAACTTTCTATAGAGGCGCAAGACAAATTTATGTTTCAAGAGTCGAGGATGTGCTTACAAACTATTCACTATGTGACGAAAGGAGAAATCACGGGCATGACAGTTCATGTAATAGTAATTTATCAATCCAGGTCGCGACCGTGTTTGCTCTAGAACCCTGCGATAACCTCGTTTGGCGTAGTTCCCAATACTTCCAAAACATGTTGTGATCGGTAATTTATAGACTCAAGGACTTAGTATTGCCAAGCCATTCGAATTTGTAAACCCAATTCTGGCAAGATTCTAGCAAACAAACATACCAAGTAAATCTGGATGGAAGAGGAAATTCTCTCCCTAAACACAGCCAGATTATATTTTGAAGGATGGTGGCACGATTATTCAACATGTCTTCCAGGTCAGCCCTAATTTATAGTTCGTAAGAGTATATACTGCGATCTCCCTATTTTAGCTTAAGCTTTCTTTGATTAAACTTCAGTAAAAACAAAACAATGCAAACGTTCTCCTGCATAACCAGTGACTCAATCGATTGAAGGAAATATCTATTTACAAGTCGGGCAAATTATCCCTTCTTGCGCACTGCCACGTCAGTTGCAGAAATCCTGGCATATTATTAAGCCTGAGCACTTCTAAGAATAACACGTTTAGCATTTCGACACGCAGAAAAAAATAGGCGTTTGTTCTATTAATATCCTTTCTGGTTTATCCAGGTAGAAGTCCTGTCATATTATTATGCCTGAGCTCTTGGGATATATAACACGTTTAGCATTTCGACCCGTAGAAAAAAAATAGGCAGTTGTTCTGTATCCTTTCTGGTTCATCTACGTAGAAGTCCTGGCATGACATTTATTGTGCCTGAGGGCTTCTAGGGGGATATATAACATGTTTAGCATTTCCACCTATAGCTGAAAAAAAATTAGGTAGTTGTTCTATATCCTTTCTGGTTCATCCAGGTAGAAGTCCTGACATGATATTTATTATGTCTGAGTGGCTTCTAGGATGTATAACACGTAATAGCATTTTGACCTGAGTGCTTTACAAGTTTAGCATTTCGACCCGTAGAAAAAAAATTAGGCAGTTGTTCTATATCCTTTCTGGTTCATCCAGGTAGAAGTCCTAGGTCTGGACCTGGCACTGAATTAAATATCATTACGTGCTCTCAATTTCAGTTCCAATAACTCAAACGTGGCGAGAGGAGCTCAGAAAGTTAACGGAAGCTGCTGGCATCAAAAGCAAGAACCCCTACACTAACACAAAAAGTTACCAGGTGCCACCATCACGGCAGGGATCCAGGCAAGGGGAGAGGCCACCACCATCCAGAGGACAGGAGCTCCCTCCTCCATCAAGAAATGGTGAAAAGCCTCCTTCCAGGAATGGAGAAAAACCACCATCAAGGTATGGTGAGAAGCCTCCATCTAGGCAAGGAGAGTCCCGGCAGGGAGATCGCCCTCTTCCACAGAGCCTTCCTTTGCAGCATATTGCTGCTGACTCTGACAGTGATCTTACTGTAAGTGAAGACCTTAGTTTTACTTCCTGTATATCTTAGATGAAATTATTATAGCCTTCGTCTTACTACTGGATAGTAAGAAGATAGATTAAACAAATTTAGAGTCTATAAGCAGAAATAAATAATTAAATAATGATAATGATTATGTCAGGTGAGGTATAGTTCCTAATCTAAGGAAACAATACATGCATGCGTCTTAAATATCTAAATTTCACCAATAATGCACCTCTTTACACTACTAAGAGCAAGCCTCCATAATTAGTCCCAAAGGGGAACTTTAAAGACTTTCTGCAGTGGTACATAAGCCCAATTACGGCAGCAATGTTATTTTCTTTCGTTTTTGCTTTTGAGTCTGTCCCTGATCGTTACTGTGGTCTCAATCTCTGCTTATTACAATTCTGTTATTCAAAAGAACTGAGACACTTGATTAACATTACTTTTATTATTAGAAACATTTGTATTACACTGGATATACAGTATATAGCCTGCGTAGCAGGCATTAAAAGGAAAAGGGGAATTCGGGTGCTTGAGAGTGCATTGGGCAGGCATGGATGAGTAGAACGGGAACGATGCGGGTTAACAATTACTTAAGTGATGTTCCATCAACTTTTGCTTGTTGTTCTACTAGATGCTGAATATGTTAATAAACATTTTGCAACCAACTCATCCTGATGATATTAAATCATGGCTAGTGTATGCTCCAGAAAAAGGTACAGAGTTTTTCTTCCTTTTGAAGTACTGAACTTACATGTACTAAAGATCTGGTGTGGTGGTTTTCTTGCATCATCAACAAAAAAAAAGAAACAGAAAACAGCAATGAAACAAAGTTTTGTGAGGTTTCTTACGCTATGCTGTATTTATTTGATTAAGTTCCCTGCTTGTTAAATTTTTAGTCCTTTAGAGTAGGCGCTTATTCGAGGCTGGGTGTGTATTAAATTTTTCCCATTTTCAACAATTTTAAGTAATTTTGTTTTGCAACAAAATGTGTAGATGTTTCAAAGCAGAATTTTATCTATTCATTGAAGGTTTTTGTCAAATACTAAGAAAACTATTTGGTCTTCACTCCATTTTTTTGGTGGGGGTTGGTAGAGGGTGGGCATTTATTCGAGGCTGGGCGCTTATTAACTTTTCTTGCCTTTAGGAAAGGCGGTTATTCGAGCCTGGGTGAGTGCTTATTCGAGGTTGGGCACTTAATCAAATAAATATGATATCTGCTATAACATAAATCACAGATGTCATTGAGATTTTATAGCTGAACATATCAGTAAATAGGAAATTTCATATGACCTTTTTTGAGAGCATTAATTTTGTGAGTAATTTTACATGCCGTGAGTCACTTACTTGATTTGACTTAATTGATTTGATTGAGTTCTCAGACAAAAGAGCACTGAAATGAGTACATACATCGTAAATTCTCTATTGAGCCCCCATCTCAACCCCCTTAGGGGGAGGGTACTCCCTATGATGGCCTATATGGGGAGGTCCGCCTGAAAGGGGGTACCTTTTTCTGGCCAGTTCATGTATACGAAAGGGTAGGGATTTCACTAGTTGAAGTATATCAAATGGGAGGGAAGTGGCCCAAAGGGCTAAACGGTGCCGATTTTTATGGCTTTATAAAGTCGAAAAAACGTTCTATTTTTGTGACTGATTCCTATTTAAAAGACAGTGCATTTACAGCAGTTGAGGGATAGAAAGTTCTAAACAAGGTATTCGAAAGGGGCACCTTTTTTGTGAAAAATAGTACACAAAAGGATAAGTGGTTGGACCGCGGGGTGGAGCCTCCCCTTATAAACATTTGTTGATTACCCCCTGGGGTCTTAACCAAGCTCCACCCCGCTATTTTGGAAAGAAAGTTAAGCCCTTTCCCCTTACTCAGCAAATAAAACAAACTGTTGACTCCTGTGCAGTGAAGTAGACACCGAAAAAAAGTGCTTCTTTCTACAAACACCATCGTCACTCTGGCAGCTTTACATTTATTCTAACTTTTACGTGTTGTGCATGTTGCTTCAAGATGGTGTTGCAATAATAACATATGGATTTTACAGGATGGGCAAAAAAGCTAACGAAATTATGTATTTTGATTTTAATCAGAAAAAGAAATTGTCCTGGACATGATCCGTGCGGTGTGCACCTCAGACCGTGAATTCAGGGATGGATACAATGAAGTCATGAAATCTCCCATGTATGATGATCAGCTACTGCAGCAGGAATCCAGCCTCGATTTGGATGAAATTCAAAAATACAATGACGCAAAGAAGAAGGAGAGAGAGGAAATAGAAAGGAAAAAACGGGAGAAAGAAGAAGCAGAAAAACCAAGGTATTGTATGTGAAAGACGTTTTTTTTACTGCCAGGAGCTGTCGAACTGAAATTCATGAAAATTATTCATCTCTTTTAATACATGAAGTATACATGAAGTGAGTCGATGTGTGCTAATTGTGTGATGACGATGAAATTGCGACCTCTATAATGAGACTCAAAATGCTTAAAGCTGCGGTAAAAGGGTAGAAAAACGGGCAATGTTTGCGTTTTTAATATCACCCACGTTCAATCCTGTCTTGCCGTAAGTCAGGTTGCTGCAAGTTGCGAGAATACTGAATTCTGATTGGATAAAATTACGCGGGAGTCACGCCATACAGGGAACTTACGTCACTTGCTGCAAACAAGTTTGCCTTGGTCCGGCAAAACTGGCTACGTGTACAGATTTTTTTTAACTGCTCTCTACTTTCTGCAACAACTTACCGCCTTCTGGAACAACTTGATTTGCTACGAATTATTCGTGGGTGGTAAAACGCTCTCATCATCGCTATTCAACTTGTTTTGGCAGCAAGTTGCAAAATAAGTTGCACGTTTTTGTGCTTGTTGTACCCGCACCTTAGATGTAGATTTAAAGTGGCGACACTCGCTATTCTTGTCAATGTTTTTCTCAAGGTGCTCTAGATAGTTGGTGTTTAGCCATCGCTATTCAACTTGTTTTGGCAGCAATATTGCAATAAGTTGCACAGTTTTTTGCTCGTTGTATCCTTACCTTAGATTTGGATTCAACGTGGTGACACTCGCTATTCTTATCAATGTTTTTCTCAAGGTGCTTCAGTTGGTACTTAGCCTTCATCAGTTGGAATATTACATTATATTAAAAAGGTAGTGTGTCGAACATGCGTGCTGAGTATCTTATGTGTATATAGAGTTTCAAAAAACGTAGCGCAAGACTCGTGCACGTGCCAAAGATTCGTAGACTTCTGGGATGTGGAGATGGTCGTTCCCTGATTGCGGATCCTTTAGTGTCAACCAAGCTTCCAAGACTGGTTGTTGCATGTAAGAATGAGGATCGGGTCTAACATCCGTGACTGCTTCAAAATCCATTTTTATGTTTTGGTCTTCGTGAACTTGGCTTTGGAGTCAGATATCATGTCCGAGCATAGAAACCACTCCCTTTATGTTCGAGCTTTTTGTACTCGTCGTTCCATTTGACCGTTGTATACACTTAAAAGCTTTATTATCTTAACTGATGAAGGAGTAAGCACCAAATGAAAACGTCTTAATAAAAGCACCGACAAATACATTCAGCGCCGGTCGAACTGCTACCGAGCAATGCCATCTTCTGACTTAGATTGCACTTGTTATGCTCATCAGGGAGCTTATTAAGCAACGGCGACGGCAACGGGAAGGAGAACGTCAAAAAAAGCGATAGGCTTGGATGAGCAAAACAACAACTTTGCATGTGCATCACGTGCATTACATTTCCTTGCCGTCACTGCACGACAATGACGTGAAATTCCCTCAAGTGGCGTTTTATGGAGAGCCTAAACACAAGACGACAACTTTTTCTTTTTCCCTGAAAACGTGGGTGCAGCCTCTAAGACTTCAGTTCGGGAACGTTCAACTGTATTTGAGATTTTACGCGACTCGGAATAATCGCGAGAAAGTTTGAAAAAAGCGAAGTCTTTTTAATGAGTGACGTTTTCACTGCCTTAGCCGTTGTCGTTGCTAAAGCTCCCTATTTAATAAAGTCAAAACTCTCCTCTTAAGCCCCGTGCAAACGGACGCATCAATATTAGCTAACAACTCCCAAGATTGCTGGATGTTACATGTTGCTTCCATTTGCACGCCCTGTTGCATGTTGTTGCGCGTTGTTGGGAGTTGTTGTCCAGAGTTTGAAACCAGTCAAACTTTTAGCTAAGTGCAAACGGACACAACAACGCCCAACATTGTTGGGCCAACAATGGTGGGAGTTGTTGCATCCGTTTGCACGTAGCTTTGACTCTGTTGGGCTTTCTCTGACAACTTCAGGTTTTTTTCTTTTTTCCTTCTTTCTTGTTCGTAATTTCCCATACTTGTCGATCCTTGCTAATTGTTTGATCCTTTCTCTGGATTTCCATTTTCGGAAACAAGAAAGGATAATTCTCTTTTTTGTTAGAGACATACCGTGATTATCGATCACAGCCATAAATCTTGTCTCTGCTGACATTTGTATAGGTAATAGCATGATTTGTAGTGATATTTGGCGTAAATACCACGAGTGATATTTCGAAATTGTTAGACGTAATTTCATGAGCCGTTAGGCGAGTGAAATTTGAGACAATTTTGAAATATCACGAGTGGTATTTATGCCAAATATCACGTACAAATCATGCTATTATTTGTTTATACTACTACCCACAAAAGGTTTGTAATTTTCACATGTAGGTATTTCAAATTAAGCTGAAATACCACTGCTCTAAGCCAATCAAATTGCAGTAATTTCTCATGTAGTAGTATAACTTTAGTAACACCAGGGCTTCTGTTTATACCTAATACTGAATTCCTTCGCAGCAAAAGGTGAACAGGGGAAACTCACTAAAAACCTGCCGTGCCTTAGAGCAATGTCTTTACATGTATTCCGTCGTTGTCTGCGTATTTACAAGCACTTTCTTTTGAGTGTTCTGGTGGAAGCTCACGATAGTGAACAAGCTCTCTGATTAGATTCAGGGGTCAATTGCTTGAAATCTAACGTTAGAGGTAACCACTAACATGTGGCGTTAAAATACAAAAAATGATAAAAAACAATTGAACATTAACAAGAACAAAGCATGTGTCAAAAATAATTACTAGACTGCGAGCAGTCTCTTATTTTTCTTTTCAAAGTTGCTGCACGCGAAAGCCACGCACGCAAACCGCGATAAACGAGGGTGTAAGCCCAAGAAGAAAAAATGAACATGACGTCGTGGTTTGCAATTGCGTCGGCTGAGATAAGAACTAGACGGATTTTAAGAGAAAAGGCGGGCTGCAAGCAGTCTAATAATTACAGTCGAACCTCCGCTAACGGCCACCTCTATACAACGGCTACTTTATTTTTTCCGGGCAGACAGTCCATACATTGACTCTTATTTAAACCTCTCTACAACGGCCACTTACTTCTGTCCCCAAGGTGGCCATTGTGGAGAGGTTCAACTGTACTTGGTTTCATTTCACTTATGCCTTCACCGCCTTTTTTCCCAGAACGCCTCGCTCGGCGGGCTCAGCTCAAGGTTACACCCAGTATGAATGGACAAGTCCCGGATCTAAGCCCAGTTCTCCGTTTATTGCCTTGGAGAAAAAGAAAGAAGCGCTGACCGAACGGAGCAAACCGAGGCCTGGAACGGCAGAAGCAGAAATTGAAGGTACTTTCACTGTTTTTTTGAATGATAATACCGCTCTTCTTGAATTAACGGAAAATATGTCAATCCAGAGTCACTCTGAGCTCAATTTTGGATAGCTGTTGACAACAAAAAAAGTATGATTTTCAGCCAGTCTCCAGCCCGCGCAGCTGGCGGTTTTGTTTGTCGAAATGAGCGACGAAGCCGCAAGGATAATGGGGCGGGAACAACGATAAACAGGTTTTTTTCGTTCGCGCACTTTCGGCGCGTTTTTCGCGGCTCTTTCCCTCCCGCCAAACAAACCGCCAGCTACGCAGGCTAGTCAGCCTCAAGGTTGGTCGCAAAAAGAAAAAAAGGAAAAACTAGTCAGTGAAAAACAAACTGGTAGATATGTAACCTTAGTGCCAAGTGACGAAGGAATTAGGGTCCTATTTCACTGGACAAAAAGCCTTGAACTGCTTTAATCTCTAAATGCTTTCTTTTTTAGAAATACGAAGTAGGCTGCAGTCCCGTTCTTCCCCGCGTGTGTTCTCCCACCAAAGGCCGTCAGCATCCCGACACTCCGCTCGTCCACAGACCCAACAGAGCGTGTACGTTCCACCCGCTGAGTGCTTGGAACCCGTTGCCATCAGGCCACCAAGTCACCAATCCATCAAATCACAGCAGGCGGTTATTAAAAGTATTTTGTCATATAAACCACAACAGGATTAGAAAAAAATGGAGAATTTTCGTTACCAGAAGCATAGTCAGTTAAAAAACTAAATGTTAACGTTTGTTTTACTTGCACTGTAAAGCGCGCGAGGTGGCAAACCTTGTTAACGCATACAAACCTATGTGTTTACCGCTGTCCACACGAGAACGACATTTATCCGTTTTATTGACCGCAAATTTTCGTTATCATCGTTCTCTAGCTTTCATGCGTAGAGGGAAGCCTGGACGGTATAAACGTATAAGTGGACATAGCCTCTGTCTTCTTCGAAAAATGAGGACGCCTGCCTCAATTACTTTTAAAAGACCAACAAATCATTTTTGACTCTGACGCCCGACGGGTGAGTCGGACAACCGCATTTTAGCGGTGGAGGGCGCATGGCAGGTGCTCGAAAGGTAGTTCGGGGTCACTCGCGCCAGGCGCGGATAGCCTGTTCCAGGCGTTCAGATAGTAGAGCGCGGGAGAAAAATTCACGAAGAAAAAATAACGAGAGGAGACTAGAGGGGGAAAGGGGGAGAGAACTCGCTCTCGCCCCCCTTCCCCCCCTAGTTTTCCCGGTGTACAACCCAACTCGCTCCCCAATTACCCCCGCGCTCTAGTATCTGAAGGCCTGGAACAGGCCAGGCGCGGAAAGCAAAGTTTTGTTCACTTTCAAGTTCACGTTTTCAGTAGTTTTGCAGATAATGCGATACACCCATCAATTTACCAATCAAAATGGTCTGGTTTGTCGTCTAGGACCCGCTGCCCCCTGCAGTTTACAGTCACGTGACCTTCCTTGAGTCAAAAAAATTGTGTACAACATGAACCTTACCAAAGACGGAAAAAACATACAATTATGAGCAAGGAAACCAATTTTGGGGTGACTGATAGTTAACATATACAAAAAAATTGCTGGACCGCACGCCTTGCGGTCCAGCCACTTTTTCCATGTGTCAGTTTTTCAAACCACCATTAAATCTTCAAGGGTTTTTTTGTGTCTCCCTTTCGAGCGCCTACCACACAGCGGTTGACGCGCTAAAGCAATAGAGAGATTTAGAATCCCGTTTACAGGAAACGGCAAACGCGAGACTCAAGTTGAAAATATCTCAAATTAGAAAGTCAGACGGTAAAAGCTGTCAAAAACATTTTTTTAAATTTTTTTGGTGGATAAAATAAACGGCAGATGGCAAGTGAAAGGAAAACTTAGTCACTTTGTAGAATTTGCCGTTTGCCGTAACCGTGTTTCTAAATCTCTCTGTTAGCAACCTCATACAACCTTTAGAACCTAGAACAGTTTGAACTGTCAAGGGTGTAACGTTTGTTTCTTGTTTCTCCCGAGACGTTAGGGAGCTTAAGCAACAGCGTTGTTGAGCGACGGACGTCAACCGGAAGTGGACCTTTTGCATCATTGGGCAGTGGTTTGTTTGAAACTCTCGGATAAATCCTCTTTATAAGAGAAAAGAAACTTAGCAATACAAATTTGTTAGCGTCAAGGCATATAAAAAGGGAGAAAGGCTCACTTCCGGTTGACGTGCGTCCCTCAAAAACGTCTTTGCTTAAGCTCCCTGTTATTGCACCTAATGCCGGGTGCTGCTGTGGAGGTTTTGTTTTATTGAGCACAAAAGGGATACTTGTGAGATATTTTCAATACGGAAAAAATTAGGTTAACTGGAAGTTTGAAAATGTAATATATGACTTAACATTTGCTCCTTTCTCTGTGCTTTAGCTATGATACAGGTCATAAAAAATGTGAGAACGAAATCAGGATGGATTTTCTAGAGGCATACTTGTTCATATTTGGGAGTGAAACTTGTTAAAATAGAAGGCTTGACGGTCTTGCAGAAACATCGAGCCCACATGAACAATTATTTTATCCAGTGGCGGATCAAGGGGACGGGCCCAGTGGGCCCGGGCCCCTCCTTATTTTTAGCTCAATTTGAGGCCCAAAGGGCCGAAACACAGTTTTTTTGAGACCGTCCTCCCGCTTATCCAGGGTCTGGATGACCAGGCCCCCCCCCCCCCCCCCCCTTATCAGAACGCCTGGATCCGCCACTGTTATCAATCGTCCTTTGTAACAGATTTGCAACTCAATTGTAAGTTCTTAGAGTCAATTTTCATGTAAACAATTTATAAGAAATTATCTTTTATTCTATCTTTTTGGTACACTTGGTAGTATATCAAAGATGTAGGAGTGGACGCCTTTCGGAGTTTGTTTTCACTCTCGGGTGTGAAATAAGAACAAGAAAGCCGTCTGCTCTCGCAGGCTATAGTATATCTAAGCTGTACTGATTAGGCCATTGCAATGGATTTTTTGCCGAATTAGATCTCTTGTGGGAAAGGGGTTTTTGTTAAAAAGGACTCGAGGGGTTTTATGTTACCTTCCAGGAAGTAGTGATAGCCGAGGGGAAAGAACCTGGTTGCACAGGCAAAAAAAACAAAAACAGAAGCAGCAGAGGGACAACAAATTTTGCGAAAAGTTCGCTCTCTTCACGACATGGGTTTTAGTTTGCAAGTTGTTTGTGCTTTGGCCGTTTCGTCTTAATAGCCACCATGCTACTCAGCTTTCTACAATTGTTTTGTTACAAATAATTACATTTTAACATGCAAGTAAGCTCCTGGAGTTAAGGGTGTGGAAGGAAGACAGAGCCACACCCTAACCCAGAGTCTGCTTGCTCACTACAATGAACAAAGTTAGTCATTTGAAGTATATGAGGTAATGAACATTAAATCCTGCAACATTAAATATTGTAACATCGCTAAGAAAACGGGTTTAGGTCGCTGAATTCTCTGTTCATTCTTGAATTTCTAACGTGAACCAACGTTTCGCAATTCCCAAATAGTTTCAACATGATCTCGACATCGAAATAACGATTATCATTTTTTCTTATTTGGCCTCAAAATGACGACTTTCTTAATTTTGAGGCCAGACAAGCAATGACGATAATAGTAATTTCGGTGTCGAGATCACGCTGATAGTTTAGGGGTGTGAACCTGTCCATAATGGCGGGGGTCTAGGTTCCAGCTAATTGTAAATTGCATGAAAGTAAGTTTATAGTTTCCAGCTGTTTGGACTATTGGGTCCGTAAGTTCATAAAGCGAGAGTGTTTTTCTAAGAATTGTCTTTAATGTATTGCGATACTTTGTATGTAAATATCGAAATTAAAAATATTTGTGTATTGCATTGAATTGATGACGAAGTGTTGGTATTCGTACTTAGAGCGCTTTTCAATTGAGTGTCGAAAACCAAAACCAAAGTAATCACAACGGCCAATCAGAGTAAAGGAAATTATCAGAGGGAGCCAATGGCAACTCGAAGTAAACGCGTGTAACCGGCCTGTAGCGCGGGAAAACGCGAGTGACCAAGGAGCGATTGGTTTTAGTTTACATCTGATTGGCTGAGAGGGTGGCGCGAGTTTTCTAGGCCAATCAAACAGCACAGTAAAGCAAAACCAATTGAATCCTGGATTACTTTCAACACTCAATTGAAAATTGCTCTATTATGTAAGTAAAGTTCGCCATATACACTACAACAGCTTCTGTCCCGCACCCAGATGCAATATAGAGGATGGAGGTTAATATTCAAGTCGCGCAAGACACTTCAGGATGAGCGGAGACGCAAACTAGTGGTGACTCAATTTTTGTGGCTCACTTTTTAAAGGACCTTTGCGTTTTGCTTTAACCTTAGTTGGCGGAGAGGAACGAGGCAGCATGAGCTCATCACCGCCCTTGGGGTCTTACCGTGCAGTGGCATGTTGGAATACGAGTAGACCCCGGTTGAGAAATGCACTGTTTTTTAAATAAGAATAAATCACAAAACCCAGAATGTTTTCTCGATTTTCCACAGCCACAGATTGCACCTGTTAGCCCTTGTAGTCCTTTTTACAGATTGAAATTTCTTACCCTAGCTTTCGTAGGCCAATATAGGGAGTACCCTCCCCCTGGGTTTTAGGTTCAAATATATTATCCATACAACCCCCAAATGAAGATCGTGCCAGCGGCGGGTCCTTTAACCTCCCCAGCTAAATATACGATCACGTATATCTACCCAAAGAGATTAGAAGAATAATCTACATCACACCGTACAATGGTATTGCTATTTCCAGACCATCAGCTTCATGCCAAGCAGGCGGCGGTTATTAATCCTCATTTGGACATTTGACAATGATTGAGCTACGCTGAAGCATAAACGAATTTGGACTCTCTGCCTCACCCCTCCCTCCCCCCACCAAATAACAGCAAAAACAATCGCAAAACTCTGAGAAACGTGGCATGAATGAGAAGAAAGTTGTCGCTGTTTTTTACCCCATCCTTCCATATAGCCGCGCTCCTTTAGTAACGCTAATGCTAGGCTGGCTAAATGGATCTCTAGGACCAAGGGGCGAAAACGCCATTTCCCACCGTCTCGTACAGTCGTCCGATCCCCTATCTCAAGCCCTGTGGTCCGATACAAATCGCTCTCCCAGTCTCTTGGTTCCGGCGTCCAATGAACTTCGAGGGTAATTTTAATATCCCCTGTTGAAGTTTCGAGGAGGCTTCAACCGGGGTTAATTGAAAGGAGGTAGCTATTTTTAATTTATGAACGATATTTATTACGGTGTGTGTGGTGTGTGGTGCCCAGCAAAACTGCTCTTTAGTGATTACCCCTCTTTTTCTCGGGGGAAATTATGCTTGTCTGCGGGATGCTGTAATCGAATAAAAAAGATCACAAGTGTAGATACCCCAGAAAGAAATTTACATACATGAGGAATATTTAACCGTTTATTGACGCAGTTTTTCAATTGTAGTGGCCATGGGTCAGTGGCAGCGATAGTCATGAAATTTGATAGTAAAAATGAGCTGTTCCGCGCGCGGTTCCTCGATCGAGTAACAGCTGATTGGCTTTGAGCTTACCCAGTTCAGGCAATTCCTGTTTACTAAAAAAAAAGGAACGCCAGATCCCAGGTTAGTTATGATGGCGTTCTTTTCTCATCACGTTTGAGTTTTATTTGAGTCACTGAGACATTCGCTTTTAAGCCAAGTTTGGACTTCATCCGTTTTTCTATCCCTCATTTAAAAAACAGTGTGATATACTGTAACTACTTCCTACGAAAAACAAAAATCTGTCACTACTTAAGTGTTAATTAACTCCCAATAATTAACTCAAGTGACTTTTATAAGTGAGGTTTGTACATGTGTTCTCTACACCTGGGGGAGGAGCGCTCTCTACAGAGAGCTGTTCGAACTCAGATTTGAGGAAGACTTGCCCGGAAAAGTGCTTAGTCAGTGCTTAGTTTAGAAGAAGCTTACTGAAAGAGGGTAGCTATTTTTAAACGGTACTTGAAAGGGCGTGTGGAATATGCTTTCAGCAAAAGATGTGTTGTTGGGACAAAAGCATACTAACAGAAAAAGTGTTACTAGAAATTATCGTCCTTTCAGTGAACTTACAGTAAGGAGCAGTTTCTGTTCTGTGTGTAAAAAGGCTGTGCTTGTTTAGGGGAATTAGAATGTAAAGGTTTGAGCCTCAGGGCAGGGTCTGTCCAGCTGAATCCTATTAAGGAATCTCCCGGATCAACAGAGAAACCTAACCCAGCAGTTATCTGTTACTGAGAAGGTACTCGATGACTCCTTTAATTTTTTTCATGGAAAACTCAAGCGACGTGAGGAGATGTTTGAAATTTGGCCTTGGAGGTTCTTAGAGTAGAAGGAATCTTAATGTACAGGGTCGCAAAGGGTTCGTGTTCTGGAGCAGTTGATTAAGTGATCGGAAATTAGAGTTATCGGAAATGACACAGCTTACATATTTCCTTATTTACATGTACGTCAATGCTTGGTTATGTTTCACGGCTTGGGGCACGTAAGATAGCCCGATGATGTGTAGACTTCTCAAACAATTCAAGGAAAACTACTTTTCTGTAGCTGTAACGTTCAGATGGCTACTTAAAAATTCTGTTTCTATTACCCGGACATGTCACTGTAGGCATTCTACGGGGAGGTTCTCGACGTGTCACGTCACAGTCATTCTACAAGGAGGTTAACTTCTGATATCAAATCAGTTCTATAGCTAATAATTGAGGCTTAACCTTTTAATAAGGGCTAAGCCGATGTCATGTTATTTGCCAGTTCTTTCTGCGGAAACCTCACCGGAGGTAAACTGAGAATGAGCTGACGTTCAGGTAATATTAGGATGGGATCAAGGATGTTATTAACTGAGGTGTAAACTGTGAGGTTGATCAAAAAACGGATTTGATAAGAGCAATGTAAAAAATTTAACAGGGTGCGGGCTGGAGATTTAAGAACATGACTCAGCACCAGAAAGAATGCATGTTTTCTGTTTTCGTTGCCAAAAACTGGATCACTTTCCATATCGTTATCGCTACCATATTTCAGTCTCCTTAAATGTTGCCAAACCCTTAACCTTTTCACCCGTAGAATCAAGTCAACTTCAAATCAGTTTTTTGTCCACTTTTCAGCTCTGAATTACAGGAAAAGAGCTTCGTTTAGTTTCCCACTCTTACATGGGGTACCACTAAGTTATTTGATCCAAAGTTGGATCATTACTGTGCGGTCCAAAACAGAATAAATTCATGGGAGACTGAGTCTTCTTCCCCAATTACAAGTTTTGCAGGCTTTTAACAAGAATCTTCAAGAAAGATATGAAAATTTTAAACTACAGAATACAAGTATACTCTGCTGGTGGAAGAACAAACATGTTACTAATTTATCATTCACTAACAAAAACCTGAAATACCGCCGTGATCACTAATTACAACGGTGACGTATACAATTTTCTCTTTTTTCTTCACCTTTCTTGTGATTATTTGATTCTTTTTCCTGAACAAAGCGATAAGATAAGACAGACCTTTATTGGGTTAATACAAATTACTGTTAAAAACAGTAGTTACAATTTTGGCCCATTGGAAACGAGTTTTGTTTTTGTTGCAGAGGGATCAGAATAGGAACATTCAGCAGTAGGACGTATAACGTATCCAGCCGGCGATAGCATAACCTGTGAAGTGAACGGGCTCTCTGTTTAGGGAAGGGGTGAAAAAATCGCGAGCGAAGGGAAAGGAAAGGGAAAGGGTGAGAGGCTCTCACCCTTTCCCTTCCCTCTCCTTGCGATTGGCAAGATGTCAGAAATCTCCTTCATTCACTTTTTTATTTTATAGATAAAGAGTTATGTTCGACATTATTGAGGCCAAATTTTGTGTTAATATGCTTGAAATACATTTCATGACATTCTGTGTTATGATTTTAAACCTACATTTTTCCGTTTTGTGTCTCAGGTAACTTATTATAATTTATGATTCATGAAAGACTCCCTTAGAATGGGTGTTATAGGTACATTTACAAGTTACATGTACATGTATGGTCATGCCAATAAAGCTTGTTGTTGTTGTTTGTTTGGGTGCTGGGTTTCTGACACTCGGCCAGTCGTTTTTTCTTCTCCCAGTTCTCACATCTGGGCGCGTTCACTTAGATTAGTTACCATGGCAACTCAGGATTACAATCAAAAGGCCGTTTGAAGCCCGTTTAGCTTTAATCCTGGGTTAATCTTACCATAAAAAAATTCTCTAGTCGCATTGGCTATCAGTAGCGCTGATTTCAGCATTAATAGGACGGTAGGCGCCATGCCACTGTAATTTGCTTTTTTGCCGTTTCCCTGTCGTCATTGTTAGGGACTTTAAGATCCAACGACGCGGACGGTAACGAGAACGTCAAAAAAAAAAAAAAGAAGATTTTATTAGCAAAATAACAACTTTGCACGTGCACCATGCTTTTTTGTACGTTTCTCTGCCCGTTTTTGCACGACTACGACGTGAACCTGCCTAATTTCGCGTTTTATGGAGGACGTAAACAAGCAACGACGAAATTTTATTTCTCTTACTGTACTTGGATATGGTGCCTAGGAATTCAACTCCAGGAGGGTTCGCCTACATTTGACAAAGTGAGTGGGTGGTAATAATTGCGATAAAGACTGAAAGAACGCAAATCACTTCGCTTTTTAAGCGACGTTCTCAATGCCGTCGCGTAGTTGGATCTTAAAGTCCCTGTTGTTGCAAATTGGACGGTATATACCCGCCAGCGCGCGCGCTCTCTTGAACGGATTCTTTTTTTGCACGTTGAAGGTCTTGTGTTTTAACTTTAAAAAAGCTTAAGTTTCCGTAATATTGTTTTAGTTATGATTAATTAGTAACGGAACTTCTTTTTGCCCAACTTGATCGGTAATCAAACTCCTGATTAAATAGTCACTCGTATAATTTCAGAACGAATTGGACTCCACTCAGCCCTACCTAATTACTAGCAAGAATCGTCATGGTAACTAGCCCTCGACCAACTTAGCCCTAGTCTCTAACTACTCGGGCCCAGGTGCTCTTGATTGAATACCTATAAATCTGATTGAAAGGGGCTGTTCTCATAGTCTTGACACAGCAGGGATTTTTGTGACCTACTTGCGTACTCTCTTTCATCTGAAGCTCATAAACAAATCAAAAACCGTTAACTTGCATCAGTACAAACAAGTTATACGTAGAGAAGTTTGCGGGCGATTTACTGACTCTCATCAAAAGAGAATTCCCTCTTGCTCTTCTGTCCAAAGTTAACAACGTAGTAAACGAACAATCTGTCGGATTCATTTGAGTGGAATCGAAGGCTCGGTCCCTCTGCAAACCGAGGCAGAATATGATACCATTATGCTGGTGAAAAACGCCACATATTCAGAGGGATCGAGATTTGATTCCTTGTTAGAGAACCATATTTTTACACGATATGTTAGTTATATCCTGCTTTTTTTTCTCTCCTTGCGGATCATAAGTTATTGAAATACATACATATTCACTTGGGATGAATTAACACTGCTGTCTTAACTAAGTGGTGTCCGCTATGCATGGGATTTACTGCCCTTATGTTATACGCCACTTTCACATCTCCCATAATGCACCTTATTTGTCCCCTCCCCCCCCCCCCACAAAAAAAAAAATTGGCCTAACCTTTGCTTTTTATTTCTCCTGGGTATTACAGCCGTCCCTGAAGAGAACTGAAAAGAAAACAATGCTTATGCAAAATTTTGGGGAGCAAATAAGGTGCATTATGGGAGATGTGCAAGTGGCGTTTAGCCGTAACAAGAAAGAACGATTGAAATGTGCAGCAGGAAAAAAAATGGGGATTATTGAGAATTCGTTTTTGTTTACAACAAGAGAAAATACTTGTTTACAACAAATATCCCAGTATAAAGTAACATAACTAGGTAACATTTTTATCCGCTCAGTTTAATTCCGGATCAACTGATTGTTTTGTTTTCATTGGAATTACAACAATAAAGAAAAGTTGCTATTCTTTATACTGTTATCACTGTTTTGTTTATCAAATATTCGCCTGACTTCCGCCACCCACGACACCCTGGAATGGTACTACACTCATCTAAGGCCAAGGGTGGTTTTGAAGTCGTATATTGAGTGCTTTCCGTAGGATGTGCGCAGTTCCAAGATTAATACAATACCTGGTCCAAAGTCTGAATTACTTTTTAATAGCGGCGCATAGATGCCATAACTAATATTTCAGACACCCTAGGAAGTAAGCTATATCTAAAAGCTTAAGGCTAAGCACGACCTACCACCCAATTATCCTGACACTTCCCCCGCAACAAGCAAGCACCCTAAACTAATTTGAAAAATAGGCATTTCATTAAATAGTTAACGGGGACTTACTGCAGTTGTCTGCTCACAGACCTCAAGGCACCACTGACAATAAGCTCAGTCTATTTGGGCGCAGTCACTTTTCTGACGACCTCCTCCTTATTTTCTCCGCAATCAGTTCTATTAGAATGGGCATTCTGTTGTACATCTCGAATCGAGTACTCTCGAGCGTTCTTCTCCAATTATTACAATGTACGTATCTCCGCTTCCCCAAAGCTAATCCGATTTTTGCGTACTCATCTTGCCAATTAGTCTGCGAATTCTTGCCAATACAAAATTTGAAATTGGGGTCGAGGGTCTACTTGACCCTTTCTAGTACAATTGTGAAGTTTTCGCTAGTTACTCGGACTATTTCAGCAAGGAATTTGAAAGAGAGCAAGTAGCAAGTACTCACGAAGACTTCTAATATCATAATAACTTAGTTAGATTCTCTTCTGAGGGATTTTTCCAAGTATTGTACAAACCAAGTTGTAACTGAGTGTAAGAGCGTTTCACGTACTTTCCACACACCCTAAAAGGGTAAACCAGCCACTGAAGCCTATTTCCAATAGCTACCAAAATTAAATTATGTTATTTCAATGTTTACGATATTTGAACTTAACAGACCACCACCTCTGCTGTTATCGAAAAACATTTCCACCCCAAAAAAGCTGATTCACGATTCACAACGTCTTTAGCTCTTGCGTACATTTTTTTTTGTTCATTTTTGGAATTTTTCAAGGTGGATTGTCCTATCTGGTTTCTTGCCATCGATCTACACAGTTTCTTCTTAGTGCAAAGTGATATGCGAAAGACATTTTTATTGAATAATTTCCTACCTCTTTTCTTAAGGAAATCGTGTTACTTCTGTAAGCTGTCAGTGTGATACGGTGATTATCAATTTAATTAGTACGGTTAATCAGAATTAGTTGAGATCAGCGAGCTATGTACTTGGCTTGTCAGGACAATTTCAGTAATACAAAGGAAACCATAAACATGTGTGCCAAGCCCGCGCGGGCTGAGTGTACTTGGCCTTGGCTGTCGGCATGCACTGAATAGCCGTTTTCCGGATGTTGTACGATGGTAGCTTTTATAACATTCACAAGAACTTCTTGCACCCAAAATAACAATCCCCTACTGAACAATTCCCTGCAGGCGGGAAGTCCGAGAAGTAAGGGTAATTAAAGAACACTTTTTCATGCTCTGTTACCTAGGGGTACAGACTATAATAACCTCTGATACGAGGAAACTTGCACGAAAAAATTACCAATCGAATTTACCTACTTTCATCGCCCCGTCTGATGAGATTGATGTCTTTAAGACAAATTTTTTAAAATCCATGGCCTCTTTTAGGTTTCGCTTAAGGAAAAGCCGGCCAAGGTCATCCTAATTTATTTTTCATTCTCTCCATCCCAAAAAGCAACCCAAGCAATCCGATATATTCTTCTTTGTCCTTAAAGAATCTTCGATAAATTTTACTTTTTATCCTTTTTCGCCTGTTCTGGTGAGTACGTTTTAACTGATGGTGAATATATAATTTATTTCACAGGTGATAAAATAAGGTGACTTTCAGATATCTTTTCCTCCGGATTTAGTAAAAAATAAGTCTTGTTTAACAAGGGATTCTAAAGTCGGAACTGGCACCATCAAAATCTGTATGCTTTGGACAGCAGAGATAATCTGTGTAAATAATTGTTCGCCACCAAGGCAGATGAATGCTTCGAAACACGAGGTTAGAATTCCCCTAGAATTTCCGGACCGCTCTCTCAATTATCTGAGTAGTAGCTGTCATTACGCGAGCAGTAGGTCAAGCCACTAAACCCTAGCCAGCCTTCCTAAAAAAAAGCTCTTTACTACACAAAGCCTTGCCCTACCCACATCAAAAAGTATTTTCGGCACATAAACACTGACCCATTTATCGCACAGTCTTGTACTACGAGTTGAAAGTCGAACGTATCGCGCGCGCCAATTTGTTTTCAAAGCTGTAACTTCTAGAGTTAATTGTCGGTAAAAAAGTGGCAAGAAACGAAAAACCACTCATGCACATAAACAAAAATAAAACAAGAGCAACAAAAAAGTTGGATATCTGTTTGGTTCAAGACGAATTTGCCTTTTTTTTCTGCAACTGCATCTCGCCAGCTCAATGTATTGTTATGTTATGGTAGCTGGCACAGTGTCCTTTTGTTAATCGCAGAGAAAATATGTTTTGCTTGGGGAAGCCGCAGTTATCAATGAAAATACTGGCGTATTTTCAAAAGGTCTGTGACAGACCCATGCAAAGCGAATTTCCGTAAAACCTGTGCGAAAAGTTAAACGCAGTTTGTTTGGTCATGCAAATCCGCTACTAAACAGACCTAAAGGCCCATCAAAGTTAAAAAGGGTCTCTTTTTCAGCTGACCATGCACTTTGTAATGTCACTAACTTCAAATCTGAGTGAGATTCTTGCGGGAAGCGGGAAATTTAAGTGAGCTTACATTGTAGTGGCTAAAGTTGAGAAAACTGAAATGGCAACATGACAATCTCATTTTGAATAAAAAAAAGATGGTTACAGACATTGATTGTTAGTTTAAGTTCAAGAAAGGAGAATTGATAGCTGATCTATGTAATATGCCTGGAACATGCAATCAATATTTCGTATGTAAACACTGGGAAGGAAATGAACAAAAACACAATTCTTCTAAATAAGCAGAAGAAGTTTTAAAAGAAGTGCTTTTTAGGGGGAATTTCCTTTGCTTTTATTTGTTGCATGTACAAAAAAAGAACTGTGAAATAAGAATAAAAGACATTTAAATCCTCGGCGACCTGCTACTTCCCTCCCGCTGTTTAAAAAATCAAATTATTTGCACGAAAAATATTATATCCCGACTAGTAATTATCTTGTGGAGAAAGATACCATATACAGAGCTCTATGATACGAATTGGTACAAAATTTTATTGCACTCAAAAATTACTTTGAATTACAAATTTACCTAAATATCTTGCCAGGCAAGGGAAACGGACAGCCGTCAGTTTCTTTTTATCAGATTATAATTCAATTATCGTCTCACCCAATGCACCACACTCAGCAAAAATTTTAAGTGCCAAAACATGCATTTTATTAACAAATGTAACATATTTTCGGATGCGTAAAGCGCCGAATCTTGAAAACAAAGATAAAGGGATTTCCGTTGAGGTTTTTTGCGGAGTGTTTTGTTATGGTTATGCGGTTGGGAAATTCAGTTGAGCCATGCTTTTTGAAAACCCAGCTGAGGTCGAGGGGAACCATGCGCAGTTGTCAATGAAAAGTAAAACGCGTGCCGATGATATTTCATTCAACAGACAACACTTGATTAAACCGGAAGTATACGCCTCAGGGGAACTGTTGATGACTATAAAAATCTCGGAAAATTATTTCACAGACTTAAAACTGCAATCCGTCCATCGTGCGCTAGCGCTATTGCGTAAATGGTCTTCCCCCATCCCAAACAAGAATTCTCCGGAATGTCCGCAGTCTTATCCACTTCATTATTTTCGCATCCAACGAGTAACTACCAGAATTATTTCTTCACTAACGCGGAAAATGAGAAGGTAGGAATTTTGAATTTGTAGAGGGATTATTCATTGAGGATTAGACATGACTTGTCTTCTAATACAAAATAACATCGTTCTTGCATTGTAATTTCTTGCGTTGGCGTGTAAACAACAGCTTGTTCAAAGATGAGGGCCTTTCATAAAGCATCTGACATGTTTCCACGATCTGCTAGGATAGATTGCCGAGCACTCTCAAGATTTTATGTGATATGACCTTTTCAACTATATGCCACTTTGTCGGCATTGCCTTAAAAAGATTCTCCTTCCAGATGTTACTGGGCCATTAATTAATGAACAACTTCGTGTTTCTCCTGATAAGGAACTGAAAGATATATTATGTTTTCTGTTGGGATTTTTTTCTGTTAGGTAATTATTTTAATAACTTAAAAGACGCCCGCCTTCATTTAACTCATGTGATTGACTTAAGATGAAGCGTAGCAAAGGAAAAAGTATATCCAAACCTTGACCCCATTAAACCTTTGCGGTACAAGTTTGTTTGCGCAGCATTAACTCGCATCAAGATATACATCATAGATCTTGTGCGGCGTTTTGTTAGTACGGGACCCCAACGCGCACAGTAGAAAGGAAATTGATGCCACACTACTATTTTTTTAGCGCTCTTGCTTTACTTACTACAAATCAAGTATTCGCTTACAATGAGAATGTCTCGATTTTAATTTTCTAGACGGTTTTGGCTCGGTTTTCTCCGCTGAATAAATGCTCTGAATTCCGTGTGTTCGGCTATACAAGGTTTTGTACAATTGTAAATTGCTTTACGTGACCTCGACAACCGCGGACAAGTATTATTATAAAGAGTGAAATAGGCTTACAGCCAAGACGATACATAACGGAGCTTTTCTCATGCAACAATATTGCCCCGGGGAGAAATGAATAGCGACAGGCCATACCACAAATATAATGAAATCAGTTCGAGGTTATAAATAGCATGCTTAATTGTTTTTAGCCATGTAATTATTAAGTTACTCAGTAGATTAATATAATATGTCTAATAATTTTTGATTTACTTTTAATTCGAAGAGGCTGGCGCCACATAAGGCTACCTCGCCGTACTTATTCTGATAAATCCCGCCTTTTAAAATATGATTTGTAAATCTTGTGAAAGCTGTGAAACGGCGGGTATCTTCTTAACCCCGTTCCGGATTCGTGCTATTTTTCTCAGGTGCAGCGGTCGTACGAAGTCACACGCTGATCACACACGTTATATAACGTCGGCTTTAACCTATAGTTATGTTTTAGCGTAACAAGTGACTGAAAATGATGAATGCTTCTGAGTAGAATCTTGTTCTAGACTGAACATTTTGTTCCTTTTTAATGGCATCACTTTTATCATTCTAGAATTTCTACAAATCATCAAAGCTTGAATCCGACTTCGACCTGGACATTTTCTCCACGGATTTATACCAAAACCTCGAAGAACTGGACCCGTCACTGTTCATAGATGATCAGCATTCGTGGTCTCTGGATGATGAGGACGAATTGTCAAGCCTTGCTGTGCAATTAAGAAACACCTTACTTCTGCAAAAGCAGAGGAAACGGCTTAAACGTCCCCCGGAAGGGTATCTATGTCACTTGTGTTTCTGCAAGGGGCATTATATCAAAGATTGCCCTCAGGTTGGTCCAATGTTGAATGATTTTCTCATGCTTTACGTTTTTGTTTTAAAAAATCTTTTTTCCAAGGCACTTTTATCTCTAAAATGCCAGCATAAGTTACACGTAAATCGGCAATTCCAAAACATAGGTGAACTGTTACGGTTTACTCATGTTAGCTTCCGTTTCCGGATTAAGTCTGAGTCGCTAAATCTCTCTTTTAAAAAGCTTTTGCCCAAAGATTCTTTCGCCTGCTAATCGCGCTATAAATAGTTGAATGGAATTCCAAAAAATTGTCACGTCACGTAAATTTGACAGTTAAACACTAGGCAAGCTAAGCGAAGAAGTGTGTTAGACTTGTGGCTATTGTACCGACTGACAAATGGGCGAACGCTACCCCCATGCAACTGACATCGATTACCGATTCGTAGCGAGAGCACTCTCGCGATCAAACCTTCGGGCGTTACCTATTAGACAGATTTTTGTTTTTCTTGACACCAGGAAAATATCCTCCTTTGACAACTACTCTTTCCCCGTGTAATCTATTGCTTTGCTTGTAACATTGGCCCGTACCCGTTATAAAACCATGTGATTTCCTAACATTAAAAAGAGGCCGGAGGGAGTAGAATATCTGTCTCAAGTCCTCTCAAGTCTGTAATGCTTATCAGTTTCAGAAAAATAAAGAAACTGCTCGGTTCAATTTCAATTTGTTTCAACCAATTTTTTCCCCAGTGCCGGCTATAATGCACATTTCTTTTGAACGGGTTATCTTTATTGTGAAATTAACTTGGAGAATACTTCCGTGAGTAAAGTTAGGTTTGTTCTGGCGATTGGAAAATTACGTTGACCTAATCATGCCCTGATTTACTAATTTACCTGCGGCCAGGTGTCTAATTTAAGCCAAAATCCACGTGAAGGTTGTACGCCGTTTGACCTCCTTTTCTAGAAGTTTGCAATTTTTTTAAAACATTCTGGCATTACCCATCAGTTTAAAAGTGAAAAACATCTGTGTCTGCTTTCCAAAATCGATCATTCATCACTTGTTCACTAGTTGAATAGCTGAGTTTTGTCTTTTTGCTATCCTCTATACTTGGTTACCATACCTTTGCACTAAAACCTCGCAATTTTAAACCTTTCAAACAAAGCTTTCGCACCAGTTACTACTTTTGATTTCTTGCAGTCTGTGCCGGCGACTGAGTTAAGCTTGAGCAGCGGACTTTGCCCTTTGAATGCGTTTGATAAGCTGAAATAAATAATAACAGTTCACTTATCGATCGAGGTTGTTGATTGGAGATGCTTAATTGTACCGTCTTTTACTAAAGCTTGGGGATAACTCATTCTAGATAAAAGAGTGTTCTGTGACGTTTAATGTAACCATATCAAAAGCAATCGAGGGCATACTCAATAATTTTAGTCCTACAAGGCACTGTAATCTTGTTTATACTAAATAGACAATATAATAACGATAATGAGTGAAAAAAGGATTATAGAGTTAAAGTGAAAAGGGACGAGGTCTTGAGAAACTTGCAACAGCCATAATATCTGTAAAGATAAGGTTTGAAAATATCCACCCTACCCCGTACTAAGGTTAACGCTGTTGCTGTCTCGCTTGGAGCTTAACAACGTCTTATTTTCTTTTTCAAACTGAGAAACAGACGTTAAAACAACGCTAGGTTTTGATCTCTTTGAGCAGCTTAGACAGGGCAAAAAATTTATTATTTCCGTTTCATAACCTTGTGTTTTTGAAACTATAATTGTATTTTTGATGTTGTTGTTTTGGAGAGCCGCAGGAGTTCGTAAACTATGTCTCCCCGTTCGTGATAATCTTTTAAGTATTCAATCACGAAGGAAATCTTTTCCCATTTCCCCGCTTGGGTGGTGATCAGAGGAGTTTATCTCAGCATTCACGGTTGGTTGGCAAAGTTATCACTTAAGCCAATGAGCAAATGTCTCTTGCCTACTGGACACTTATTTTAAATTGTAGCGTTAAATGAATCGACTTGGGGAAAACTCACTGATTAGTGTCTCGTAAAACTTACCCTTTACTACTTCTAAACTTGTCTTTAATACTCTTCAGAACAACGATAAAACAATTTTTGGCAAATTTTCTATTACAAAAAAAATTATAAAATTTCTAAACTTAGAAAAATCTATTATAACTCAAATGAATTAAGAAGCAACATGAAATTAGTGCAAGTTTAAAGTCTCTTGGAGAGGAGAGTTCTCCATCAGTTTGGTATACATATTTTTACGAAATAACGTGACCCGTGCCTTTATAGTGGAAATGAAAAATGCCGCATTGTATTCCACTTTCGGCATTTTTTGAAAAAGAAGTCAAAGAATACTCTGAAGTGATGAAATTTCCCAGTTAGGGTTATGAAACAGGAGCAGACGTTCTTGTGTCCACGTTCCTGTATTAATAACATTAAGTATTTTTTATTAAATTACGGTCGGGCTATGTGCCAATAAGACGTAACTTGAAAAAAAAACAACGTTCATGTGTTTTTTTTTCTTCTTAACTTCAGCCTTTTTAACTTATAATTCGTTGTGATCTAAATCCGTCCTGACCGCTCTCTATTACACACTTGCAGTTTACTTTATTTTAGTTAACTATTTCTAACCGATTGATTTTCATTTAAAGTTCTTTCGATGGACAAATAAATAATGTGTGCCTAGATCATAGAAACAAAAGCCACAAACAACAGACTTATCGGCCACTATCGAATATAAAACCTTCGTTCTTTACTAACCTACGGTAATAAAAAGAAAGTTTATTGAACTTTTTAAATTGAATTTATAGCTTTTCTGATCACCGGGTAGGGTAGGGTATTTAAGAAAGAAAAAATCACCCCACGCTTACAGGCTGTGTTATTGTCTCCTTTTGGGGTCAAAGAAAACCTGAGTCATCGCCGTCCCTATAGTGTGGGAGTCACCCTCCAGGTTGAGAGACCATAAAAAGAAAGTTTATTGAACTTTTTAAATTGAATTTATAGCTTTTCTGATCACCGGGTAGGGTAGGGTATTTAAGAAAGGGTAGGGTAGGGTATTTAAGAAAGAAAAAATCACCCCACGCTTACAGGCTGTGTTATTGTCTCCTTTTGGGGTCAAAGAAAACCTGAGTCATCGCCGTCCCTATAGTGTGGGAGTCACCCTCCAGGTTCTGATCGATCACCAGTCAGCGAAGGCATAAACTTTATTTTGTAAATTATCTGATCAATGTCCCGTCGATTAAAACTAAAACCCTTCGGAAATACAGGTGAAGACAAGTTGACAGCATGAGCCAGTGACCTGTGGGGTCTTGTTCCGTTCAAGCCCATGTTAAGATTTTTATTTTTACCAGTAAGAGCTTAGGTTGTGTCTATTTACATTAATTTAATACCTGAGGTTTTCCTTTCGTGGTGGTCTTACTTGGAAAATCGTAATCTTCATTAAAGATCATCAAAACAACAAGAGCCATGATCACTGATTTCCCTTTTTCCTTGAGGTCTTTGAGTTACCAACGTGACAGATTCTGCCAAATGTTTTCCCTAGAGGCTGACTGATCGGTTTACTTTACGTCGATAAGACCTGTGCCTTCCCAGCTTTTACTGTAAATGTTAATAACGTTGCTAAGAAATTTTATTTTAAAGTGTTTTGATACTTCCTTTGTTTTCATTTCATATTACGTAACAAAAGGCAAATTGATAAAATGTATTGAATGATTTAATATTATATCAAAATAATATTAAAATGTCGCAAGGTGATAAGACCTAACAGAAAAAGCTAACTAGAAGATTGGTAAAGACGTGACGTACCTATCTCATTTCTAATAATTCCCTGGAAACAACTTTTGTTATGGACTGAAATTAGGGGTATTTCTATTATTAACAGCAGTATAGGTTTGTGTGCGATCGACTTTGTTGTCCAAACTCGGTCAAATTTCAAGATTGTGTTTGCTGCCCTTCCACACTCTGAGAATGTTTCGAGAAGTCTTTGCATGATCAGTGAGTCCCTCTCTGTAAAGCCCATGGATAGATAAAGAAATAGAGCATTTTCACACAAGTCACTAGCAGCTTCCACCGGACTGGTTTAAGAAACGAACAGGGCGACTGTTTTTGTCCTGAACACCAATGTCATAGCGGCGCGGCTTTTCATTTTAAATAACCTTAAATTATTTTGGTAATGCAGATCACGATCAGTGTCCATTTCCCAAAGCAATTAAAAAGAGGAGGATAAATAAACTGTTTTTGTTCCTAACATCCTCTTCATTTGGAGTGTGTTGTTAGATTGCGGGTTTTCTCATCAACAGATACCTTATTCTTAATTTTTTTTTAGGCCAGACCAAAAGGCGAAGGCCTCACACCATATCAAGGAAAGAAGAGATGCTTTGGAGAATTCAAATGTCCTTTGTGTAAACGTAAGTGGATGAGTGGTAACAGCTGGGCCAACACAGGTCAGCAATGTATCAAGTGCTACATCAACGTGTACCCACACAAGCAGAGACCGCTGGACAAACCTGATGGGCTCGACGTATCGGATCAGACTAAGGAGCATCCTCAGGATCTGTGTGAGAAATGCAAGGGGCTTGGGTACTACTGTCGTAGAGCTCAACAGAGTTGAAATAGTCGGATTGCAGTTTTTAAAGTGAGGTGGTTGCTTAAAGCAACGATGTGGAAAAGTTTTCTAACTTGTCTCATGCAACGATTGATATAGGACTTTCTACAAGAAAAGGTTGCCAGCTTCTATGAAGGTTATTCTTTGATTATTAGCTACAATGTAGCTGTGCGCTGTAAACATTTTTTGGTCTAATAGTCTCTAAATCATCGTTTGACGATGTTGATCAAATTTTTATCCCAATTCTATCGCTTGTTTTGAAAATATTGTTAAGAAACGTCGACGCGCCCTCATATGGATATCAAATTGCATTGAATTTATATTTTCTATTAATTATTTTAAATTATCAAGGTGTATGTAGGATATTTAGACTTAGATATCAAGGCTTGAGCTTGTCAGTCATTTATGTCGCGATATCCGGCTTAGGAACTCAGTTGTTGTTATATTTTTCTTGTGTAATTATCTGATAGAATACAGCATCATGAAAGGAAATAGTGTGGAAAGCATACAAAATGTAATTATAGTTTTAAACAACAGGTTGAGATTTGTCCATAAGGGGTTTAGGAATTAGTATGACCTGAGAGGTGAAATTATTTCTTTCTATTTTTATCTGTTAAAATCAAATGAATGTTAAACAAGTCAGTTATACTTGCCTGAGAATTCGGTTTTACCTCTTGAACTGATAAGGGAGATTCAAATAAAGGCATTACTAGTTTGCCTGCTGCTTTCTAGAGTCCGGTCCAATCCTTCTGAGCATTTGGGAGAAAAGCGCGGGCGCATTTCCCGAACAGCGGCTGGAAATCCAGCATGCGCATTTGAAAGATTGAATGACTTGTTGCTGGACACCACGAACAGATAAGATCGACGTTTTAAATAACAGTAATTTTTTTTGTGTAATTGAAAAGTAACACATTTGCGCAAAATCGCAGATACAAGAAGTGA
>OZ037776.1:43759115-43789115 GCA_964035525.1 Porites cylindrica | reverse complement strand
TCATTCTCTGGAAGACAAGACTAGACAAAAAACTTAATTAACGATAGTGAATACATTATTACCGGTTACTCGGTAGTTTTCATAATGGCCCTCTATAAATAAACACAATAACTACAGTAAGTAATTAGAAAGAAACAATCAGCAAAAAAAAAAAAAACGCTAAAACAAAAATAAAAAATTCGCTATTTCCGAATAATGTGGCACGAAGAAAACCACTCCAAAGACTCCAACTGATGACGATTTGGACGTCAAAATCTCTTCATACCTTTGGAAGATAAAAAAACGGCACCACATACCGTAAAATTCCGAAAATAAGCCCCTCCATGTATAAGCCCCTCCAAATACAAGCCCCCCAAGCCGGTAACGCAAAAAACCCTCCGTTAAATCGCCCCTCCAAATATAAGCCCCCAGGGGCTTGTACTTGGAAAATTGCCCTCAAATACAAGGTAAAACAAAGCAAAAACGGTAAATTTACTTCCAACTATAAGACTAGCCCAATCGATTTTGAAACGCAAATTTCCCTCCGTAGATAAGCCCCTCCGAAAATAAGCCCCTCCAAAAATAAGCCCCTCAAAAAGGGCCTTTGAAAAACATAAGCCCGGGGCTTATTTTCGGAATTTTACGGTACTTATGTTTCTTTTTTCCATCTTTAACAATACACCTCTTTAGCTTGTATGTTTTGTTTTCCGAATAGAAACCCCAGGGGGACTTGCCCCTTTGTCTTTTTTCACGTTATGCTTAGTGATGCAGGTGAATAAGACGGAACACATGACCCGTATTGGCGGGAAAACAAAACAAACAAGCTAAAGGGGTCTATTAGGTTTAAAAGTGGCCGTAGGAGAACTGGATACGAGATTAGTAACTGAGAGGGTGGCGAACAGTACCCAGACTTACAATCGTGGGTGTCGCAAACTAAGGTCTGAGGAAAACCAATAGTGGCCTACAAGGGGGGGGGGGGGGGGGGGTCCGCCCGAAAGGGGTATTTTTTTCAGGTTTTAGTGGTTTAGTGATTTATTGATATTTAAAAGACGGTGCATTTACAGCACTTAAAAGGGATACAGCGGTCTATGTCAATAATGGGTGTACAAAAGAAGTGCTTTTTCTGTCAAAACGGGGTGGAGCCTTTCCATTTAAAATGTTGCAAAGTACCTCCCTCCCCCGGGCCAGGCTGCTTAGTATCATGTTGATGATAGTGATAGTGACGTAGGTGACGTAGCTGTACACACAATTCCTATGGTCCTGACCGTATGGCGAATATGCTTTATTTCGTCAAAATGAACGCTATTAATTATTAACTTAGTAATGAGGATGTGCTAAGCTAGCGTACTGCGCTTTGTTATCGTCTCCTTCAAAAGATGCTACCACAAGTACCTTTTAAGGTTTTTCTTCACTTTTTATTGAAGTTTAAACCTTTTGATGAGTTTTTTTCCCTTCCAAAATGTGACTGCAAATCTCTCTCAGTGTGTAGCTGCGTGTGAAGCTTTTTGCTGTCACGCAACACTTTTTCTTGGCGTTGTATTTTCAGATTTCAAGGAGGAGCGTTGCGTGACGTAACAGAGTAATATATTTATAGTTTATATGATGAGAAACCGTCGAGGAAAGAAAAACGCATTTAAAGGAAGTAGGGGGAAAAAATGACAACTGACAAATATCCATACATTTTTAGTGGCAACAAGAACGATCTTATTTTGCATGATTACTTTTTCTTTAAGATAGATGATGGCTCATTCCTTCTTGATAAAGAGATAAAGTATAAAAATTGATTACTTTTTATTGCTTTTTATACCTACTTTTTCCGACACTGGTTCAATTGATGTTGTTCATAGCCTCCGAAAAGTGTCTGGAGAGTTCCTACTGACTGTGGAAAAGCCAGCGTATCAAACGTCCAGCATGAGTAAAGCAAAAAAAGAGAGAGGGAGAGCAGCAAAAACGAAAAAAAAAGGGAAGAGGGGAAGGTTGGATGGGACTTTCGCTTCAAATTTCCTGCACTAGAATGCGCTTTATGCAAAGCTACCTATTAGCATTGCCAAATATAGTATGGCCAAGACGATCTCTATCAAAACATAGAAAAGACAACAGATGTCATATTGTTTTCCTGTTATGTTGGGTAGGACCCACCACTACCGACCACCACCGGGTATTTCAGCTGACGAAACCTTCCTTGCGTCGGTTCTCGAATTTCCTGATCATGTGACGTATGCAGTCCTTCCCCTATGTTATTCCCTTTATTGGCTTCCTATGACAGTTATGCCAAATTTCTGGAATGTGAAATTCGTGTGCGTGACTGTACAATTGCAAAATCTTTTATTACGGCACAGTTTTCGCATTCATGCTAAGTGGGTGTGACCAAAACCAATCAAATACCATTACAGTCGAACTATTGTGTTTTGACCAATTAGGAAGTCGCTCCACCCGCTGCTCGCTTTCCGTGGGCCTCTGAGCTCTTAAGATGTTTGCAGTAAGTTGTAGGGAGAATTGTAGACGAAATATTCACGCCTGTTGCTGAATATTGAGAAATGGCCGGTGGCGTGTACACGGCTTCACTCAGAGGAGGTGGGCCGTGGGGTTTTCGACTTCAAGGTGGAAAAGATTTCGGCAGTCCGCTTGCCATTTCCAAGGTAAAGACATCGACATTGCTTGTGCCTAGTGTGGGTTTTCGCCAAGTCGCTTCGTGGATTAGTTTGTTCTGCTCGTAGTTAGTGGCCTTTAACTGAGACTTTCTTTTGAAGGTTACACCGGGATCTAAAGCTGATGTCGCAGGTATACAGTCAGGGGATTATATAGTCGAAATAAATGGAGCATCTTCCGATAATATGACTCATTTTGACGCTCAGGATGCCGTGAGAAGGGCTAGGCAGAATCTAGACCTTCTTCTGGACAAGTAAGTTGTGTTAAGTTGTAGATCTGCTACAAAACTATAAAGTAAAAATTTATATTTATAATCAAAGTAACCTCGCTGTACAAATTTTTCTCCCTGTATTGACTAGCTGGCGGTTTTTGACAACTTTTGCGGGTGAAATGAGCAGTCAATATTCTTGGCTTGTTCAGCATTCAATTTGTTACATCTTTCACACCAGGGGACAATTAAACTTCTAGTATTTGCACAAAGTTGACATGTGTAAGGGGCTTTTTTTACAGCGAATCTTTGTTACACTTCTAATGTCGACAAGTGCAGCGTTCGTCAACAGAATGTTTTTTCTGCTTGTGAAGGACTCGCGCTTCCTTATCGAAACCTTTGGGTGTATTTTGAAATGTAATTCGATCGTAATGCGCTTACTCGAGATCTACGAAGCTAAGCTGTGATGTTGACTTTGAATTTTAAGGGTGATGTTTGTAAAATGGGCAACTTTATTCCATCAGTACACCGTGTTTTTGTGATTTTGTTAAACTAAGTTGCTAAACTATTGTTTTCACAAGTTTCGTTTTCCAGAAGCTTTCCTCGCTCGAAACTATCATGGTTTAACATGCTAAATGTGAACAAATGGCCCATGCGACTCTGAAGCAAGCGCGAACAGTGTTTACAAGTAAACTTTAAACATCAGCTTTCTCGGTCAGTTATTCTAAAAAGCATCAGTAATATCTAACTAGTTAAGTATGGCACTTGGACTTTCGTTCTCTGTTAAGATGACAAAACTGTAGATTTTAAAGGGATCCGATTAAATTAGATGAAGCTTTTGTTGGAGTGTGCTACAATTGCAAGGGTCAGTGAGCTCATTAATTAGGACCACAATTTTAGAAGTATGTTTTTATCTCACAACATCTTTATTATCACTCATATCTAGAGTTTGTCACTATATTTCCATGTTTAGTGTCTCGTGTCAAAAAAGTGTTATTTTTAAAAAGAGTAATATTTTGAAAAGACAGTCATCCAAAAGTAGTCTTGAGTTGTTTAGCACAAAACGTGCATTTGCGAAGTAGAAATTTTAGATCTTTCTCCATGGGATTGGGTCAGTGAAAAGGTTCGTTGTAACTTTTTCCTAAAGGACAGCAATTTGGTTTGTTCAGTTCAAAAAGTGTCATTTGTCGTGCAATGTATCGTTTGAGAAGTAAAATTGGAATTGATATATTCACAAAGATATTTCCCATATGCTACATACAAAGATTTGAAGCAGGGCCCAGCTGTTCGAAGGCCGATTAGCGCTTAACCCGGGGTTAAATTTAATCCGGGTTTCTCTTTCTTGTGTTCAAAAGCATTTTCGCGGATAATTTTTTCTATTATATTTAGAGCTTTCAATCATCAACTTGTAGACAAAAAAAATTAAAACTGGAATTCTTTTTAAGCTTTCAAATCTGAATTCAAATCTGGCACTAACACTGGGTTATCTTAACCCAGCTTTGAACAACTTGGCCCAGGGGAAGTATTGCGTTCATCTTTTCGACACTTTATTTACTGCTTTCTGCCACTCTCCTGGGTCCTCTCTGAGAAGAGGCGGAGCTGGCTGGACGTGTGAGTGGCTGATCGTGTCTGTTTTGTAAATTGAATATTATTTTAATTTACACGCTGCTATGAAAAATTGAAATGGAAAATGTCATCAGACACTAAACACATTGTCATTTTTGCCTCTTTGTCGCTTTGGCCGTCTCTAATAAACTCAGCAGCAGTGACTACTGATTTAAGGGTTTTTCATTGATCTTTTATTAGCAAAGTTAAGGGGGAAATTACAACAGAAATGGATTCCCAAGTTGTCTCTTTCATGACGGCTGTTAACAACCATCAGTTCAGAGTGGAAAATAATTATTGATGATGCAGACCTGGTTGGTTTAGCCTGTGAATACAGCTGTCTCTCCTCGCTTTTCACCCCTAAGGACATTTCCCAGGAAAGTAGTCTGCTCCTCAATGACAGAAATTCCATACTGATGATTTAAAATCTGTCCAGAATGTAGTCAGGAGATCTGATTGGTTGACAAAGTAGTTTTATTGTTTTAGCTATTGTTTACGAATGACAGGCAAAAGACAGAAGGTCACAAAAGTCAAATGTAAACACAATGAATCATCTACAAAACAAACAGTCAATATCTGTGTAACATATTCTTCTTTAGAAGAAGCATTCGGGTTTTGTCAGAGCTCGTTTGCCGAAGAACACAAAACTTTGCCATAGTTGACCACAGGAAACATAAAGTCGAACAAATTTACATTTGGAACCCCAAGAATATTGGTTTAATTATGTAAACATTGGTTTACGTCATCAGTATGTAATTTCTGCCGCTGAGGGGCAGGTATCTTTCCTGCGAAACATCCCTGGTGGTGAGGAGATGGCTGTATTTGCAGGCGTACAAAAACATCCTCACAATAAGCCATCTATATATATATTTACATTCATATATACTTTACATCATTTCACTCCCCACGGGAGATATGAACTCAATAAATTGACCTCGCTCCCAGTGTGTGGCTTCATAGCTCAGTTGGTAGAGCAACGCACTGGCAACGCGGAGGTCACGGGTTCGAATCCCGTTGAAGCCCTGATTTTTTTTTTTTTTTGAGGCTTCTTCTTTCCAATTGCTTAAATTGGAAAATTTACTGCAATGATCATTCTTTACTTTCAATAAGCCATCTCCTCTTACAAATGCTCCAAACTCATCCCACGCCACATCATTATCACCTATGCATCCACAGTAATGCAGGGTGCAAAGAAAGTCGGTTTTACAGTTTAGGCAAGCTGTAGCTTGCATGTACTAGCCCAAAAATAATTTCACCTACCCACAAATAGCTTTCAATTGATGAGCAGGATTGATTACAGTTCTTCTGTAATTTGAAATCCCCAAAACCATCACTTGCCTGTTGGCAAGTTAGGTAAAGAACAGAATTCACTAGCCTGATAGCAAAATCCACCAGCTGCTAGCTATCAGACACTACTTTCTTTGCAGGCTGATCTGCCATTTGAAATGCTCTTTCTGTAACTGTATCAGCTGATACATTAAACTAGAACCAATGCTTAAAAAGTGTACGAATTATTGTGGTATAAAGATGTATTGTTTACAGTCAAGACAGGTTAAGCATACCACCAAAGATTCTATTAATGAATTGATTATTTAAAAAATGAATCCATTAGTCATTCCCATAACTAGTGTCAAATTCAAATCAGCATTCCTGCATGCGTAATGAGCAATGAATATTTTACGAGAACTTCTCTGTATTTGGTCAGATTGAAAATCTTTGAATGAAAATAATTTTTTCAAAGACAGTTACGTCAAATTCTGGGAAACTGAGCTGGTAGAAATTTCATAACTGCCTCACATGTGAATTCATGGTGCATTATACATGCAGGAACGCAAAGATGAATCTCAAATCTACAACTACCAACGGATTCAACTTTCGAATGATAAATTCATGAATGGAATCTTGGCGGGTATGCTTGACTGTAAATCTTATTTCTGATTCTCCCCTTCATTTGCATTAGTGTGGGCTGTGTTAGAAAATAGTGCAGTTGTACCTCCCATTAGCGACACGAACCCCTTGTGACAAGGAAATGTGTCCACTAAGAGAGATGTCTTCTTTACAGAGATTGAAAATGTGGTGATGCTTGTCTGTGGCAGGGACCATGAGCAAGCAACTTAAGTGAGGGGAGTTGTCCTTGTTTACCATGGTTTAAAGCAAGGCAAATGTACTATGTTACAAGGTGTTACTTCTGGGAAGCTTTGACTATCGCTAACATAAAGTCTAGAGAGGTGCGAAAGAAGCAATCTGCATTACCTTTTTTAACTGTATTATTAATCAATAATGCTTTAGCACATCTGTGATAAAGTTCCTAAGGGGTGCAAATTTTAGCTGGCAGAATTGTTAGTCTTTTTGAATCAGGTGAATCATCTACTATGACAGGCTCCTGAAGAACAATAGTATTATGAAAAGGTTTGAAAAGAAAGTAAATATTTTTTCTTATAGGAAAGATCACGCTAAAACAGTTGTGGTAACAGAAACAGTCCATTCGGCAAAGTCTGATCACAAGTTCAATGCAAAGGCCAAGCCATTCGGTGTAGTGTCATCACCTGCTCAAATATCTCAGCCTCAAGCTGTCGTTACAGGTCGCACTTCACCTGCTGGAGGTAGTACGTGGCAGCCTCCAAGTATTCAACCTCAGCGCGCCTCTGTTGCCCATTCTACGCCAGCTGGAGCACCACCTCCCCCTGCCCCTCCTCCTGCTGTATCACAGTCCAGGTAAGAACATTGCATTCAAATTCAGCATTTTTTAAAGTCGGCTATAAAATAATGCTGTTAAGTTAATTGTAAGATAGTCACCAGCTATGGAAATGTTGCTTGCCATAAAAAGGACACCTTGTGTGATATTACATGAAGGGTGTTAAGTAATTAAAATGACTACCCAACTATTGCAATTGAATTTTGAGGTGCATGCAACATTTCAAGGCTTAATACCCAGAAAACTAGGGTGAAAAAGTCCCGGGGGGACTCCCATATGAAACAGATGGGGATGCTCGTCGTCTCGCTTAGGGGTGTAAATTTTGGATTTTGGTCTCACTTAGGGTGTTCTGGGTAAAGCGCCAATATTTTAAGCCGCCAAGGTCTCGTTTAGGGTTCCGCGAAGAACTTGAGATTTATGACAATGCTTTTAAAAACTACTTTTAGATAAAAGCATTCGATGATTATGTCTTTATATCATTAAAACTCATTGCATGTCGTATTTGTGTGTTTTTAAGCGGTCTCTTTTAGGGGTCAAAATTTGCTTAAGCCATGCCCAGATTGGTCTCCTTTAGGGGTTAAATTCAAAATTTCTGACGAGCATCCCCGTCTGTTTCATATGGGAGTCCTCCCCCGGGGAAAAAGTGAAGTTATAATGAGAATGGAGTGTAATAATATTATATAAGTTACACCAGTGAAATACTAGGTGAGCTTTTGGGCAAAACATGATACATGTATCTTCGCACTTAAAAAGATCAAAAGGGTATGACACAAAAATAAATATTTAAAATGTTGATAGGCTGTCAGCAGGGAGACTAGTTGATATGTGAATTCAAACAATTTAACATTTGTTAATTATTTAGATAAAAAGCACCAGTAATACGCATTGCATCTTTTTTCACATCTGGGATGAGTTGAGTAGTCATATTATTTGTTTTTGAGAAATATGGACAACCCGGCACAATTTCTGCACACTTTACGTTTTATCCCTCAAAATTTTCATCGAAAATCCTCCAAAATCCTGCGCAATATTATAATCTTTTTCCTGCACCCTGTCAGAAGCGTTATTTGCATCACTACAGATCCGACTCATTGACAACGTGTGATGGACAAGTTTGTGAGTTTCTGTATGATGGCAGTACTCTCAGAGAGAGTAACGTTCATTCATCCTCTTCTTTCTCAGGGGAGGCTATGATCATCCAGATGCTTCCAAACAAAGACATGTCATTGACGATAACGACATCGCTCAACGGTTTAGACTCAACATAACTGATGATGGTGATGGTAAGCTTGTGATTTGAAATACATTCGACTCCCGATAATTCGAACCCTTGCTGACTCGAACCTCGCACTAACTTGAACCAAAATCAATTTCCCCGGGATTTCCGTCATACATTCACTGTAATTTTACCCTCGGTAACTTGAACCCTCGTTAACCCGAACTCCCGCTAACTCGAACCAATTTTCGTTTCCCCTCAGGTCATTTTCTATATAATTTTACCCTCAATAACTCAAACCATGTTTTGAGCCCTTAAAAAGTTGGGAAAAACGCTGTCTACTGGCATCTGAAACATTGAAATTGGATTTCCTATTGACGTGTTGTAGGAGTATAGTTTACTAGTGGAGGTCAGGCTGATGTTGATTGTCACAGGCTAACGTGAAGCAGCTTTCCTTCTCAAAACAGTAAACGCATGCTCTATTTAAGCTATGTTTTGTTATGATATGTTCTGATTTATAATCTAGAAGTATCTTTTAATTTTCACTTGACATTTCTATAATTAAATGTGATTAAAATGTTCACTGTGCAGTAAAAATTTTTTTACCTTACTCTTGGCTATTTTTTTCGAACTCCCAGTACTCAAACTCCCAATAACTCGAACCTTTTTTTGATTTCCCTTGAAGGTTTGAGTTATCGGGAGTTGACTGTACATAATGATGACAACAGTGCCAATATTGTACAGATCATTTTGATCTCACTGAACATTTTTTTTTTCATTAGTGAATTTCGCTGATGAGCCACCAACATGGGGCCATCCACCAGATCCTAAAGTCCAGTCCAAGTCTTTCAAGAGACTGCAGAGACATCTTCAAGAACATGAAGATGATGGTATGTACATTGTATGTCACTACCATCTTACCGACAACAAGTTATGTGACTCTAGTGTGATAGTTTTTTGTTACAGTGTGTATTTGTGAGCCACATCACAAATTAGTCGGCTTTCTACTGTGAATGTTATTGAAACTGGTTTAAGAACAAGCAACAGTTTCAAAACTTGCTTGTTTACATTCAGAATAGTATTATTATTATTACTGTCTTTGTAGATCTTCCTCCACCACCTCCTGAAGCATTTGATCAGCTGGAGGACAGCAATGAGAAGCACAACATGCAGTCACGGAGTTTTAAAGTCCTGCAGGACGCTGTGGAGCATGGAGGTAAATATATAGATTATTCACAGAAAAGAGATACAACTGACTCAAGTCACTGTCTCACTCCATTGTCTAGTGCTCCATTTGCAGTTTTTTATTAACATGGTGCAACTGAGTTGTTTATTTCACAAAAGCTGCCTTTTTTTTTTTTACTTTTAGTTCAGCACAAATGAAAACACCAGATAAAACTAACTTGCATCCCATGTTAGAGCCTGTTTTTGCAGTGTTTTGTGCAGATTTTTAATTTGTGAAGCTTGGTTTAATTAACAACATTCTGATATTGTGAATGAGGCTTTAGACAGTGAAGTTGAATATTGAGGCTTTAGACTGTTAATACTGTTGTTGTCATGTGTTACATGTGAAATCAAGAAGTCAACAGTTATGGTTAGTGTTCTTGTACTTGAATTTTATAACCGTGTATTTTCTCCATTAGAATCTCCTGGCAGTGTTTTTGATAGGCAAAAGGCAGGTCGGAGCAAGCCCTCCTCCCAGGCAATGCCTAAAATGTACCGTCCTTCTCCACCTCAAATTAAACCTGCTGCAAGCATGCCAGTGGCCCCCCCTGCACCAGTTGTAGCCCGACCAGGACAACCTCAGCCTGTTGCTCTACCTGGGATGGTTCAATTTCAACAACCCTCTGGGCCACCACAGCGAAGTCCATCACAGAAATTGCCGTCGACTGCATCTCCAGCGGCAATATCGCCCACTTCTACTGGCCCACCTAAACAACCAGAGTGGAAGAGGTCACCCACTAAGCCTCCGTCAACACAGCCAGTCGAAGAGACTAGAACCCCTTTCTGTGATGCCTGTGGGGAGGAAGTCTTGTAAGTTGAATACAGTGTGGAACTTTTTTTTGCAGGCTGTTATTTTTTTTAAAAATATATTTCTTGATATATTTTACTATCCACAAGCACCATGAATCCAACAACTCCATGTTCATCACTGTATAGTTTTACATGCATAATGTTATGATGGAAGAAGGTAATTGTTGCACATCATACAGAAAGTGACTCTAACCACACAACAGTCAGGTATAATAATGTTGCAATGGAATGACACAACTGTAAAAAGTTCTACTTAGTACGGCAGTATTAAGTTATTTTCACATGTTGTTTTGGCAGTAAGAGTTGTCTCTGGAGCTTTCAATTATGGTCCAACTTTATCTTTGGATTTTGTATCCTTTGTTTTTGGGCACAGACAACTCCCTCTCTGCTGGAGGCTGTTAGGACCATCCCCAACTGTTCTTGTAGATTTGTTCATTGTATAGAGACTTGAGTTACAGTATAAAATCTAAAAAAAGACAGGGATCATGGTGCAAAGAAAATCATTTTTACAGCTTGCCAGTTGGGCAAGCTGATGCTAGCATTTACAAGCCCAAACGTCATTTGAACTAGCCCCCAAATTTTTTGATGAGCAGAATTGATTTCACACTTCTTCTGCAAGTTGAATTCCTCAAAATACTTCACTTGCCTGTCAGGCAAGTTAGGAACAGAATTCACTACCCGGATAGCAAAATCCATTAGCCCCAGGCTATTGGACACTACTTTCTTTGTACACTGGGGATATGTAGGACCACCTCTAAGTGTCCATCTTAAAAAATGTCTGTGTTATTGAGGTGTCCTTTGAGAAATGACTGAATAGCACTGCGTGATAATGACAAAAATGTAGATTGGGCCACAAGTATAACTGTAAAGCTCTTAGGAATTAAGCTTATAAAGCATTTACAGAGATAAAAGGTAATTCTTGCATTTTTTATAAAAAAAAAAAAAAAAAAAAAAACGGAAAAAAATGCACTTTTATTTGAGTATCAATGTATTTAGCATGAAAGTGCTAATTGGGGACACTATTTTTACGTCTCCTAATGGAGACGGGACCGCCATTTTACGTGGTCATCCGAGCCACGCGAAGGTCTCGCCGCTTGCAGTGCAGAGGAAGTACCTTCATTTCTCAGTCATTTTAAGACCCTGAGAATGGTCCGGCCCCGGGAATCGAACCCGTGACCTCCCGCTCTGCAGTCAAACGCTCTACCGGCTGAGCTAATCCTGCCACGGTTGTAAATTAATGAATGAAGAGCTTATTACACTTTCTTATTGTTTTTGTTAGATTTCCTTACAGTCATTCATGTAAATGCCATTGCTATGTCCTTAGGAATTTTTTAGTAATGTACGTTTTGTTTCTCATGTTTGAAACAGTGGTCCTTTTGTAAGTGCGATTGGAAAGGCGTGGCACCCAGAACATTTCGTGTGTGATGGATGTGGTGAGTCTCTTCAGAACCAGGGCTTCATAGAGGAGGGTGGAAAATTGTATTGTGAAAAGGATTACAACAAATACTTTGCTCCTCACTGCGATACTTGCAAGCAGCCCATCTCTGGGGTGAGTACAATGGTTTTGTACATCTTTTATGAGGCCTTGAGATTACACTAATGGGTAGGGGTGGTGCGAAAGTTGATTTATGTCAATGATTATGTGAAAGTAAAATAGACCATCTTGATTTACAACAAGCCCTCACTTACAAATTGACGGCTAATGTAAAAGCTTCTGTATGAAATTAAGTTTTATGTGCATGGGTATGAAAATATTTTCCTTTATCCTCGGTTTGAATGACTTGGGGCAACTCCATAATGGCTTTATACGTGGTCTCAGAAATGATAATTTGTTGTTTTTTAAACTTACAGTTGTAAAATAGAACTAGTTTATTGTGCAAACCGGTCATAAGTTAGCTTTTGGAGGTGGTGTTTAGTGCACAACAAACTTATAAGCAGCTGCGAGAATTACTCCCAACGTTTGCTGGGCAAACAAATCTAAGTCCTCTGGTCCCAAATTCTGTTGATTATTTCCTTCCTTACTTGTCTTTGTCAACCATTTTAAATTTACTGTGGTCTTAGCGATATTCAGTTCATCAAAAAAGCCTTTACACAAGACATGTTAATCACAACATACCACTACAAGTGCCGTCTTTCTAGCTCCTGAGTTTGGCCGAGAACCACTCTTTGAAAGAAGACTACTGAACGAATTTTACGGCGGTATGCTACCAAGCACATTATCGTTAAAACGAAGGCAGGAATTTAGGTGTCTAAAAATCTTTGTTAGATGTTCGTTGTACACAGTATGAAATAAAAGTTATGTTAGTTCACTTTTCACTCACCATCTTCCTTGTAACGGGCAACCAGCAGTTTGTGTTGTTTAGATCGAGAACAATCTGAGTTATCCTCCATCAATGTGATAATCGTGGCTGCTCTGATCTGTGTCAGTCTGCCATCTACCAGCACCTTTCCATTATCAAGCGTAATCGATTTTGAGATTCGTCTGAGATTTTGATAATATTTCACGCACATGTCCATTTCAGATTTTGCTTTCTAGCCTTGTTAAAATGCATTCTGTTTGTTGCCTTAATGACTGCACATGGATACGTCACTGGTACACTTGCATGAACACGTATTTCTCTCTCTCTCTCACACACACTTTTTATTGTTTTACATATTTTCACATTATTTAATGTAAATAAAAATAATTTGTAGATGACCACACTTGCGGGTTATAGAGACTTTTCCTGTCTTAGTTGTCAAAAGGTTGAGTTTGATCGTCCGGGTGAACGTAGTCCTGAATAGGACTGTTGTTGTTGACAGTGACTGACGTTTCGACAACCTGTGCGGTAGTCATCTTCAGAGTCAAAGTGAGTTGTTGACTTCGCTTTTTCATGTGTTTTTTTCTAACTCAATAATTAAAAATGAGATAACTAAGGAAATTATTTCTTCAAAGAAAGTTTGTAAATCGAATCCTTGGTAGCATAGTATTTGCCAAACATAACCTTTTAATTTGATAAAAAAGCGTATCAAGAATTGTGAGAGTGTTTCATCCGAAGTCCTGATACCTCAACTCAAATTTGTTAAAAAAAAAAAAAAACCTCGGTGCGCCTGTTTTTTTTTTCAACCCAGGTCGCGGTGTTTGGATATTTGATGAAACACTCCTCATCGTGTGTATATATATATATTACTTGTACTTAGCAGTTTCTGGTAGGTGAAGAGAAATTGCCTTGAACTGTACCTTTTTTCAGTAGTAGGTAATACTTATGTTTAGGTGCCTTCCGGCCTTTGTTGATTAAGCATTGGCGGTAAAACCAACGTTGTTCTTACTAATCTTTTGTGTATTTTTTTTAAAGTAAATGAACATTGTGGCAGTATAATTATAAGTATTGTGAAGAAAGCAATTTAACTTGTACTGTGTGGTAAAGTGCTGATGATAGTAGTCCATCTGATATTTAACATTAATTCTGTTGTGTATCCTTTGGATTTACGGTCATGAACTTGGTGCTGGCATCTGGATATTGTTCAATGCCGCGCTAGTGGTGTGACAACGAGGGAAAAAATCCGTTTCTTTCTTGTAAGAACAAGACATCTAGTATGTATTTGCGTCTAAGTCTGTTAGTAGTAGAGTTTGTGTGTTGATGGCTGCACAGGTTGCCATTCGAACTTTCTGAAATGGAATCTCCACTTTCTTTGACAACAGCAAACAAAAATCTTCACGGTTCAGTGGAGATCGCAGATGGTCTGTTTCTGTTTTGTCTTTCTTTTCATTGGCATGGTTATAATTGTGTACTTGAACATGGAATTTATGGCAATTTCTGAAATTGTTTCCAGAGCAAAGGATAATTTGTAACCGGAAAAGCGCGCAGTTTGTGACTAGAAATGAGACAAGTGGAAAATACGGCTGCAGTTAAAGACCTTGAAGCCACAGAAGGACTGCTATGAAGGTTTAAAGTGGAGCCATGTCAGAGGACAAAATTCAAGCGTAGCACCAACACCGCATTTATGAGCAAATAACAAAATACACTCACCAGCACGGCACCAGAAAACTCTGCTCTTGTTATAGTACAGATGAAGTTAATGGGAACAGTCGCTTGTTGGATTTCCTCGTCTCTCTCTCTCTTGGCTTCAAGCCTTGAGTACTGAGTTTAATACGATTCTTGACCTTTCTTCTGGTTTTTTTTTTGTTCTCTGATTTTCACTGTGAAATTGCAGAGAAAGTGGGATATAATTGTGGAAGTCCTTAACGAATAAGATGAAGTCGCTGCCAAGACTGTGTCTTCTCAAATCGCGGCAACTTAGTATGGTATCTATTAACCGAGGAACATGTGGCGCCTAAGGGTAGTGATGAACTACTCTTGTTGTTTTGCTTCTTGCTAACCATTCCTTGCTCTTAAATGCACTAAGTCTTATATAAAATGTGGGAAATAAATGTATAACTGGTTATTAATTAGATCAATAATTACTAAGAGCATTTAATGATAATACTTAATACTGCACTGCACTGCACTGCACCGCACCTGACACCAGCACATCACTGCACTGTATACAAAACTCTCCTTCTTGATTTCCAGTTCTAATTCTTTCAGGGATTGCTCGGCCAGACTTTGGAGCGAACACTTGATTGGTTTATCTCTCTGTTACCTTGGTAACCGTTAAATGAGGTGATGGCATGTGTGTATTTTGTACATTTTCAGCCCAAGAGCCTGCACGCATGTCCGCCAGCGGTGCCTCCGCCTTCAAGTGCCATGCTGAAGGCCATACGCGAGTCGTCGATGAAAGGAAAGAACGCTGAAGAAGCTGCAGCGAAAACCAAAACTCGTCCACTGAATAATGCCCTGACTTTGAAGAAAGAAGCACAGGGTAACCACCCAAACTTGCCAAATAACGTGCATTCTAGTTACATGACTCCTTTGTATGGGGTCAATTACCCTCAAAGAGCAGTTGAGAATGACATCAACAGTAACTGGGCTCAGGCAAGTAGTATTAGTAATATCACTAACATTGGAGCAGCATTAGAACAGCATGGGGAACCCGGCATGGGCTCTTTAAAGGATAAAGTTGTCGCCTTGAAGGAAGCTTTACGAGTGGCGACTGAACGTCAAGCCAAAGCCAAAGAAGGAATTCCAGCTGCTCGCAAGCGCTTTCAAGAAGCGAAGATTCTGCTATCGAAGATGGAGCGAAAGAGGTTTATTGCTCAAGACAAGGTTGAAAAGCTTGAAGAAAAAATCCATCATCAAGAGGGAAGGCTACAGAACAAGTATAGAACAATGTCAGAGAACTGGCATGTAAACCATCAATTTAAACAAAAGAAATCGGAAGAATTGAGAAATTGGAAGAATATAGAGTATGAAATAACCGAACTGAAAGCAGCGCGTGAGGCGTCCATGGAGCGGGTGCGAGAAGCTTCACGAAGATTGGTTATCGTTCAGTCGGCAATTCAGAATGCTGACGACCGCTGCAGAGAGTTGAATGCTCGCAGGCGCACTCTACAAGACATGCTAGAAATGTACAATAAGCGAATCAGGGACCTAAGGAGCAAGTCACTTGAGAAGAGTGTGGTTACAAAGAAAAAAGCGACTCGAAAGGACATGCTACAAGATTTTATATCTGAGAGGAAAGAACGTTTCAAGAGAGCTGAGCGAAGGTTGCTCCCTTTGAAGATTTACATAAACCAGTTACACGATTCCATAGAAGATGGCCATAAGGAGTTAAGGCATGCGCAGTTGCTATTAGCCAACTGTAAACAGAGGATAAGGAAAAGAAGCTATGAGTATTATCCTTATACTAACTAAAAGGGAACAACTTAATCGATATTTCTTAGCTTTGCCTTTGCGTTTGTAATTTTGGTTTGTAATCGTATCAAAAAGTCGTGGAGATCGCGCTCAATACGTCAACGTCTACGCGGTAAAAGCGCTTTTGATGTTTGACAGTTTCCAGATTTTCTAACGTTCTGACGTAGTACAAGTCGTTAAATTCTAGGGAACAAGACGTAGTAACAGTTTTTGAAGGAAACTGCAGCCGGTTTGGGTTGTGTTTTTCTTTCTGAAAGAAGTGATAATGTCGCTTCAGTTTGGGTTTGAGTTCGGAACGCAAACAGTTTGAGTCACTCTAGTTCTTACCAACGATCACTGCTCTCTACCCCCTCCACTTAACCGAACTCCAAAAACCAGAAAGTTGGATTTCTATTTTCATAAGTTATGGTGTCAGTGAAGTTTAGTGGATGTTTTTCCAACCTCGATCCCAGGGGCTTCTCGTCTCTCCATCCCCTGGATCTTGACAGAGAAACCCTGGGTTGTAGGTTTCTATTTCAGGAGACCCATATGACATGAGTAGTCGTCATATCAGATGAGACACACATTATGAAGTAGGTCATGATTTTTCAAGCATCAGTATATATCGCATTAGATTTCGGAGAATATTGGGCTGAAATTACGAACATCATATTTTCCAAGGTTTAATTGCAAAATGTTGTTTAGTTTTGTGTGTGATAAGGCAGTTCTATATTTAGTGAGTGTTTAGTAGCTGACGATAATTCTTTTTTATAGTGGCACGGTAAAGAAGCGACCATCCTCATATTTTTTAGTCGCATAGAAAGTAGCTTTTGTCAGTTAACGCTTTTAGAAAAGACCAGCATCCAACATTTAAAGTTACAACCACCCACAGGAAACGTAGTGTAGGCTTTATAAATGTAGACTTTAAAAGAGGCCTTAAACACCTTCCTCTATTCTCGGAACAGTGGTGATAAGATCGAATATTGTTATAATACTTTTTAAAAGAGATGTATTTTTCTTGTCTGCTATCTCCATAGCCTGCTTTAAAAGATTTATTTTTGTCATGCAAGGAATAATATATGAGATGTAAAAGTAATGATATTTACTTAAGAAATATTTATTATTTCAGCTATATAAATTAAAGCCATTGTTGTCAGATTGGCCTCAAAACATCTTAGCTAGTCATTGAATTAGCTGGGAACATGCCGTGGGTGGTTCTTTTGGGTGGTCGCCTTTTAAGAAGATGGGAAAAGAGATTCTTAACTTTGCATAAGAAATCTTCCACTTATCGTAATACATGTCGTCGAAAACGACTGAAAGGCCGACAAAATGAAATCTCGGCTTGTAATCTGAGTTTGGTTTGACCAGTTCCCGTTAATACATTTAAGTGTGCACAATCCAGGTAAGTTGGACATTCAGCTCCATTTTTACCACTCCTTACAGGTAGTTCTTCCTTTTTGATTTTTCTTCCCATCGCTGTTCAAAGGTTAAGTCGCCGGCGAGAGAATAATTATTTCAGACTGTCCAATCTTTTAAGTATTTAAAATCGGGATTTCTTTTTATCCCCGACGAATCACGTGAGCGCTGAGAGTGCGAGCCACTAGGGGGGACTGAGGACATGCTCCTTAGAAAATTTTGAAATCTTGATGCTCTAAAACGCTTTTTTTAAAAAATACTATTGTTCAAATGAGGCCTTAAACTGCTGTTTAAAAACTAAAATTGGAATCCAAACTTTCATCCCTGGTGATGCCGATGTTCGGTGAAAGTTTGGATTCCAATTTTATTTTTAGAACAGCAGTTTAAGGCCTCCTTTTTTTTTAATTATTTTTTTACTTTTAATCATGTCGTTGAAGGGCAACATGAACAACTTTTTCTAGTGTTCTCAGAGGACTACTTCTGTCTCATTGTTCGCTAAATCGATTGTCATTTTTATGCTTACTTTCATTTGCGTGGTTTCACTTACACATTACTGTAAGAAATCCATTTTATTTTATATTATTTTTCGTACGATTTATTTACGTTTCTTGGATATCAGTTTCAGTTAAGCATACTCCGTTAGGTGTTCTAACATAAGTATCGTAAAAATTTATTCGAAAATATTAGAACAAATTTCAAGATCGGGATTTTTCCTATCCCAGTCGCTTATTGGCCGTGATTCGGGATTTTCAAGCAAAATCAGGAGAATCCCAACGAGATTTGGATGGTTGACGGACAGTCTGTTATTTTCTTAGCTATGTATATGCAACCCTCGCGCCATAATCATGATGGACCGTTGGTTGTCGACAATGGGAATGAACCGAGAAAGTGACATTCGAGGGCATTAGCTTAACACAAAAATTAGACAGAAAGATGTATTTTTGGCCGTCAAGGTCTGTGCCCTATTTGGACTGTCAAGGGTTAAGGCCCTTCCTTTATAAATACCCTCCTCACATTGAAAAGAACTTGAAGCAGTTAAGACAATCCTGCTCTGATTTTTTAATGATAATACGGTGATGTAAGCGGGATTCATAGCTCCGATTCTAGGTGCCCTCCCCGCCTATTGCTACAATCCATAAAAGATAGACACTAGGGGTGGTCACTATCAGAGCTTGTACTTCCATGGTGGTTCTTTTACGCTTTAATCATATCAGTGGGTACCTGCCCGGTGGGGATGGGAACGAGTGGGATTCATCATAGCTCCCATTCTAGGCGCCCTCCCCTCCCATTCCTACAATCCATAAAAGACAGACACTAGGGGTGGTCACTATCAGCGCTTGTGTTCCATAGTGGTTCTTGAACGTTTCGAGAAAGTCATCAGGTAGAAGTTAAAACACTGTGGGGCGGGGGCCTGGGGTTTTACGTTCTCACCCGAGAAGACTAGAAAGTTTAATCACTCGCAGATGTCAGAGCAAAGGCAGCATTTCCTTCTCAGTTAGTTAAAGACGCTGAGTTTTGTCCGGCCTGGAATCGAACCCAGGCCTACTGCTCCTAATTCTAACCAACCGTCGGTCGATGAAGAACTTGCGCACAAATTATACTGATGGTCCATATTTGCCTTTTCAACTCTGATAATGGGAGCAAGAAGTTGAGAGGTTTGGAGAGGCCGAGGGGTAGGGGTAGGGGAGTGGCGTATTCGTTGGTATCGCTTTTAACTTGTCAATTGTTATCAATTATAACTCACAGCCTTGTGTACAAGCCGTTGGTAAAACTTTTCATCCTGAACATTTTGTGTGCAGTCACTGTGGCCGACCGATCGGTTCCGAGGGCTTCAATGTCGATCGAGGAAAACCTTACTGCCAAGAAGATTACAACAAATTGTTTTGCGTGAAATGTAGTTTGTGTAAGCGTGCTATCGGCGGTGGAGACAGGTGGGTGGAGGCTATGGGTGAACCTTGGCATGCCTCCTGCTTTAAATGTCAGGTGAGACGTCATTTATACACAAATTTTCTCCGTAATAATTGTGTGTTTGCTTGCATTTCACTGTCGACTAGCCGCCTCCTACGCAGACTTCAGGGATCTTAAGATCCGAGGATGGCGACGGCAGTGAAAACGTTACTTGAAAAGTGAATTCGCGTTCTTTCAATCTTGATCGCGATTATTCCAACTCATTTACTGTGTCATATATAGGCGAATTCTCTTGGAGTTCAATTCTCAAGATTCATATCCAAGTTCAGAAAGAAAAAAGGAAGTTTCACCGTGGCTTGTTTTCGTCCTCCATAAAATGTGAAATTAGGCATTCCTAAGTCACCTAGTCGTGCAGTGACGGAAAAAAAATGTACAAAGGAAGCGTGAAGGTCCATAATCATCCTGCGCGTCATGCAATCCTCCATCTTAAGAGAAGATTGCGTGACGAACCAAAGGAAGATTTCACAAGAGACAAACTGGTGACTACTAAGTACTTAGCAAACATCGTATCGCACATGTGCTGCATCTAATTTTAATTAGCGAGAATAAGAATTATAGATTTTGCTTATTAGCATTCGGTGGCATGTAAAGTTTGACATTCGACTTGGACCTTAGTCCTCATTAGTGGATGATCTTAATATACGGTCGTTTTGTCATTCCGGGTTGTTATAGCGCCATGTTTATGAAATGACCTTGTTCAAGTGACAAGTAGTCTCCCTCGCAGCCGTTTTTAGTATCGTCACGCAACGCTGAGGAGCGTTGCGTGACGATACTAAAAACGGCTGCGAGGGAGACTAAGTGACAAGTGACGCGCCAGAAAGTTGTCCACAGGGATAAAGCTTGGGGCGTTTTTGATAGCGCTCGCGAACGAAGTTGCTCACATTTTTCGCAGTTTGGCCAGTGTTCCAGCGTTCTTGAAATCCAGCCACAGATAAGAGTGAGCGTTCGACAAATAATTCAATAAATGAAACATATATATTGATACACATGTATTGTTTTTCTTCACAGCACCCAGGCTGCACTACGCACCTAGAAGGAAAGCAATTTTATCAATATGGCGGCAAACCGTACTGTGTTTTACATGGAGCTCCTTAAATCCCGACTTTACTGTCATTGAAAAATTATTGATTGTAAATTGATTGACATACCTTAATTCATGAGAATTTTAATAGAATGCGATATGGTATAACTGTATCAGTATCTTTTTGGGTTTGTTGGATTCCAAGCCCTTGAATTTGAAGTGACTCAAAAATGTTGTGGAACAACGGCATTGAAATTATCCTTTTTCAAAAAGAAAGTCGGGCTTGAATGAAAAAACTCAAAAAGTTATATTTCTCTTTATTGATCACTTTGGGAAGATAATAGTTTTTTATCTTCACTGAGTACAGTCCAAGCTTCCTGAAGAGGACACCCTTAGATAGTGGAAAAGTGTGGGCAACCGGCCGCTTACAGGAATTGTTATTGTAACGGGGGAGTCCAATAGGCCAATGTCATAATAGCGTCATTTTACTACAACGACCAGAATCCTTCGGGTTTTTTCTTTCTTGTGCTTGTGCAAATTAATAATAATAATAATGTTTATTTCTTATATTGCGCAGTCTAGCATGCGATAAAGATATAATAGAATGCGCATTACAACACTGAAATCTTAAAGTAATAAATGGCTAATCCAAATGATGATAATAATAATAATAATTTACAATTTTCGGAAAACAATAAAAGTAAAATATGAGTTAATAAAAGAACTAATAAAAAGCTAATTTAAAAAGATGTGTCTTTAATAAAACTTTAGAGCTTTTGTTATTTAAACCTCGCTGGAATTACCAAATTTAAATATGAAAGGAAAAACGAAACGAAGTCTAGTCGTAGTAGTAAAATGACGCCATCTTTCAAGTGGCCGAGAAGTAAACTGGGCCGAATTAACTTTCGCAGAGACTTCTGGGACTGTTACTAGGAACAGGAAAATACAACTGGCCAATAGCTGACCGGCGCGTTCCCAGTAGCGATCCCAGAAACAACTGCGGGACGCATGTCGGCTCCAGTTCCCTTTCTCGTTTCTTAAGTGGTGATCGGGGTTTGTAACCACAGGGCCGTAAGTAGAACGGTCTTGCCTCTTACGAGAGTGTCCTTTGAGAGGTTTCGACTTTATTTCTGTCTCGTTATCGTTGTCCGCGTAAAAGAAAAAAGTCTAGTTTCTGGAAGTAATGCCATTACAAAAGGGTCCAAAGTAACGTACAGGCAAACAGTATTGCTAACAGACATACAGTAACAACCCGCGACTAAGAACCTGCTAGCCTATACAGGTTCTTACTTAAATGGTAATTAGCACAAATTTAGGCTGTTTAGGGTCTTAAATAGGTTCTGATACATTGTAGCTAAGAGTATTTAGCGGTATTCAGCTCATTCCTTAGGTAAAACCTGTTTACCATTGCAATTGCAGTTGGAGTGATAAGGCACCTATGTCTCCAAAGAGGATCCTGAATGTTGACTTATCTTATTTGCTCAATCTTAAAAACCAGGTTCTTAGTCGCGGGATTTTACTGTAGTCTCCTCTGGTGCATAACTCGCAAGCTGCGATTGGGCATCACTGCAGCCAAAATCTCAGAAAGCTAGAAAGTTGGAGAATTTTTGCAGGAAAATTTTGCACATTAGATGGTAGAATTAAAAGTACTATTGGGTAGCTTTGATTTAAATGGCGACTACGCTAATCGGGGCACAGAAATGAGGAATCAAAGCGTGATTCTGTGAAGCACGATTCTTTGATGTTAAATAAGGCCTCCGAAGTAATTGTCTGTAAACCATTTGTCGGCAAACCGACTGACTTGATAAAACTATTTTTAATTATAGAAAAAGTGATATTGATACTACTACTGCTACTTATAATATAGATATAATAATGATAATTTTAGGTACTGGAGCAATAAGTAGCTAGGTCTTAGCATTTATTAAACTAGGTAAAGTAACTTTTTTTGTTGCGCTTTTCTGACGTGGCGTTTGTTTGGTTGTCTTCACCTTCCGTTGTGACTTTAGAGGCATTGTAACGCTTCATGACGAGTGGAGCGAATTTTTCTTCAGTGGCATTTTGCGCCATATTTTCTAATCGTGTTGTGCGATTGGCCCTTTTGCACGTTTGTGAAAAACTAGCCTACGTCTAGCTGTACCCACCCACCCCCCTTTCCCCGCGGAGGTGAGAGGTTCCCGCTATACGTAGGAAAGTGCAGGCTTTCTCATTTAAGCACCAAGCCTCGTTTGTGAACAAATTCTTCTAGCCCTTGACACTTTGTACGTGGGTATGCTCTTTAACTTATAATTCCAAAACGAGGCTTGGTTGTGTAAAGTTTCAGAGCTCTTTCAAGTTTTAAAATCAATTTATTATTTACCATCGTGCCTTTTTTACGCCAATTCGTTTGCTATTTAAGCACCATTTGAACTCTTAGGTGTAACTCGGTTTAAAGTTGTCGATGCATACAAACTTATACTCTATGGCTATCCATGCGAGAACACATTTATAGGTGGTTAATGGTCTTTATTCCTCAAAGTAGTCAATCAGCGTTGAGCATGGTTTTACCACGTGACCAGTTTTAGCTCATCATTTTAGCGTCGCATCCACTCTTGAAACTGTACAAAAATATTCGTTTACAAAAGATCACTTGTGGACAGCGGTACATAGGTTTGTATGCGTTTACAAACTCAAAAAGACTGGTGTAGACCAAAACAAGTTTTAAACTATCCTCTTATTCATGTTCGGAAATACGGCCTTGCTATTGCCTTTTAAGTAAGACTGAGTCCATGTATCTGGTAACAAATGTTTTTCTGTGGTAGTCGACGTTCATGGTAGTGATTGTAGGCTTTTGTAAATTTAAGCATGCTAAACTAATAATTTTGCAAATGAGCTGCTTTGTTTTCTTTTCTTTACTTTCCTTTTTTCAAGAACAAAACTTTGAATTCTATTTCTGTAATAAATCTGCAGTTCAGAGAAGGCTCTGTTGCCTGGGTGTTTCTCACTCCTCCTTTCTGCACACACCCTGGTAAGAAGTTACCTTTATCCCTAACCAGTATTAACCTGCCGTAAAACGCTTTTTTGTCTCACAGATTATTCCGGTTATTTGACGCGTTGTTGTGGCGGTTCTGGGGACAATTTCATAAAAATTTAACAAGTGTAATTTACAATTGTTGCTATTGTTTTAGAGTTTGAAAGCAATAGATACACCTGTAAATTACACTTGTAAAAGTTTTATTAAGTGGACCCCTGCATTAGTGTCCAGATCCCTTTAGATAGTAATAATCCTGGGCTGACTGTAATTGCACTTCCGGCTTTGGACTTACACCAATGTACTGCTTGTACCCAGGCGACTTGCGGAAGAGGCAAGAGGCGTATAGGTGCCTATTACGAACCAGCGACGCATAAGTTAACGAGACATTTTTTGTAGCAAAATATAAAATGTAGCTGACAGGACCATTCCGTGCCGTGCCATTCAGTGCCACAACGTTTGAGCGAAGCGCTAGGCGGCCTCGGTCTCTGTCAGTGTCCTTGCCTAGCCTACATAACACGCGTTATTTTTTCGCGCTTTTTAGGCGAGCGAAGGGAAGCGCGCGGCGCACAGCTACACATCAGGTCGATAATAGGCAAAATTTTTTGTTTTTACGTTTTTCAGATTCTTTTTTTTCGAAAGAGAACATCTAACTCCATGCCTCTGCGGCAAAGCGTACAGTTTTATTCCCCGTGGTTTGAGTATCGGCTTGGTTGCCCTGTGGCTCTGTATCCAAGGAGTTATTCTGGGTTTTTTCAAAGACCTCCATTGGCTCCCCACTAAATGTGTTCTTTCTCCTACGAGCATGCGCAGTTCGTGGATTCATCAAAGGCCTGAATGGATCGGCCACTGCGCTTTGCTTTCTGTACATTTGTTGAGTTTGGACAATGTTGTCACTTTCATTTTCTTCTCGCGAGCTGTTTGTGTCAAGTTGAAACTCTCCGGCGCTATCCATTCGCCGAATTCTAGCACCAACCTGACTAGGTCTTGAATCTTTCGGCTGAGCAGAATTGTTAACGGCTGTTTCTGCTTCAGCAGCCTGGTCTAAAGTTATTCCTGCTGGATTATTTAAAGACGATTTCGGGTTTGAAGTGTTTGGCGGGTCTGACTGAGAACGCCCTCTAATTCTTGAGCTACTCTTCGCATTTATCAACCTGTTTATATTGATTGTTTTGCGAGCAAGAGATCTGAACGACTTTTTATTGTTTCCTTGCTTTACTTCCTCTTCCTCTTGTCCATCTTCCTTAGCCTCGGCTTCAACATCTTTATTTTCACCAGCTTTTGCCCCGTTTACCTCCCCCGTAAATGATATGGGTTTGTGCATGTTGTGAATCGCTTCCGAAGAAAGCTGTCCACTCTGTTTTAAACCCTTCAGAAGAGCTGCTGCAATAACAGAATGCCCAATTTGTCGAAATTTGCCTTTTATGCGCAAAGTTTCCTCCATCGTTAGCGTTGTAACTTCATCAGTATCCGATATGACTCGCTGCCGACTTTTTGATGTCTTGGCATAATGCGAGGGGAGATCACATGGTACTGACTTAGCTCGTAGCACAGCCATATCTACCCTGCTTGGTGCTATCGGAGTCAAAGTGGTCGGCGATCGATTGCGACATTCCACTACTTCTTCAGTTTTAGGAGCACTAAGTGGTCTGTCAAGTATAGGTGATATTCTTTGCAATGAAGGGCTTCCTTCTATCGGAGGTTTTGGCGTTTTTATCGCTGGCAAAAATCCGCTTTTGTCACTTTTTTCTGAGATCGGTGTTTTGCTGGCTATAAACGCAGGGGCTGAAATTTTCCGTTGCGTGGCCAACTTGTTGCCTGCTGCCAGTCCACGCTGTCCTCTTTCTAAAACACTGATTTTTCGTTGGCGAGTATTTTGTACGGAAGATAAGGGAACATATCCATCTGACACTGATGTTGTCAATGTTCTCTGATTGATACCACTTGTTCCTTCCCCGTGGGCCGATCCAAAGTCCTTTGTACATTTTTGTTGAGCGCTTGTGTTTGCAGCGACGCTGATCTTTCTCGTAGTAACCGAGGTCTTTCGTGAATTCCGGCCTTCATTTCCTAAGCTCTCGAGATTTTCTTCCAACTCTGCAGCTTGCACCCTACGTCTAAGAGGTGCGCGAATCTGCAATAGCGTTTCCTTTACTTTAGAAATTTCTCGTAGTTCTTTCGCTAGAAGTTTTTCTTCCCTTTGGTACATTGTTATTTGTTTTTTCATGGCAATCTCGTGCATAAGATTTCTGTGTTGGGCCACTCCGTCTCGATCCCATCTCTCGAACGATTTTCCCTTTTGGCCGTTGTTCATTTTAATTTTAAAGCACTCCGTTGTTTTTCATGAAGTTTGTAGTATAGCACCGTTTATGTTTTGTGAGTTTACACAAACTCGTCTTTACAGGGCTACTCTAACAACAATAGTGGACAGAAATGAACGTATGTTAATACGGTTTGCCACCATAGTTAGGTCCCCTTGGGACAAAAGCTTTCCGCAAAGTTTACCAAAGTAATTAGCGACACGATAGTTGACTGATTTTTAATAAGCTCTACGAACGATAACTTCTGTGCCTTTTTCAAAACTAGAATTGTCCTTAAAAGTCATTTTTGCGTTCAGTATCGTCGGGTCTCTTTCGTGTTAATCGAGCTGCACTTTTAAATACTTTATGCCAAGTTTTCACTCGAATTGTAAAATCATTTACTTGTGTTTATGCTTTGAGCGACAATTAAAAATGTTTTACAATCAATTCTTTTCGTCACCTTTTTGTGAGTGTACGCATGGATTAGTTATTTAATTGTTTAATTTACTACAAACCATTAAATTCTAGCGCCAGTTTAATTGACCTGTTTCTGAGAAAATGTTAGTAATCTAAAGTGTTCAGTTGTTCTTCCTTCTTCATTTAAATAGCACTCCATGCCTTGCAGCTAAAATTAATTTATTAACAACCTGTTAATCCGAAAATATGAGCTTTACACTTTATATGCTGTATAAATGATTTTTGTTCTTTCATAGACTGTAATGACCTCCGCCAGAATTTAGGGAGAGTGTAAAACATAGAAGCGCGTTATTGCATTCATCTAAATCATTTAACAGAAGCATTCGTTAACACTGATTGTAAACTGATGGTTGCGTTTAATATATTGACTTTCACGCTAATACGGAACAGTTGCAGGATCAATCATTTATGACCCGTTGTATCATTCTTCCGCTTTTTGTCCGTTATTTCTGTCTTAGACCAAATTATTTTTAACGATCTGCGCTTGGACCTGAGTAGGTTTTCCTAGACTTACAATAGGGTGTGAATTTATTATAAATGAATTTAATTGAACAAAGGAGCCGAAGATATGACGCTTTTATGGCCTCCCCAAATCACTTAATTGTAAGAGATATTGAAACTCCGGCTTAGTTACCTTCTTTTTATTGTTCCTCAAGATTTGATTGGGATTTAGTTGCTTTATTCCAGACATCAGCTTGATTGCCCTCGGGCCATGTCAGAGGTAATAAAGCCGTTATTTTCTAGAGAATCTCTGGTGCTGCGTCAATAGGGCCGCAGTGAAAAACAAAAATTTGGTCTTATCAATTGAGATTATAAAATTTTGTGCGCCAGAGTTAGTCTGTTTAGAACCAATGACAACATTCTTATCATTTAGAATCGTCAATAGGCCACTTACACTAAGAGGTCAGGTGACCAATGCTTCCTTTAAATAATGAGTTGGAATCTTGCTGATGCCCAAAATTGTTAGGAATTTGAGAGGAAACGCATTTAAGGGAGATATTTTATGGTACTTCGATTTTTCAACGAAGTAGTATGATTCTATTGGCTGCCATGTTGGGGGGCATGCTCTTGCCCTCCAACATGGCAGCCAAAACTACTTTTTGCTTATATCTTGTTAAACGTTTGATAGTTACGCTCAGGTGTATTGTAAACGTTACCACATCATCTTTTCAACATTCCTTGAAGTTTTAGTGCAAAATTTGTATTCAGAAAGAGGTAATTCACAATTTTAAAAATCACATTTTGGTCACGTGACCAGCTACGAACTTACTCGTTTTAAGAAAATGGTGCGGGTTTGAAAAACCAGATCACTATTATTTTGTTTAAGATATGACCCACTAATCGTTTCCAGAAGGCAAAATCATAACTTTCATTTTCATAAAAACAATGTCACATGACCTCTTAGTGCAAATGCCCTATTTTAACCTTCTTACGGGTTTAGCCACCCTGTCCTGCGCGCCTAGCAGAGTATCTGTTTTGCTCCCCCTCGATTTCGGCGTGCTCGAGAAAGACTCGGCACGGATCGAGTAAGGTCTCTGTTGAAAATGCGCTACATGTTGCTAGGATACAGTTTCAAGCCAAGGCCTAAGAGCAGTGCGTTTGGCACAGCAGGCTCAGTTATGAGCATCGGTTTATCAATGAACATGATAAACGGATGCTCACTTTTGGAAAACCAATTTGCCGAGAGAAAACAAGATTGACTCGTCCAGAAATTCGGGCTTCGGGGGCTACAAAGTCTTGACGCGATTTACGCATAGTCTTCTTTTTCCCTCCTCGACTATCAAAAAGGAGGCTCTGCTCCCAGGGCAGGGTCTAGTGTATTCAATTTTCGAGTCTAAAGTAGTAATGAGTCAAATGAGTCAATGAGTCATGAGTCATGAGTCATGAGTCAATGAGTCAGATATGAAAAATTAAAAGTTTTGGTAGAAACAATAAAATTTAGCTTCATTAGGTTTTAGCGAGAAATCAAGAGGAATACAATGTTCTTTTATTCCGTCATGAACACACTGAAGACGATCCAGGACAGACAATTTATGTTTTAAAGCATTCGTTCCAGCAATCAGTTGCAGGGTTGTTCTCAGTAGATAACCTTAATTCCAAATGTAGTTCACCACTTTTTCCAATCAGTTTTACTTGCCTCAAAAGGTGAACGATGCTACGAGGGGAACAAACTGAATTGTAATTTGCTCGAGGAGGGGTATGAAACGGTGAGTTGAACAGTTGTTGTGTTATATTAGAAACATACAGTGTACGAATACATGCGGTTACTATTGAGGTATTACTGTATACCCATTGTAATTTTAAATAACGTTCAAGGCTCGTTGATTAAAATCTTTGGGCATTCATTGTTTGCATTATGTTTGTGTTTATTTACATTAGTTCGCCTGTTTAAAACTCGTGCATCAACCAATGTGAACAACCTTGGCGCAGCACTTTACTTCTGGTATGGAACATCTAATAATATGGCTGTCTGATCTGATGGTTTAAATGGTTCTTGAAGGGTGTCTGGGAAGGCTATTTTCTGGGCCATGCACGTAATAGTAGCGGAAGGGCCTAGAATACTGCTAACAAACAGCCCAGGTTGAGATTTCATGTCAGAAATAGGTCTTGCACGTTCAGGCAGCAATGAAGCAAGTAGACAAAATAATAACAGTAATGCTTGATTTTATTGTTTCTACCAAAAATGTTATTTTTTCAGATCTGACTCATTGACTCATTGACTCACTTGACTCATAAAACATCCGTTCTCTCCATTTCACCAATTGATTTGTTCATCAAGTTTGGATGGGCTCCTTCTGGCCTACAAAACCGATTACTGTCTTGGGAGTCAGTACTTTTAAACGTGGGTCGGAACTGGCAAGTGGACCAAAACTCGAAACAGTGGGTTCGATATTTTCACGTTTTTACGAACGCATATGCTGAAAATTCAATGTTCAAGGGGTTTGCTCAGCTTACCTCAGGGGAATAAACTGTCTTTCTGATTAAAAACGGGTAGGGAGAAGTGGACATCAATTCGCGAAACTGTAGTTAAGTATCAGGATCTTTGTAAGTCCATATAATCATAATAGCCCTGCCAAACGCTGGATAGGAATGGCACTTTGTAGTAAGGGAGTTCTATTAATATCAGATATCAGTTGAAAATATGTTTTTTTATTTCTCTTCTTGTATATTCACTTAGAACTCCAGCATAAAACTTCAGTTTAAATAAATTTTACTTTTTAACATAAGCTCGGCAATAAAAATACAAATACAATGAACACAAAAATATACATGCAATTATTTCCATAACTTGTTCATATTCTAAGAGGGGAGTGGGGGATGAGGGTTAATATCCTAAAAAGGAGGCCCAGTAGGGGAGGGGTGCTCTTTGCATGTTACTTGCAGGTACCAATGTTCAAAGCTTTTACAGCTTACTTTGGAAATGCGCAGGCTAAGCCTGTAATCATCACAGTCTTATTTGCAAAGCTAAGAACACAGTGGAACTCACAGTACTCGTAGGAATCCTACGCTTGATCGAAGCTAAAAAAGATACCTGACTTGAAAGGGCCTGTTTACATGGAGGTCGGGGACCCCAGGTAGGTGAGGTAACCCGCTTAGGTGGGGGTAACCCGCTTGTCCATATAATCTCTCATCTTAATTTGATCACGTTTGCATGATAGGTGGGGTGACCCC
>OZ037776.1:43675376-43758915 GCA_964035525.1 Porites cylindrica | reverse complement strand
CTTCCTGCATCGAGATATCGTAATGTTTACAGGAAATCATGCTGCCCCTGCATATTTGCCTGACCAGTCCTACATTTGTATTTGACTATTGACATGTTCAGTTAAATTCCGTCACCAGTTACCTTGTTAAGGTGTGCCAATACTTTATCATACTTCGTGGATTCGTCATCATCTCGGTCCAATGTTCGCACTCAGTCCCCCTCGCGTACATCATACCCCCTAGTAGCACCCTACCGATCAATTTGTCTTCCTTCCCCCCTCCCCTGGAGTGCATGATTGACACTAATAAAGTACCAGTCCCCAGATCATCTCCGGACGCCGTGAAGTTGAAAGATTCGTTGTAGAGAGGATTTCTTGTTGTGTGGTGTACTGAGCCCTTCTTTGTCTTGATTATCTTGTTTCCAACTGAAAACGTCACTGTAGCGTATGAGTCTGAAACAAAAACAAGAGAAACCACATAATTAGAGACTGAAAACAGGGTTATTGCCCTTCCTCTGAGGAGACCTTAAGGCCAAACTGCTTGGTCGCCCATCCTGGGGTTGGAGCGGGGGCACACCTCTTACGAGTAGGGGTTAGGGGTAAGGAAAATGTGGCCTATTGCTTTTTAAAACAAAGCACATGAACGGGAAAAGTCGCCAGGGGCGGAAGGGCGACAGGGATTCTTGCAAAGTTTCGACAATAATTTTCCTTCACAGCGCTCCCTCAAAACTCTTGGCTATCCAGGTAAACAAGACTATTTCGAATTCCTTCTCAGACGATTTTAGTGGTTTTCAGTACCAAGCCATCCGTTCCAGTAAAAGAGGATAGTGGGCCATTCCTTTCTTGGTTTCAGCCGTGTTGATCTTAACTATGGCGCCCGTCAGTCTTTTAACCCATTTAGAAAAATGCCATAATACTCTTCCTTTGGGCAAGCTCAGCTTTGCCGAAGAGTAATAATTCCGGTTTTCTTTGTTGAATAGCACAGTCGTATTATGACTTAAAGTAGGTTACTTGCATTAGAACGTAGCTTTTCCTGTGATCTGATTAAAGAATTTTAAGTAAATTGGGGGTAGGCCTTTGAACCGAAAGAAACAGAAGCGAAAGTGGAATGTATGTAACTGCGTAACAGGGTATGCAGACTTTTGAGAAGCTCATGCATGTGTGGGAGGGAGGACCTGGGGGTGGGAGCACGGGAGATTAGCTAGGGAGTTAAAACAGCGTCGACAGCAAGACAACAACTTTGTATAAGCATCACGCTTTTTTGTACATTTCTTTGCCGTCACTGTAAGACTACAACGTGAAATTTCCTAATTTCACGTTTTGTGGAGGACATGAACACAAGACAACGACCCTCTTTTTCTTTTCCTTAACTTTGATACAGCACTCCTTTAGCGTTCAGCTCACGAAAAATTCGCCAACATTTGACGAAATGAACGAGATGGAAAAAGCGTAACGAAGTTTGAAGCAGCGACGTTTTCGCTTCCTAAAAGGGACCTTAAGATCCGACGACGACAACAATTTTGCACGTGCATGGTGCATCACGCACGTCACTGCACGACTACGACGTGAAAATGCCTAATTTCACGATGTACAGAGAAAGTATACAAGCGACGACGAAATTTCCCCTCTCTTTCTGAACTTGGATATAGTTCTTAGGAATTCAACTTTAGGATGGTTCGCCTACATTTGACAAAGTTAGTGACTTGGAGTAATCACGATGAAGATTGAAAGAACACGAATTCACTTTTTCAGCAACGTTTTCTCTGCCGTCGCCGTCCTCGGATCTTAAGAGGGAGCTCGACGACGGCAACGGTAGCGAAAACGTTAGTTTTAAAATGAAGTCCCGTTATTTCGATCTTTGTCGCGTTTATTCCAGTTTGCTGAAAATGGCAAGTGTAAGCGAGTTTCCCTGGAGTTGATTTCTGGAGGACCGCACTCAAGTTTAGAAAGAGAAAAAGAGATTCGTCGTCGCTTGTTTACGTCCTCCATAAAACTTGCAATTACGCATTTTCACGTCGTAGTCGTGCAAGGACGGTAAAGAAATGTACAAAAAAGCGTGATGCACGTGCAAAGTCAGTTGTTGTTTTGCGTAATAAACCTATTGCTTTTTTGACGTCCTGGTTGCCGTCGCCGTCGTCGTTGCTAAAGCTCCCTAATAAGGGCCAAGAGGGGGCAGCCTGAGAAAGGGAGAAGAAAGCTCCTGGAAGAAAGCCAGGCGGGAGATGTGAGTTCTAGGAGGGTGGGATGAGAAAGGCGAAAAATGGGAAAAATACGCAAAAATGCTTAATATTTCGCAATCGAAAAAGCGTTAAAAGGAGGAAGCCAAGAAAAACGGGGCCGAAGCACTGAGGGTATACAAAGTACCGTAGCAAAGCACTCGCAAGAACAAAAGTGAGGTTTACATAAGATTACTACCATAAACGGCACTTAATAGTATACTATGGTATTCTCATAAACTGCTTTCCCCAGCCACAAATGAAGCTTGTGTCGTCACCTGTACCATGAGGCTCCATTTTCTTAAGATTTGCTGCTCTGAGAACGATAATTGTAAGCCTGTCCAGGGTGGGGTAGTATGACATTGAGAGGTGGATCTCGCCAAGTTCAGACTGATTCTATTTCAATCACAGAAAGCAAACATAAAAATAATCAAATTAAATGAAATGAAAATTAAGTATAAAAACAAGATGGGGAAAACAAAAAAGTGAACATAGATAAATGTAGAACTAAAAAGAGGTGCAGAAATTCCCGTTCTTTCTAGATGATCGCCCAAAATAATCAGGGATCTTTTACGGAAGATCCGCCTTCATGCGCAAGACCGCTTCCCACTCCATCTATTTATGTTCCCGCCTTTAAATTGACCAATGAGGGCATGTTTTCCTTCCATCAGGGGCACCCAACGGGCAATTTTCGGGAAAATATCTGTTCGGAAGACGATTTGAGATCGAGAATTTTCGGAGCATTTGTTGTAAAATTTCTTGCTTGCCTGCCTCTCCTAGGATTTTCGAACATCTACAAAATGGTATGATTACTCATTTTTAACGGATTTTCACCCTAAAAAAGGCCACCTAGAATTTTCGGGAGCCTTTTCCTGGCTGAAATTTTCGAGAAGGTAAGTTTTTATCCTTATTATTTTCGGATTACTAGATTTTCAGCTAGGAAATCCGAACAGATGAAACGTTTTTAGGGGATAAAAATATGCCTATATCCACCGTTTAAATACTAAAATACGTTCAACAATGCTATGTTAAGTGGTTTTGAACTATATCCTCGTTGGGTGCCCCTGTTCCCTTAGTGTATTGAGCTGTATTGGTTTCGAAGAGTTTCATGCCAAAGCAAACCCGTGAGAAAAGGTTAGAAAAGGAAATACTACGTGTACTGTCGTCTCGTCCTGAGTTTTCTTGAAGTGTTTTTAGCTTATTATACTGACAGGGAACGCCTTGCCCTTTTCAACACGTTAATATAATTAGAGCTTATGTCATTATACCTTATCGGTTTCAAACAATCGTCTCTGTTTGAACGACATCGTATAAATACTTGTGGTTTACTTTGTCTGAATGGAATGGTTAAGAGTCTAAACAAATTCGTTGATCAAGATAGCCCGGCTAGTTGATTGTAGGCCAATGAAACATGAATTTGACTAACGGTGAACAACAGATATTTCGTAATGTACACAACAATTTCAAGCATACTGGAAATGTGCAGAATTTTGAGGTCAAGAACATTTCAAACAGATGTCAGAAAGTGATGATAGCGTTCAATGGACTTCCCTTGGTTAGTCAAACAACCATTGCATGTTTAGTAAAGACTAGATAAATTTAGATGAAGTTACCTCGGGAAATTTTTAATGAATTTGCCCTAGGTAAATCGGTTTTACCTCGGTAAAAGTCTGTAGTGTGACCACAGCTATTATTACAGGGTCCAGAAAATACCACTATTACATTATAGGATTGACGAAATGTAATTTGATGTGGGTACAAAATAGTGCAAAATTATGTATTAAATTGTTGGGAAATGACCTTTTTGTTCTGGTATAAGAGCCTCCCCATTGTCAACGCATTGGTCTTTTTTATGCTATTCGGAGATTAAAATTTATATCAGTGATAAGGTCGTAAGAAGAGATTAAAATGTTTTGACGCGAATTGCCTTACCTCCTCTGTGGCTTGTAGATCTCTCCACAGCTGCATTTTTTTGTTTCTATCCAACTCAATCAACGGAAACAACACTTCCCCAACAATATATTGTTGGCTCGCTCTATACCCGTCATATACTGATAAACGAAGTGTACACCTCTGAAGCTCCGAAAGAGGAAGATTAAAATAGAACATTTCATCAAAGTTTGGTCGACGAGTTTTTCTTTTGCATTTACTCTGTGCCACATTCTTCTCTTCAGGGCACAAAATATGCAGTTTAACAAATGGGTCGCACGTTTTCACGGCTTTATCGCGGCACGAAAGATTTCTTGCCTTAACCACAGTTACCGCTAAACTCTCAGCGGACGCGTCATATTCGAGATTGAACCAAATTCGCCCAATGTTCTCCAAGGGGTAAATTTCATTTTCTTCGCTGTCCTTTTCTTCGGGTGCTGGGCTCGGCTCACGACTGGAAACCGAACGTGATGTTCGACTTTCCAGCCCTTCTTGAGCATCAAAGAACATGTCCTCGGCGCTTGACATGGGTGATAGCGATTCCTCTGAAGAAGTTACTTTACTTGATGCTGTATGACTGTTGAAACGTGACTTTTTAGTCGTCCCTAAACGTTGCTGGATTGATCGGACGGCGAATTGTGGCGGTTGGACAGCGGTTTTGGCTATTTGGGAATACTGTTTGTATTTATCAGCCTTGCGTCGTTTTCTGATTAGGAATATAGTGACGAGCAAAATAACTGATAGTAAACCAAGACCTACTGTTAGCGCCACTGGCAAGACAGGAACTGTGGAAAACGAAATAGAAAATTTTATCGGTATCTAACCGGAAATGAAACTCCATAGAAAGATAATAAACTTAACTTAAGCATTAATCCGGAAGGAAGATAGTATCCACCCTTCAAATCTAATCCTTTAAAGTATAAAAGTGAAAAGCCGGGGGAGAGAGTGTGTATAATGTAACTGCTAAACCAAATACAAAGATCATAAGAATTTTAAGCGAATACCGTAAATCCTCTATTACCCTCTTCCCCTGAAAAGGTGCGGGGGGGAGGGGGGGTTGCTTATTAGAGGGAGGGAGCTTAATAGAGGATTTTACGGAAATCACAAAGTTTAAAACGTAGCCGCGATGTTTAAACAACTTCTCTCAGTGTAGGGAATAGGCACTCTGGGCCGGGTTGTTCAAAGCAGGGTTAAGATAACCCAGGGTTAGTGCGAAATTTGAATTCAGATATGAAAGCTTAAAAGGCAAATTCAGTTTTATTCTTTTTGCTTACAATTTGATGATTGGATGCTCTAAAAAGAATAGAGAAAATTATCCGGGAAAATGCTTTTGAACAAAAGAAAAAGAAACCCAGGTTAAAATTTAACCCTGGGTTAGCGCTAATCAGCCGCCTTCGAACAACTGGGTCCTGATGTTTAAGGTTCTTAAAGTGTTCAATTTATAAACTGATTCGAAAAAGAAACAGTGATCAAGGCAACGTGACAGTTTAAACGATTTTCTTGTCGAGCAGTCAACTCTGTCTTGTTGTTGCCTGTTCAGCCCTAAGGTGGACGAGCAGTGGTCCGCCTTAGAGAGGTATCCGCCTTATATTACGTTAAAATCTAAAAAAAAGGAATGAAGAAAAAAAGCAAGGAGCAAGTCTGGGTATCTCATATCCGTTTTGTAGAGTATAGGGCATAGTTAGTGGAGATCAGGAACGGCTTATCAAACAGCCGGTTCAAATTGCCTTTCGCCCACATTCACTGCCAACTGAAAAGATCAAGGTGTCAGATGAGTCAAGTATGATTTGTGATGTGAAAATTGTGGCAAGGAAAACTGCAAAGCGTCGCCGTGAAAACACTGCCCCAGCGGGAAAGGGGTGTGGATTCAAGTTAGGCTAAATGACCTACAGCTTCCGTTTTTGAACCAAAGAACCAAACAGTTCAAGAGCTAATTAATAAGAGAAGTCAGTGTTTTATTGATGTACAGGAAGGCAGAGAAAATATATATTTTTTCAAACTGGCCACTGTCTCAAGTTTTTCTCATTAGACAGTTAGGGCGAGCAAAGGACTAATTTTAAGGGAGAGGACGACGGGTACGTTATATTAGGGAGTTTAAGATGCCCCTACGGCGACGGCAACGAGAACGTCAAAAAGCAATCGGTTAAGATTAGCAAAACAACAACTCTGCATGTGCATCACGCGTTTTTGTACATTTCTTTGCCGTCACTGCACGACTACGACGTGAATTGCCTAATTTCACGTTTTATCGACAACGTGAACATACGACGACGAATCTCTCTTACTCTTTGTATACCTGGATATTTTTCTTAAGAATTCAACTCTGGGAGAGTTCGCTTACATAAAACATAGTGACCGAGTTGGGAAAATCGCACTAACGTTTCATAGATGGAGGAGTCACTTTTTAAGCGATGTTTTTTGCCGCCGTCGCCGTCGTGGTATCTTAAACTCCCTAATATAGGACTGAGGGGAGGGGGCAGAGGAGAAGGAAAATACTCCTGCACGACGCAACCATTGTTTGTTTAGCAAATCATTAAAAAAAATCTTTAAAAAATTCCCAACGTTAACTTTGATTTTTGTACCAAGAACTTTAATCAGCAACAAAGGCATTTTTAGAGGGAATGAAATCTCGGCGAGGAAACTTAACACAGGGGTGGATCTAGGGGGAGGGTGCAGGGGTGTGCGCAGCCCCTCTCCCCCCTCTGAGATGACCTGCTGTTTTCTAATACAACTGGTATTCTGCAAAAAAAAAACTATGTGGTTTATTGGTGTTGAAGTGGAGCAAGAGACGAGTGCACCCCCTCCTAAAAAAATCCTGGATCCGCCCCTGTAACATACGAAAACAAGAGTCTCTCTTGACGAAAAACAAGGCTTTTAACTGCGGAATAGGCCTCCTAAATACTCCACTATGCTTTTAATATCAAGGCAGAGAAAGGATATATGTAGATTTGTACGTTCTTGGTATTATTGTCGTGAGCCAAGGATACAATCGAATACAAAGAAAGGGAAGCAGTACGTTTGTATGCGTACACCATATGATATGTTTGTTCAGTCTTGTTTTACCCTTTTCTTCTACTCTTTCTCTAACGTTGGTTAAACATCACCATATTCAATTAGAAGTCTTAATAAGATTACATCTGCACTTCCCAGCTGGCTACAAAACTTAGAAGTTGAATCGACGGTGAGAAAAAAATTGCATTTTAAAATGGTAAAAGAAACTCAATAAATTTCAAAAGCAACTAAATCGAGAAATTGAAGTAGAGCTGTTGTACTAAAGGCCCACCAGTCGAATTAAAACAGGATTATTAGTGTGTCTGTTCCAGTTTCCTTTGTATTTCTTTTAGAGAGTTTTGCTGGAGTAATACTGGCTTTAGTAATTAAAGCGGCCTAGAATTAAGAGAGTACATGGACTGAGTGGATTTCGATGCATGTTTTCCGACCTGATTTTTCCAACAACCTTTTAGGAAAAGCAAATATCGGGGGTAAAGCTTTTAAGGTCCTCTCTTGCCTTACTGTGATTGACCGACTGGTGAACGGAAGCTGGGGGATTTGATTTCGAGAGATCGGGTTTAGTTTCTAATGTGTCTCCGAAAAAGAAAAAATAAAGGAAAAATGAAGAAGAAGAAATAGATGAGAGTTCTGAATTATCTATTTCACAGCAAACGTTATAAAGGATAGTATATTATTAAATGCCGTTTAGAGGATTGTTTCATAAATGACCGATTATCGTGACTTCTGGCCAAACTACGCGAAAATGGAAAGTAAATATACTAGTGCTAAAAAGAATAATTATCTATTTTTCAAGACATTTTGACTGCTGCAAACGTCAAGCGATCGTTGTATAATTAGATGTTTTGGCTCAATTGTAGTTAACGAAAGAAAACAGCTTTTAGAAAAGCCCGTCTATTTGTCATAAATCACTGAGACAAACAGCAAAAGCAAATGTAACTTAATCTGACTTCCTAATTCACATCCACGCTACTTTATTCGAATTAAACTCAAGTTGGGTTGATTAATTCAGCCTCAGTAAGGTCATAAAAGTGCATATATGAAAGATTCATTTTTCTTCTCGACAGATAAACTCTTGGCGAATAATTGAATTGTTTATAACTGAGTCTATGGCGGAGTGTAATTAATCGCAAAAAGATTTGAACTTCATTCACGAAAAGTTCATATTATAAAAATTGAATTGTTACATATGTTTTAGTTAACCTAGAATTACCTTCTGATGATTTGACTGAGCATAAGTTAAATATCTAGAGTATATATTTATCGACATTTTTTCACCCAGCTATAAACTGGAATAAACTAAGCGAGCGATTGAGAAGTTATAAGAGCAGTTGTCTGTAAGATTCGAGCTATATTAAAAAGGCGCTGCCACACCATCTCACCGAATTGGCTAAAAATTGGCATGTAGACTTGATTTGAGGTCTTTAATAAGGAATAGGTAACTTTAGGTTCTAATTCCTCCTACTTCGGAAATTATCGACATGGCCGGTTTTTGGGTGCCTCGGACCGGCGCCTTTTTTGTTAATAGAAGCTGCTTTTGCGCCTTCGACTACAACCCTGTCTTCAAAGCTAATCTTCCTTTGCCAATACAGATTGAAAGAACAATCCCTCTTTATTGTATTTTTAGAAACTACTTCGAAATTGATAACGTTTTCGCAACGATCGATTAAACTTTTGGTGGGTATACTTTTTGAATTTTTTACACCCGAAAAATTAACAGAATTTTAAAGGCGTATATCTCTTTTGCCACATCGCATTGAAGCTTGCCAATCTGCCTGAATACTCACTGTTTGTAGTTAAATCGAGTTCGTTAATAAAAAAATTGGGCAAATTTAACGGAGCAGAAACAAAAGTAATGAATGGAAGACTGTTCTAGCGACTTTGTCAATAATCTGTACACCGAATACTCGCCAGGTGTTGCCAAAATTACAATCGATAATAGAGTTTCTGTCATTAAATCTGAGTGATCTGTGTAATAAAATTAGCCTCTGTAATATAATCGATAACTCTGCTGCGAAAAACAGTATAAAAAAAGGCAGATTGTATAAGGAAAAGGAAAATGAATTTGTTATGTTTATGCTATGACCCGTAAACAAAATTCAACCATCACAGTCGAACTGGAATTTTCCTGATTTTCCTCCAGTTCCTTTACCGAAACCAGAGCTTTTAAAATTAACCATAGTAATGAAAATTGAGATGTATTACCTTACTCGACGACAAAGTTGCCAGTTTCCACCTTGATCGAAAAAAAGTAATATTTTCCCACGCATATCGCGGGTCGTCACGTTCCTTGCCTGGCGTTACAACTCACGTGAAACCGTCTGGTTTCAAACAACTGAACTGAAGAATCCGTGAAAATCTTAGCCAGGCAATAAATAATGGAAGTTGATATAAGTTATCATTATTAGTGAGCGAGGATCGATGCGATGATAGTTCCAGCTACATGTGTTTACAGCGTTTGAAGATTTACTCAAAACTCATGAGACATGAGCCATTGAAATAAACATCATTACTTCCGGTTTTAAAAATTGGGAGTTGGCAAAGTAATGAATAGACTCATTCTACCTTGTACACCGTTAACAACGGTTCCGTGTACAATTTTCAGGTATTTTGTCTCAATCACGAAGCCCGTTTTGAGGAGATTCTTGATAAACAGAAAAATTGGTTTGGAAGGGGTTAAGAAGAATGAGGGATGAGCCCGGGACAGCAAAAACCACAGTCACCCCACCGAAGGCCTTTAAAACTGTGCGCAAATGCCTCACCCTAGGGACAATTCCAGATTTTTGTTTCCTTGAAAAAGCTTAAAATCGCTAGACAATGCATGGACAACTCCTGACAGTCCTAATTCAAAATAAAGTAAACAGCAAAGAAAATTCAGTTAGAGACCAGAGTGTTTATCCGATATCGCGAACAATAAAGAGTGATTGAAGATGTGTCCGCAGTTTAAGGTAAAATCATTTACCATGCTCACGGACCTTTCGACGACATAAGTGTACCGATTGACGTAATATCAGTGGTAAAAAACGAACGCTTTTTACTGTAGGACGATGACGTCATCATACAAAAGGCGTCTTCACTCTGGTATCCAGAATTTCAAACAGTCAAAACCTAGTAATTTTCTCTGCTCGTCAAATGAAAAACGCCTCTGAGGGCAAGTAGTGGTAATGTGCTTGTTAGTAAGACGTCCAACATAAGGAGACATTCATAATCAGCTCGGTTAATGCATTGATAAAGGGAAACTTTCTCTTTTACCCTTAGGGACAGAGTTCAAAGGCGCAAAAGATTTTTAGTTCAGCTCTAGCATGTGTTGTCTAGCGATTTGCCTTGAGCTTCTCTAAATTTTCCAGATCAAACAAGCTGTGCCCATCGTACATAATCTTGTCTGGGCTCCCCTTGAAAAATTGCAATTCATCAGATGCCTTCAAGTTCATCCTCCGCCGCGACAACTTTGTGATCTATTTTAATGGGTGGTTTTCTGGAACTATCCTATGGCTTGTCCTTTCTGGTCGTCACTATATTAGCGAACATGTTTCAATTTCTCTCCAGCAAAAGTCTCTATCAAGAGCGTAGCCAGGACATTCCAGATGTGCGGAAAATTTCCAAAACTTACCCTAACATCTTACTCAGTTCTCTCGCAACGTTTCCCCACTACATTTGCTAATTCTGTTAACTAGGTGAGGTTATGCGTGGATGAAATGGCACTTGCAATCGGTGAGAAAATTAGGTTAGACACTTTACCCTCAAGGACGACTCTCACGTTTTGCTGACACTTCAGTAGTAATACTGGCTACCTTGTCACACAGCCAATCAGAATCGCGTATTTCAAACACGTGATCGCTCTCGACCAATCAGAAGGCTGGATTTAATTACCCCAGAAAAGTTGCGTCATACCAAGGGGTACGTCATGTAAGACATCACGAAAAGTTCCCCAACATTCCCCCTTCATGTAATAGCACACCAAATGTCACTTTTAAACTCATTTTATTCTGACGTCATTCCTTATTTTACAAGCGGGACGTGTGTGACCTCCTATTGACGTCACGCCCATTTCGTTTTAAAAAGTTTAAAAAGTCATCAAAAAAATGGCCGGGAAAGCGGTGGTTCGGTGGCCATCGCCGATACTGGCAAGAATTTCTCGCTTTCGGCCGATGAGTCCAGCCAGCCAGGTGGGACTCGAGGCTTACAGGTTCGAATCCTGTCGGGAACCTTTTTTTGTGTGTGTGTGTGTTGACAGAGTGCGACGCACAAAATGTAGATATTTTATTAGATTTGTAAATAAAAAAAAATTAACATATTTTGTTGTAATCTTCGCTTGAACAAATTGTTCATTTCCAATAAGGCATCAGGATAATCGTAGATATTGCGTAATAATGGCAGTTCTGCTGATCAACGTGGGTTTCATAATCTGCTTCTCCATCATTTCCTCACACCATACTTTTTGAAATGCAATCCGTTGTAGCAGTAGTTTGTTGGAAAACGGACCACCATAAGAGAATTATTTCTCAGCCATAGTTGTCTTTGGACAAACACGCACTGGCAAGAATTTCTCGCTTTCGGCCGATGAGTCCAGCCAGCCAGGGTGGGACTCGAGGCTTACAGGTTCGAATCCTGTCGGAAACGTAACTCTTTTGGTTCTTAAATCAACCCCATTCTTGTTCCTAATGAGTGGAAAGTCTATTTATAAAAATAGGAATGAAAGGTGCGATCGCCTGGCAACACATGTCTTCTTGTTTAGCGCTAAAAATCGGATATATAAACAAAACACACACGCACACACATACACAGAGTGGAGCTGAAAACTCTCTATTTCAATTTTGACTCACCATTACGAAAGCGTTTTCTCCGTTCTATCTCGAGGAAACGACTAACTATTGAAATCTCAGCACTTGAGGAGCTTATGGTCGCCGTTAGTCAGTTAATTATGCGGCGTAACAAGCCCAAACTGGAATATAAATTAGTTCATCTCTACAGCTAGACCCAAGGGAGCACCTTGACTTATTATTGTAAAAACACAAACAATTGATAACTTAACAAGGATTAATTAAAACACGCGACAAATAAATTGACAAGACACGAGATACAGTTTTAAAAACTTTATTGAAAACCAGTGACAAAAAGAGTCGAATACACAGAGATTTGAAAGAGATGGAAATTAATCGTCTTCTTCGCCCATAGAGTACTTGTAAGGTCTTACTCGAAATTTCTTATGCCGAGTTCGTTTCCTCTGTTTGCCATGAGCATTATGATCATTCAAATAATTTACAAATTGAATCCGACGCCTTTTGCGCTTCGGGCCTTGTGATGGGGTTTCTACTGTGGGAGGAGGGGTCAGGAAAGCAGGTGGGGTGGAGCTTTCGTTTTCAGGTTTTTGTAAGATAGCCGCTTGTGTTAATTTAGGTGTTACGTTGAAGGGGTTAATGGGAGTGGAGAATGCTGCCGTTGCTGTCGAAGAATCTTGTGTGCTTGATGTTAAGTCTGGAACAGTGCTTTCTTCCGGTCGGGTTCTTGTATTTAACTGTTCTTTAAAAGCCAGGTATCTGTTTTGCAACTGAGAGTATCTCTTAGCTTTTTCATCGTCCCGAAGATCGTTTCGAGAAAGCAAGTCATCCATGTTGCCCTGTATTTCTTGCATAGCTGGAAGAAGTGGGACAGGTGAAAGATTTTGCTGCTTTAGATATTTTAAAAGCTCTTGAGGAATATTTTCTTGAAACCCTGCTTGGTTAAAACCTTCTTCACTGGGCAGGACGTTTGTTCGCAGTCGACAATTATCTTGGGTAGTAGTTTTCAGATCAATCAGCAGATAACCAAAAGGTCTTTTTACAGCCTCCTCGTACTGATTTAAAAAGAAATCAGTTTGCCCGGGATACATTTGCTTGGCAAGAGTCAAGATTTGCAATTTGTCTCGTGGGTTCTTGAATAACACCAAATAATGGCTGTTTAGACTTATGCTGCGACTACCTTTCCCCTGGTGAAATAGATTCTGCACGATATAAATCACGCTTAGATTGCGATGATGAGAACCACGAGTAAAGAGGTTCACAATTCGCTTGTCTTTACTGGGGTCAATCATTTGATCATCAAACACGATCAAATTCCGTTTGTTCACATCAAAATAGGAATCCTGCTCCAAAGCCGTGGGAATTCCCTGGACGAATTCAATGTGTGGCATGGCGACAAGCATTTCTGTATACGCGGGCTGCCATTGTGAATAACACCAAACGATCCTCTCCAGGGGAGGGTAAATGGTCTCTGAAGCTTGTTGCAATAGCGATCGAACCCAGGCCGTTTTTCCGGACCCGGTCATTCCGGCAATCATGGAGGTGAAAGGGTGCTCGAAGCGAAACCGCTGACATTTCTGTGAAAATATTGGAACTGTTTGAAATGGTGTGAGACCAACATTGTGGTGTTTAGACATCACGTGCCTTTGCATATTATCTTTTCTACTAAAGGATTTTTCGCAGACAGAACAGAGCCAACTCATGTCAACTCCTCAGGAGCAAAATGTAGACTGAGAAAGAGGTAGAATGTTGCGCATTTATATAGGTTTTCAGGCCACAAAAATTCTATTGTTTTCCTCCCCTAAAACCACCACTACCACTACCACCACCACATTTCTATTGTTTTTCCTCCTCCTCCTCCTCATTTCTATTGGTTTTCCTCCTCCTCCTCCTCCTCCTCCTCCTCCTCCTCATTCTATTGTTTTCTATCCTTCGCCCACTCGTTTCATTTTTTTCTCCACGAGATTCTATAAAAGACTGCCAACCGGCATCATAAGTTCAGTTTGTCCCAATGTCTCAAGTTGTCAAGAACAATCGTGGTTTTCTTCAACTCTTAGCTGTTTGTCCAGCTCATCAGCGACAGTTTCTTTTACGGACAGCCAGTCCACAACAACTACATGCATTAGTCCAAGTCTTATACAATGTACTTAAGGAATACATTCTTATCCCCGAAGAAAATAAGCGGAACGTGTTGCCATATAAGGATGCTCTAGTAAACCTAGCAGAAACAAATGTACCTTACAAAACAAAGAAGCGAATCCTTGTACAAGAGGGTGATGGTTTTATTCAAGACCTATTGGTACCTGCTGTTACAAGTCTAGGATTTTTGATGCTATAAAAGAGGAAACGAAACTATACGTTACTCATTGAAGCTACGGTCTGTCACGGGTACTCATCAAAATGAAGAGAAAGATAGATTTGGTTGAAGAAGAACACGAGAGTGAACATGAAGAAAGCGAAAGTTCTGGTGATGAAAGCGAGGATGAAGAACCAAGAATAAAAGATGTTTTGAGTCATCTTTCCCCAGCAGTGTCGGAAAAGCGTGCTTCTGATTTGCTGCATAGTATGGCCGCGTCCAAAGATATTCTTTTCTGGACTCCCAGCGGACAATTACTACGAAATAAACGCACTATTCCCGTCACAAACATCGCCGAGCTAGTTGAGTATGTGTTACTCCCCCATAACAGTGAGGTTACCAAGCCTCGTGCGCTGAATACGTTTCTAGATGGACTTGCAGAGTTAGGAATGGATAAAGGTTTAATCAAGAACAAAAAGTTGTTAAGTGATTTAATAGAAAAGGAAAAAGGCTACCGAAATGTAGAAAATACTTCTGATAATGAGAGCAATAATGAGGAGAGTTCATCGGATATTGAAAATCAGGAGGAGGAGGAGGAGGAAGTGGCTTCTGAGAATGGCGTTGAAACTGAAGGCACTCAAGAGAGCGACAACGACACTGAAAACGATAGTGAGGAAACAGAAAGTAGTAGCCCTGAAACGTCCACCACTTTTCACTCTAAAAGTCCCTGTGAACATTGCGAAAACTCTAATGTGTACTCCACATTGATCATGAAATGTCCTAAATGCTTTTGGCACGATAACTACAAGATTTGTCCTATATGCGATCACCAGATTCCCGAGGAGAGAAAATACATCAAAGAGGGCTTTCTTCGGTGTCACGATTGTGGATTAATTTTCCACAAAAACGCCAAGACGTTAGAAACCAATTTTTATTCACCTTCTAAAGAGGAGAACGAAGAAGATGATTAATTTCCATCTCTTTCAAATCGCTGTGTATTCGACTCTTTTTGTCACTGGTTTTCAATAAAGTTTTTAAAACTGTATCTCGTGTCTTGTCAATTTATTTGTCGCGTGTTTTAATTAATCCTTGTTAAGTTATCAATTGTTTGTGTTTTTACAATAATAAGTCAAGGTGCTCCCTTGGGTCTAGCTGTAGAGATGAACTAATTTATATTCCAGTTTGGGCTTGTTACGCCGCATAATTAACTGACTAACGGCGACCATAAGCTCCTCAAGTGCTGAGATTTCAATAGTTAGTCGTTTCCTCGAGATAGAACGGAGAAAACGCTTTCGTAATGGTGAGTCAAAATTGAAATAGAGAGTTTTCAGCTCCACTCTGTGTATGTGTGTGCGTGTGTGTTTTGTTTATATATCCGATTTTTAGCGCTAAACAAGAAGACATGTGTTGCCAGGCGATCGCACCTTTCATTCCTATTTTTATAAATAGACTTTCCACTCATTAGGAACAAGAATGGAGTTGATTTAAGAACCAAAAGAGTTACGTTTCCGACAGGATTCGAACCTGTAAGCCTCGAGTCCCACCCTGGCTGGCTGGACTCATCGGCCGAAAGCGAGAAATTCTTGCCAGTGCGTGTTTGTCCAAAGACAACTATGGCTGAGAAATAATTCTCTTATGGTGGTCCGTTTTCCAACAAACTACTGCTACAACGGATTGCATTTCAAAAAGTATGGTGTGAGGAAATGATGGAGAAGCAGATTATGAAACCCACGTTGATCAGCAGAACTGCCATTATTACGCAATATCTACGATTATCCTGATGCCTTATTGGAAATGAACAATTTGTTCAAGCGAAGATTACAACAAAATATGTTAATTTTTTTTTATTTACAAATCTAATAAAATATCTACATTTTGTGCGTCGCACTCTGTCAACACACACACACACAAAAAAAGGTTCCCGACAGGATTCGAACCTGTAAGCCTCGAGTCCCACCTGGCTGGCTGGACTCATCGGCCGAAAGCGAGAAATTCTTGCCAGTATCGGCGATGGCCACCGAACCACCGCTTTCCCGGCCATTTTTTTGATGACTTTTTAAACTTTTTAAAACGAAATGGGCGTGACGTCAATAGGAGGTCACACACGTCCCGCTTGTAAAATAAGGAATGACGTCAGAATAAAATGAGTTTAAAAGTGACATTTGGTGTGCTATTACATGAAGGGGGAATGTTGGGGAACTTTTCGTGATGTCTTACATGACGTACCCCTTGGTATGACGCAACTTTTCTGGGGTAATTAAATCCAGCCTTCTGATTGGTCGAGAGCGATCACGTGTTTGAAATACGCGATTCTGATTGGCTGTGTGACAAGGTAGCCAGTATTACTACTCACTTTCTACCTTAGAAGAGATAAGTGAAGCTTTGCCTTCCCCACTCCGTGTAAAAAAATGTCGTTCGGCTGTTCAAACTACTTTTAGAAGACAACAAACTTCCCAACTTTAATTTTTAATAAAGGTATAAGGGTAGGAATCCAAATTGTTTTGGAGTATTTCACTGATTTTAACTCGATGATTGTAAAGTAGTGTCTAGTGAGTACGGGGGCTAATGACCCATCGTAAAAATCTGAAATTGAAAACAAAAATCTTGTATAACCGAGTAGTACACAATTTTAGTTATTTTATTGAGTTGTGAAAAATCACAAATTTGTTTCTTCTTGAATGTGTTATCTCTCATCCATTCAGTCTTTCCGATATGCCCGTCGGATAGCGGAAGTTAACGTAAATGATCGATTACCTGAAAAGAAGCTACCATCCTAACTTTCCACCTTCGGGTCTTTTCCCTAGCCATAATTTTTTTCCCTCAAGGACTTTTTCTCTGTTTTACATAATAATTGGTCTTGCATTCAGCTTATTGATTTTGAGAGCCTAGTCCTATGCCGTATTCTGATGCGATCTACTTTATGTAGCTTTCCCCCCATCTAACAGCTCCTTACTGAACAAAAACGGCTTTAATTGAGTCTATTCAAAGAACTAGCCAATATTTTTGCAGGGGTAAGCACAATGTTCCTAATTCCCCCTAGTCCCCTTCGTAGACGCTTTCATGTGCATCAGGTGTTAAATTTTCTTTTCATAAGCTACAATGCTCATAATCGCGCATTCTGATGTCATTTATGCTTAAAAAATTAAAAATTAGTTTATCGAAGTAAGAGTGAATTAAAGGTGTCATGAGGCGTTTGTGATTTCATGAACTATTTGACGCGGTCCTTTTCTTACGGCTTATGTCCGTTGGTGAAATCGCTACTTGGGTTTTCTTGGATTGAAAAGGGCGGGCTCTTTCTAAACGTGGCGTTGTTTATGGGACCTTAGTATTCAGAACAGAATCAGTCGATGGCAAACAACGAAAAGGCTTTTATGTGGTAAGTTACAGTGATGAACCTTGCCTCGAGATGGTCATATTTTTGTACATACCTTCATGCAATTCAGTGTTGGTCTGAAAATTTTTTGTTATGGATGGGGGAAGGGTGGGGGGGGGGGGGGGAGAGATCAGAACATGTACCTCGTGTTGTTTACGAGACATTAAAGTAATGAAAACTGTTAAACAGTCTTCTACAAATCAAAATAGTTGCAAATGCTTACGGGAGGCCCTAACCATATGATGATAAGAAGGGCTATATTTGGAAAGGTGCATGGTCGTGGAGTTAAGGAGATTTGACTAATCAACCAATTTCCCGCTAAACATAAGGGCGTGGCCAGTGGCCCCAAAATTGTGTTCGCTCGCCCCGGGCTGGCTCGACTTTTGGGATACGGTTATGGGGTTATAAACAATCAGTTCATCATCTATATAGCCTACTCGCCCCACGTGACTGCATTTCGCTTTTCAGAGACCCATCAGTTACTGTATGACCCTCTCCGATCAGATTTTATGTCCGTGGTACTGGTGGTGAGGTCAGTCTACAAGCAGAGTCGTGAAAAACACCGCCACTTGAGCCTTTACGTTCAAAACATTCCTGGCTATCGGGAAAAAAAGAAGGAGCTTTTAAAAATACTAAATAAAATGTCATTTCAAATATCACTTTGTCACCGTTCGAAAATTATTGTGAATCAGACCGAATGAAAGTTCAAAGAGGGGGAGGGGGGAGGGGGGTTGGTAGTTCTAAACAGTTCCAGTTAGCTAGAAAATTAAAAGTTACGAAAAAATAGTGGGCGAACTGCAGAATACATGCAAGAATGAGAAAGAAAATAGAAAACAACTTCCTGTTCAAATTCGGGGGAAACGTTTAATAGCGTCAAGAAGACTGAACTTGATTGAGGTTGTTCATTTCAGTTCCGTTCCAGCGTGCAGTTCGTTGTCCTCCTAAAAATAGCTTCGTCTCCCACCGATCACTCCATGTCATATTTTGCGGACTTGTTATTCAGTAATGACGGTACGATCAGGTAATTTGACTTGATGAGTTCTTTAATTTCATTTCATGTACTAGTTTTATATCTTACGCTGGAAAGATCTGCCAAACAGTGTACATTAGCAAAGGTAGGTTCCTGTTTACACGTGTAATTATCGAATACCATACAATTTGCATAAAGCTACAGTGCACGGTTGGTTTTTCTAGCCTTTTGATTAAAATTGACAACGTTTGCGTTATCTTTGCCTAAGAAAATATGTAATTTGTAGCTGTATACAGCGAAATACTACAGAGAAAATAGTATCTGTGCAGTACACGAGCGGCTCCCGATTGGTCTGGGAAATCGAAGAGCGAACTTGAGCTAGTACCGTGTGTAACAAAATTTATAATTTTCATTTTAGCGCATATTTCAAGCTCTTCGCAAGATCAGAATCAAAAGATCATCTGTTTACATTTCAAGGGAGGGTTTTTTAAGCGATAGATACGGTTTAAGAGGCACGATCAATTTTTAAAGAATTTTCTTTTCAAATATTCATCGAATTTTGTTTTGAAGTTTTAGCGGCCAAGTGGCTGAACCACTGCGCATTCATGCAATCATATTTCTGTTCCGTTGCATGTGCCCAATTATTTTATTCAACAATCTAACTTAGCTATAAACAAACTATGTTTAGTTAAAATGGCTTAGTCTAAATCGATGTGGCATGGGTGATATTGGCCTTCCAATTTCTACCAAATTTGTGTACCGTTAAAGTACCGAAAAAGTGCTGTGAGAAGTTATAGCCGTTCGTAGCTCAGGCTTAACCATTTTCAGATAAGAGTAGGTAAATGAAAGGAGGAAGGATAGTTCTTTGCAACTGTATGAGTCACGATTAAGTTATTTTAATGATAAGGCTAGAATTAATTACTGTAAATCTCCTTCAGTTCACCAACATGGCGGCCGCTCGAGGCCTCGTCAAAACTGTCATTCCTGTATCTTTGAAACCAACGAGAATTCGAACCTTAGAATATGCATTCAGTATTTAGGACACCATTCTAAGACTACATGCCAAAAATCAGCCAAATCGATGAGGTACCGTGTCAGGCCGAAGTTCGAATTTTACAGAAAATCACTCATAAAAAGCTGATAGTAACTGAAAACTGTCATATTTATTTTCTCCTACTGGTGAATAAATTACGATATTTTTTATTTAAACTCTCTCCATCAGCTGAGGGAAAGCAAAAGTAAAGGGAAAAAGTGTGAAGCAAATTCAGCGAAAATGAGGAGAGTTCTCTTCGTTTGTCTTTTTACTTGTGAATCTGAAAGAAGGCGAATGAAAATTTTTGTCACGCTCGAGGCTGCTTTTAAGTAGACCTTAAAATATCGAAGTAAATAAATGGGGAATCTCGCCGAATTTAGAGCCGAAAAGTTTGTCTTAAATTTATAATAAATTATATTTGGGCAGACTGTATATATGCGTTTGTTTCTTGTTGGCCCACCATAAACTAGCTGTCGGAGTCTTTTAGTCTAACTCTTGGCCGTATTTTTATCACTTAATCTCCGCAATGGTAGACATAACTTAGGTATCAGGAAGAAAAACATAATTCACTTTGTATAATGTATACGGTCGTAAAGAATTAATACTTACATTTAGCTGTCGAAGAGCGGTGTGTTTCAGAAGCCGTATCAAAGGTGGTTGAGTTATCAGAAAGGTTTCGATTCTCATAGAATCTTCTCACCATTCTTGTGAGAAGGGTCGAGAAAATCTTTCCTAGTTAACATGGAGCAGTTTACGTTCAAGTTATGACACGCTTGGCTCGATGTCTCGGATAATAAAAAAGGCTCTCAGTGAATCGATTGTTAGGCATATAATTACATTCAAACCAATCTGCAATTTAAATTTATCTCAGTTTCCACGTTGCAGCTGGTTCAACTCTCTTTGAATATTTATTCGATCAGTTCATAAAACTTACTATCTTTTAATCAACAGTTTCTCTCATTTCCAACTGCTCGTCAAATTAAACTCCTATTTGGTTAAAAAATGTTTCAGAAGTTAATAAAATTTTGCTTTATAGTGTAAAAGTTAAAACGCTGCCGAAATACTGTCGAACTGTTCTCATCAAGTTCATTCTTTGCACCGGCAGAGGAACCCTTGCACTCTTGTTTTGGTCTTAAACTTGCCCCAGATTTAAATCAAGTTTTTTAATTTCGACAATCAGAATTAGTTTTACTTTTTTAGAAAAAAGATTATCAGTATTGCACGTCCTTAAATTTACGCCGTAAAGAATTAGAATGGTGAGTATATTTTCTAAGTTTAGAATTTTGAAACGTAAATATATCTTTTTCTTAACTTGCGCATAATCGTTTTAAAAACTTGTATATGTGTTTCCTTATCCGTGAAAGAACATCTTGAAACCTAATATCGGATCTCAATTTTAGTCGAGACGAAACCTTTAAGAATACTGCCAATGATTGTTTCTTGTTATAAGCCAGCTAGCAAAGAAAACTTCTCATCACTCGTAAAAGTCATAATAAGCGAATATTTTATAGCGGCGAGCGACATGTGTCATACGTGAAAACAAGAAAACGCGCAGAGGCAGGCGAGGTAAGTGGGGAGTTTGGTGAGAATGTAGCAAGTGACTTCGACTCCTGCATGATTGTTGTAGTAGTAACTGAAAAAGCATATCACAGTGATTTTGGCCCATTCAGGGGTTCTATTGAATTTTATTCAGGCAAATTAGATGTATATTTCTTTAACGGCAGCAAATTCACACTGACGACAATTCTACTTCAAGGATAACGAAGTGGATCTCCCTTTCGCTGGTTAACTCTTGTTGGTTGTTATAGCAACAAAGGTATACCATAAACGTTTGGCCTACAGGAGATTTCTTGAACTTTATTCAGACAAATTTACCCTTTCGTCGTTTTCATTCTACATGGGACGATGCATATTTTCCTTCCTGGACCCATTTAGCTTTCAGTCCAAGCTAATAAGTTGGTAAGCAACAACGCCAGCAAGGATAGATCTTTCCACCAATACTTCATTTTGGATATTCTGATCAATCCTGACAGGGTTACATACAAATAACCAATAATATTTTGGGGAAAAATCCATTAAAAATTTTGCTGTTTACCTACTACTCTTTGCAGTTTAAATTTGCTCCTTTCCTAAAAAGTTAGCTAGCCACAATTCCATGCAAAAGACTAAGACGATAAAGCGGGTAACAACTGAAGCATATGGAAAGGAAAGGCAAAGGAGAAAATGAGAGCGAGAAAGAAAGATCGAATAGATTCGCAAAAAAAAGTAAATAAATAAAAGAGAAATTCCAAATATTGGCTTATGAGCATGCGTGAAAAACAAAAAAACGTTGCTTAATTACATCCGATTAGTCGGAAGATATGCCCTTACTGTTGCAAAACTCATTTTAAGCCATTCCCATGCCAATAAGCCGAGAACCAGACCAAGAAAAAGGAATTGGTGAAAAACGCGGTTTTTTTCCCTACTTTCTGGCCGTCACCGAAGGGTTTAATTCATAGGTCTTTAACGCAACATTTCACACTGAAGACAATTCTAACAAAGGGTTTATGAAGTGGACTTCACTCTTGCTGTAGTTAACTCTTGCCTATCTGTACGTGGTTCTTCGCATAGCAAATTACACATGCTTTTTATTTCCTTACATCTTGCTGTTTAGAGAACATGATTCTCCACATCTTTTTTTTCGCGTGATAAAGCGCTCTTTGTCAATAAAGACTAAATGTCGCTAAACCTGACTTTCGTGAAAATGCTAAAGCAAGGTCCTAAGTGTGATATCACAGTCTGTAAGTAGACTCCATATAAACTTGACTTACGTAATTAGACGGTATTCTACAAGCCTTTAACTTACCTCTTTAGAGGCAGAAGAAAACCTTTTCTGGTCAACGTTTCATCTTTAATAAGAGAATATGACAGCTTGACAGTCGTATTTATTGCACGACAAATGCGTTTAATCAGCCAATAAGAAGTCATGGAAATTTTCATGATGTTTGCTTGTTATTAAAAATGCGAACCCGCTGTGTTTGGCCCCAGTGTTGTTTTTTAATCATCCCGTGGAGACCAAGTAATGTTAACGAGATTTTAGAGCGGAAATAATTCAAGATTTCCTTGACATTAGCGGTAGCACTGTAAAAGTGGCTCACTCGTTCTTCGTTAGAGAAACTTCTGCTGAAATAAGGATGAAGTGTCCGCGCATGTCCGAGTCACCAACAGTGTTCTCTCACCGTTAAATTTTTGATTTTGTAGATACCTTTCAATACATATTTAACGTGAAAAGCAGCTATTTGTATTGCCTTCTTTATTATAATTTTTTTCGATTACACTGACACATTAATAAGTACGATCTTACAATATTCAGACATATAATACATACATTAATAAAAGTGAGCTTCCTAAACGCCGTCAAGGCAAGAGAACGTAAACGTCAAAAAGCGAGAGGTTTCATAAGCAAAACAACAATTCAGTAAGTGTATCATTCATTTTGGTACATTCCCTTGTGGTTACAACACACTCACGACTTCCAAACTCAACCTCCAACTTTCAAGATTCGCGGCTTAGGACCTAAATACAAGACGGCGAGGATTTTTTCGTTATTTCTCTTTTTTTTTTTTTAACTTGGATGAAAGACTGAGGTGGAATAACAGCGTTGAAGATTAAAACAACAAGAATTCTCTTTTAAAATGACGTTTTCGCTGCCATCACCGTCGAAGTTGCTGAAGCTTTCTCTCTCAGCGAAACGTCCCCTTTGATTTAAAACTTTAATGGAGCCCTGCTAGCCAGCAAAAATATGCAGCCACTCAAGCAAGGCCTAGCCAAACCAAAATACCTACCAAGGCAACATTCGATGATCAGGAAACAAAAATTTAGCACTTTCTTGCATAGCTACTTTTTTTAAAAAAAATTCACAGCCTCTTCAGCACATACAAGTTAATTGGTTCGTCTTATTATAGCTAAGGCCCTGCAGTGATAACGTGAGATGAGGATTAAAGTTATTTAGCTTAGTAGGCTATGCAACAACATACTTGAAACTCCTCAGTGAATGTAAAGGTTAAAAAAAATAAATAATAAATAATAATAATATAACAACTACTCTCCAAGCCTCCTCCCGACCACCATCAACCCTCACGACCTCACCCATTTGTATTTCACAATTTCGTGGAAACTAAAAGATAAAACAAAACGAAATGATAAAAATAACATGTATTTGTGTTTTTTAGAATATGTACAATTTCCATTTTAGTGAAAATGGCATTTACCGTTCAGTGAAATAAGATTTCATATCAATGCTGTACATTTGTCCATTTTTGGTATAAACTGGTCCCTAAGTATTAAATGAGCAACCGTTATAAAAGCGCTGTCAATGAGATTCCCCTTTTTCCTTGGTAAAATGGTAATGCGTGCATACAGAGGCGAGCTATAGTGGAGGTCAAAAGAAACTTGAGCTGCTCCAGGAAATCTCTTCACATACGTCTCTTCTCTGAATGTAATTGTAATAGAAAACATTGACTCGACTTCGGTTTATATAACTTGACCAAGCAATCTGTGTTAGCAAATCCCTTCTACGTATCCATCTTGCTAAAAATTCAACATTTTTTTGGTCGGGAGAAGAGAGTTGATAGTTTTACTGATATCAAATAAAGTCCCCCAGCACTTCTGACCTCCACATTCTAACCTAACCGAAAACCTAATCTCTCCGTAACCAGTCTGTATTTTTGGCCATACAAAAAGGCAGCCAGCCGAGGATGGAAAAAAAAAAAAAAATGATAAAAATGGAAATTTTCATTGTTGCAGTGACAAAATTAGAGAAGATATTTAATGCATTTTTGAACATATCATTTTGAAGAAACTCGTGAGCTGAAAAACGTGCCTGTTGTAATGTGGGATAAATTTTGCTTATAACTCGTATTTCAGTCTGCATCGATCTGCAGAGAATGCAATTTTTCATCCACTATTTGAAATCGCAGTTCAAAAGAAAGAAATTGCAGTTAAAAAGTCTTTCTAATCATATCATGATCAGTCGATACCCTAGTCATGACTCCTTCAGTCTTCAGGAAATGAGTTCATGTACAAGCCGCCTGTAGGTCAGTGTTGTGTCATCTGCAGGGGCGGATCCAGGATTTTTTTAGGAGGGGGTGCACTCGTCTCTTGCTCTACTTCAACACCAATAAACCACATAGTTTTTTTTTTTGGCAGAATACCAGTTGTATTAGAAAACCGCACGTCATCTCAGGGGGTGTGGGGGGGGGTTGCGCACCCCCTGCACCCTCCCCCTAGATCTGCCCCTGTACATGTATGAGACTGTTTTATGGCCCTATCACTTCTTTGATTAGCAATTTCGAGGTTTTTCAAATTCATCCCCCAAGATAGTCAATTCAACGCAGCCCTGTCTCAAACGCAACCTTTGTAATGGCTAATTCTTTTTAATTATTTTTTCTAATTTCTTTTTATCAGGGGCGTAGCCAGTTTTTCGACTAGTTGTAGGCCTGGCTGACTTTCATTTCCTTATTTCCTGAAAACTGCACACGTGACTAGTACGTACTGACCTCACCAATACTTTGAGCTCTTAAGCTTTTTCGCTCACCCCAACAACGCATAATTTATTACAAGCAGTAGAGTGATCAAACCAAAAATTTGTAGGCCCGGGCCTACAGGTCTATGGGCTGGCTACGCCCCTGGTATTTTTTCATTGTTAAACTTCGCATGTTATGCTGTTGACTCTCTCTCTAAGACGAACACCTTTTGAACCTTCGGTACTGTCTCTAAGTGCCCGTCCTAGACAGATGTCCTTCTTTTTAAGAGTCAAATAAAGGGAGTAAAGATATATAGAGTCCGTCAAAAAGAGGCTTGATAAATGAAATTAGCCAGTATCAGGAACCCACAACCACGAGCGTACAACTCCCATCCTTAATCTATGCAACCGCGTTTTACAGATAAAGTTATTTTTAGCGTAATTTTTGAGCACTTTTTCCCGCGAAAATGAAAACACCGTTCCATATACGAATATTCAAAATTCGCGGGAAAATCTTTCTAAAGCTAAACTGGTCTGTGAAAACGCCGTTGCTTAGGAACAAGGGAGTTGTCCGCTCCTGGTCGTCAGTGGGCTCCTATGAAATGTTCACGAATAATCCGAACCCATAATTATAAATATAACGCATGCCACTGCTCAACAGTTTTCATAGGTGACATGATCATTCGACCCCAGTGGTTTCTTTCGCTATCAGACTCATAGATACTGGGTCCCAGGATGGCGCGGCCTACTGTATTCTTACTCCTCATTTTTCCCCGACCGACGAGGGTCAGCACCAGGCTCGTGTGTCTGAGCTGTTGAAGAGAGACTTGGAAAGAGAGTGTAGCGTTGAAGACTGGGTTTCTTTCACCGTCTGTTGCAGGTGTACGTTTTGTTTTGACTTTGTTTCCTGAGCAAACTTCTGTGACTTTCACGAAGTATTCTACAAAAAATGACATTTTCAAGAGCCTAGATTTTGAAATGCACATCATTGTGAAAACGAGCGAAGAGTATTTTAAAAACTGTTTCGATGTCAATTTACTGTTTTGAATTTAAACATGAGAACTTTAAAGGGAAAACTAGAGCTGAAAAACTTAATAGTTCTTATTAGGGGAGGATCAATCGACCCTGGTGTTGACGCAGTGACTGATAAAAGTGAATTCAGCCCATGGAAATAAATTTTCGGCAATGAGGAATTTTCAAGTTAATGGACATAAAGTGTGAATAAATATATTACTATTCAGTCAAGAAGGACAGTTTTTTACATGTTGAGTACTTCTCCCCCTATACTGTATGTCTTTTATTCAAGCAGTTCCGGTATTTCTGCTTGACTAACTGAAAATCTATATTTTTCTCAGTACATCTTTCTTTTAGTGAAATAGACGGTCATAAAACGATCACTAACCTCTACATGTTTGGCCATCAAAGTTCAAGAGATCTTTAGCTTTGGCGATTCCTATTGTGATGGTGTTAAATCCTGGGTTGTAGTTTAGCGACACTAGTATCTCACCACGTGTGTGACCGTAAGGCTAACGAAGAGAAAACAAAAACCATGCTGAGTAAGTGTAAGCAGAGTTATGAAGAGCAGAAACTGGGAAAACAAATTAATTAACTATTCTTATAGCAAGTGTGAGCAAAGTTAGAGGAGACAGCGTGGCTGAGCGATTGGAACGCAGGACTTGCAATTCAGAAAACGGAGGTCGCGAGTACAAATCCTCGACCACTCTTGTAAAAAGCCAACTGGTTTGCCCGCTCGGCCAGCTGAGATAAATTTATTATTATTATTATTATTATTATTATTATTAGTCGTCGTAGTCGTCGTCGTCGTCGTAGCAATAGCAGTAGCAGCAGCAGTAGCAGCAGCAGCAGTAGTAGCAGCAGCAGCGGCAGCGGCAGCAGCGGCAGCGGCAGTGGCAGTGGCAGTGGCAGTGGCAGTGGCAGTGGCAGTGACAGTGGCAGTGGCAGTGGCAGTGGCAGTGACAGTGGCAGTGGCAGTGGCAGTGGCAGTAGCAGTGGTAGTGGTAGTGGTAGTAGTAGTAGTAGTAGTAGTAGTAGTAGTAGCAGTAGTAGTAGTAGTAGTAGAGTAGCAGCACTAGTAGTGGTAGTAGTACAGAAGACTGACCCTGAAAGCCGGCGGAAATCAAAGATGAAAACAACGGTGCCGCAGTTTATGTTGGGAGCTCCCGGGACCCGGGATTTGACCAAAATACAGTGTTGGATTCGGCAGACGTTAACGGGATACGGGATTTGATTGCTACCCGGGAAGTGGGATTCGCCAAAATTTGGGCACAGGCGCGGGATTGGGATAGCGATGACAAAGGTAAACAGTAACTACAACACTGAGACAACCGAGATTTCATCGTGGCTTTTAATTTTACCTGTGAGTTGAGCTTCAGATTTCTTTCGGTGATCTTTTCGTCTAGGGCCCCAGCTTTTCCCAGTCCTTTCAAGGAGTACAACACGTGACCTATCGGCGTGAGTTTGTGTCGCCTTTTATGGTCATAAACAGTAAACCTCAAAGTTTTGTTGTTCAATTCAAAGGAAGAGAGCTTAAACGCAAAATGTTCATCAAACTTTGGATCCTGAATCCCAAACTGGGTGTAGCTCTCTACAACTGGCTTTTCCTCAGGCAGTAAACAGACTTCTACCATCGGATCACATTTTATGATCCCACCATGAGAAGCAACGCCTGGCTCGGTTACCAAGTGCCTGACCGGCAGCCTTTGTGCGCCTATCAAATGGACATTCAACTGTTCTTCGTATTTTTCGTAACGAACCTCGAACATCAGTGACCCCAGTGGGGGAGGCTCGGGAGCTGAAACGGCCAAGTCATCAATGATGTCTGGATTAGAATAAATGGCAGCGTCTATTTCTTTAATGGCAATCTTGTTATTGGAATGGTTTGAGTCACGTCGTTCATCAGGATCATAGCGCTTGGGGATTTCAAACTCACAGGCATCTAGGAAAAAAAATTAATTTACGATTTGAAGAAGGCCGTTCAACCATCAAACCTTAAGATTCTCTTAAAATAAAACAAAAACAGGATGCGAAAGAGCCATTAGGGTGATATTCGACAAGAAGATCTATGCTACTGAACTAATGAAACCTTAGCGTAGAAAAGAGAACACTTATTGTAGGCAAGCTTACTAATTCTTTCTTTCAGGGTCACTTTTAAGTCACGTAATTTCCGACGGCTCACCTGACAATTTGTCTCAATGTAGGAAGAACGTTAGAGACCCCGGGCAACCGCTGTTGTTAGTTGGCGCCAGATGTTGAACCTATTTGCCCTCCCCAGGGGCCCTCCCTTATTCCTCTCATCAAACTGATGTCTTCCTTTGCGATAACTAGCGAAGGAAGATCTCTTAAAACTGTGTATAAGGTCAAGGGCATAAAAGAATGGACTGAAATTGCGGCTATTTTTAGCTGGTACTTGTTAGGTCGTGGGTGTAGTGTGTAGCAGACGTTAGCGGTCTCCATGACATCATGACACAGGTGCGCGATTTGGGGAAGGAAGAAAAGATCTTTATCATTCTAGGAAGAAATTACGAACTGTCGCAATAGTATTAAATCGTCGTAAAGGCGGTCATTTTAAAGTCGTTATTAACTAAAAGAGTATTGTTCGTAAAGGGAAAAAAACACAAAAAAGCTATAGAATAAAACGTCGACAGCTGTTTAAAAATAAATTTGAAGTTTAAGATAAAAAGGAACAGTTATTAGCATTAAAACAGTTTAATTTGCTTTCTTTAGAATCGTTTTTTCATTTTATCTGTAAATCGTCCTCCGTCCAATAGCTTACGCTTTGAAAAGAGAACGCTGAGTCAACAAGCATAAAATGTAAAATGCCTGTTCATCTCTAAGATTAAATGAGGAGTTTCAATTCAATAAAACTTGATAAGCGATATTGAGTGAAATTCGTTTGTATAGCATTCTACAAAATTTATTTTTCTGACAGGATGATATATTTTTGGCTAAAATGCACAATTCTAGCTTGAAATAAGGCTTGACATATTGTGTTCATCACAATCGGATACCTACAACATTTTGCTACAGCGTATATCATCAGAATATTAACATGATACAAAAATCAGTTAACATTTTATATTCCCTAAAGAGCGAGTAATACAGTCAGCTCCTTTTAAAGCGGACACTATAGGGACCTCCAGTTGGTGTCCTCATTCGTGAGAGTCCGTAGCAGCGGGCCGAGTTTTTTTCAGTCAAAGTCTGTAATATATTTTTGCCCGGGATTTAGCCGCTGTCCGTATTATTAGCGGGGTGTCCGCGAGGCGAGAGGTGACTATACTAGTGTTCCCGAAGAAGTATTAAAATTACCTTTAAGGGAAAAAAAGCGTTAAAAGAGAACAATTTTTCTATTAACCTTTGGCTGGAAGTTTGACAGGCTTCTTGTTTCTAATGTTGCGGATTGAAGGAACGTGTACATGTGAAATGTCGTTTCCCATAATCAAGCAGTAAAAACTCAAGCGCACTTTGCTTTCCACTTGCTATGCTCAGGGAGTTAATGTTAAGAAGCTCTGAAGATAAACGTCTTCAAAACCTGTGAAGAAATCAGAATACGTGATCTTTACTCGGCTAACATACGTGAACCCAACCAGCCTAATTAAAAACGACGTATGACATTTCTCACATAAATTTAGAGTATCACGGCAACAAAAACCTAATTTCAATTTCAATACTTTTTTATCAGGATGCTTTAAATACAATTTTTTTGTAGAAATTTTAGTGAAAATCTATTATTAGAAAATTAAGTATGATTTTAGCTCTAAAATAACCCACGCCTTAGCTTTTTCGGAAGATGTTTGCATTGCGAAAAGGTTGTCGTTTTTATATACTAATTTGAGAACATTGCACACAGAGGTTAAAACAAATATTGTCAACGTGTTTACACTGAGATAGTTATCAACTTTCATTAATTCTAAAATGTCATTTTCTCGATACGTGTGGAAATTATAACGGGCTTGTATACAACGATATTTAAGACATTTTATCCAGATAAGGTTGATAATGGAGAGAATCCAGAGCTATTTAAATTGTAACATAAAATCTATCATATTGTCCAACGAAGTAAAGAATGATTAAACGGCTCGATTTGTAGTTCTATATTTTTTGGCTCTCCTTTTCCTGTATTTGTAAATGTAGTCAATATATCACGAACTCAAAGCATAATTATATTATTTGTCAACGAAGGTTTTGCGAGCTATGGTTCAATTTATGCCACCCTCTAGCTATAACTGGGGGCGTTAAACGAATCAATGTTTCAGGTCTTTAAGATCATGGCTATGAAGCATGGCTTAATGGCTATTTTAGTCATAACTGACTCCGTATTCAAACGTTTGTTTGATTTTGGATTTCATACGCTTTTTGACAGGTAGCCTTGCAATCTTATTCCCAGTTTTCTCTCTCCTACCCGTCCCGACGGGTAGGATAGAGAACCTGGGAATGAGGTTGGTAGCCTTGATTGGTTAGATTGGTTATGATGTTAAACTAGATTCCAGGTCACCCTCTAAGCGAATCGGGTCTATGAAAGGGCGAAGCCTGACGGCAATGCCATGCTGATGAGCCCCAGTAAGGGCAAAACAGCTGTCCATGGCTGCCACTGCCCGGGTGATATGGCTGCGCGCACAAGTCAGGTACTGGCCAGGCCGTGAGTTGGTGTATGTGTGCCCCTTGCTTTAAGTTTGTCTACAATTTTCAGTGAATTTCAGCTTGGTTTTTTTGGTCCGTTAGTGTAATGTGTTAGTGTAATGCTTGGCAGCATCAGTAAAATAAGATAATCGAGCTTGAATATTGCACTTTGAAACATCAAATTTGTGACTCAGCAAAGCAAAGATATGGAATTATAATCACCTGTCCCAGTTACCGGACATTTTCACGAATAATGAAGTGATTCATTCAAGCAGGTCAGGAAACAAAAAAAAAACTTGAGTAAAAGCCAAACTACAGTGCTTTACAAGGATTTCTGTCACTGAGAAAAACTTATCTGAACACACTTTAAAATACGATAATTTTGCTTGTGTTATCAACACACAAACGTTACTATGACAACCGCCGTCTTTAAAATCGGCTGCGACGCTTGTCATCCATTGTACGTTTGCTCAAATTTAGAAACGGACCATTAGAATGCATGAATTTGCGTGAATTTTTTTAAGCCCACTTGTCTGCAGGTTTTTTTTTTCTGGGGCACAAGCTTTGCACGAATTTTTGTTTTTACTGTTACCCAGTTAAGGCATTTTCCCAGTCACCAACGCTGATCTTCTTTCCTTCTTTTTTTTGATACTTGTGAACAGTTTCTTTAAAACTTTTCTTTCACCATGTTCTCTTGCGTCTCAAAGCTTTGACAACTGCTTTGAAGTTGGTTTTTGTTGTTGTTGTTTTTTAATTTTGTTTCTTAAGGCATTTTTCAAGTCCCTCAAAATTACTTTGTCTCGATATTACTTGTAAACATTTGCTGCTAACCGTTTTTCGAGGCCTTCCCTTACTCCATCCGAAATATATATCTCATGGATTGTTATTTTAATTTACGAAAGAGCAGTTGCACTACAGTTTGTGCAATATAGCTTATCCCAAAATAGTAGCAAGATTACCTTTTCATTAACAATAATTAGGCGCTCAATTGCATCTGCCGAAATAACTGAGAGAGAGAGAGACTACTACCCGGGTACCTTGAAACATGGCATTGAGGCCCAATTAACATGTTATAAGACAAAAGAATACCTGCCATTTTGGAATATGGTGTACATATTTTGTTGTTTTGTCAGTCGTTACTGTTTCGGAAACAGATAATAATGTACTGTTATTTACTGGTGGAAATTTCCACTTCAGAATTGAGCCAGAATATCACTAGTTATTAATAAAAAGCAATAGCACTTCACTTGATCCAGTATATTTTGTTATTTTGACTATTGTTACTATTTCTTATTAAAACCAAAATCACACTGTCAGATATTTCTTATTGGGAATTTCCATTATACAATTGAATCATAATATAGATTGTTATTATTCAAATATATCGAAACAGAGGCACTTCAATGCATCCAATACGTTTTGTGGTTTTGATGGTTGTTAGTGTATATTAACGCAAAATTATACTGTTATTTATTGTTGAAAATTTCCAGGTTTAGTATAGTTGAGAAAATGTTATATTTCTTTTATTACAGTTAATGTTCTATCAAAAACATTTTGAAATACATTTTACATCTGAAGAGAGAGATTTTATAGTATAATTATTTGTGACAGCAATTAATATCCTCAGGGGTAATGATGACTGTGTAGTAAGCCAGCCATTATTATTTATGTTTTGTTGTATGAAGAAATGTCAAACAGTTGTTTTCAAATAAAAGTACTGCAGAAGCACAAATTAAGAATTTCAATTCTCTTTATATCTTTAGGCAATGTTTTATGTTACCTTTTCCCCCCTTATCCCATACTTTCAATAACGTTAAATGCTACTATGCATGTCGCTTCCTCTGCAAGAATTTTTTTTTACGTTTCACCGCTCGCAGACAAGCTTCCCTTGCAGGAGTTTTTTGGGGGGAATTGTCACCCTACCTCCAGTTAGTTCTAATGGTCCGTCCTAAATATGAAAATTATAGCAAGAAGAGATAAACAATATATACATGGTACTTGTTTACATGATGAGCAGAATAATGCAAGGACATCTCGGATATGGAATTTATCTTCTTATGTTTAAAGAGGTCTTTAAATCGGTATCTCACTAGTGAGCGCTTATCGATGATATTCCATATCTCTACGAACTCGACAAGAACTAAAAAAGCAACAAAAAAACTGAAATTTTTTCATTACACAAAAATTGAATATCAGATTGCTGCTCTCAAATTCAAATGGGTGCAAAAATTTCATGTTAGGTGTATTCATTAAATCATTGGAGAGACCAAATAATGAAAATGTACGAATTTTGTTTCTATCTACATAATGACTACTGAAGAAGGCGTTGAGATAGCGTAAAAATATTTGCTCCCCACAAACCCGTCGTTTAAGTCCACAATAATTCATTATTATTATGTTTCTAGGGCAGGAAGATAATCCGTTGTCAGTAAATAGGAGTAAGTGATTCAGCCAGGACATTACATCTCACAGACGAACACAATAAAGTAACAATAACATATTTACCAAGTTAAGGAAAATTTTCACTAAGTAAATAAAAGAAAATTTCCATACCTATACAGAAGATAAACAGGCCTTGGATTTAAGAGTAACGTTTGGTCGGGCAAATAAAGATTGATTGCAAAGGTCTGTCGGTCGCTCTTTGATTTCTGACGTCATTGGTGATATCTCTAATGTTCAAAAGATGCCGCATGTCTGTTTCAGGAAGAGACAGCTAGAACCTGGAAACGAGCCTGAATAGAATTTATACTGGAGGCTTCCGGTTCATATGGATGGTTTGCATGAGTAAAGACAGACGTGTACTTTCTCTATACTCAGTGTAACTGTTAGGGTTCAGAGAGATTTCAACGCGATTTTATTCAAAACAGCTTTTATGCTCAGGCTCAAACTATACTGGAATGAAAAGTGTGCTTATCAAGGTCCTAATTTCCTTCAAGATGAAATTATTGATTGTGAAAGGCATCGAATACTAAATGACTTTGTTTTAGTTTCGAAAGCCATTGGCCAAACACGGAAGTACAAGACAGAGTGAAACAGCCCCAGGGGATGCTCTAGATGTATTAAAAGGGGGTCAAACTGCATCTCACTGAACGGCTCACACAACTGGCTGTGAAAACAGTGGGATAACCGCACACACAATAACCTTAACCCTCAACAAAAAAATGAAGTCTTTTTGTCATTTTTAGGAAGCGTTTGATAAATTAAAAATGATACAAAATACAATCACTAATTGCGGCCGTTCAAAATATTTGATAGACCTTCCTACCCGTATGTATACTTTAATCCATGAAATCTCTATCCTTTTAATAAGCCTAATACCTCACAAGAACCACTAATTTAAGTGGTCGTTTGAAACAATATTGTCTTTTGTGTTGAGCGTTAGGGATATTGTTTATGTGGTTATCCTATTGTTTTCACAGCCAATTGTGTGAGCCGTGAGGTGCTGTTTGACCACCTTTTTTCAGCAGCAATTTATCTGTTCGAAAGTGACAAGGGGTACTATCATTATTCATACAATTAAGGGAATTAATTAGATTCCGTTTTCTTTTTAGCGTGGACTTCATGAGTGGCCTTTAGTTGAGATCCGTCAGTTAACAATAAAAATCCTTTGTAGTCTTCAATCTGGCGGGATCCATTGTTTTTTTGCTTCTTCCTGTTTCTGTTTTCGTCCGGGGAGAAAGACAAAACATTCCGAGGGTAGCCCCTCGTAATAAGAAAATGGGGATGAGCCAATGAATGGGGCCGCATTTTCACGACTGGATTGACTATAATGGGTTGGGGTTGCATTTTTAAAAGGGTTTCTAGAATGGGGTCGCACATTTTCAGTATTTTGGGGGGTTAGAAAATTCAGGTAGGTAGGGATTCCCTGGCTTATGTCAGGATGAGCTAGTTAAAAGGCCAAATGGTAGATGCATAAACAGGAAGTGACTAAGATGGGATCGTGAAAATTACACTTGCCCAAAACGGATCGACGGACTAAGATGGGATCTATATAATTGGTCAGAGAATTTACTGTTAATGGGAAAGGAGTTCTGAAAGGTTAGCGGCACATACACAACAAAAATTAACCCAAGTAACTCCCTCCAGGCAAAATAAGAAGAAAATGAACAGCACCGACAACCCCAGCAGTATAACTTTTTAAAAAACGAAGCCATAAAACATTCCGTCAAGACTTAATGATAGTCATGTCGATCAAGACGTGTGCTTATTGTTCATTTTGCTGTTACCCATTTAAAAACTAAATTGATTTTCAGATTCACTAACAGCATGAGCTTTAATTCAAAGTTGGTTAATTAATATTTTTTCTTTGAGTATATTACTATCCACAAAAAAGCAAATAGTGTTAAAGAAATAATTAGCTGTTAGGCAGCAGGGGGCAGGGTTCTTGAATTGCTTTTGGAACATGTCGTTGTTTGGCATTCATGCACTGTTTTTATTATACATAATTATAGAACTGAAAAGAACATGATTGATCGAAACAAGGGCCGACTTTCTATCGTTTTTCAACTGAAAGCTGATTCTAAAATAGCTTCAAGCGTCGTTTTATATATTTTTGGTAGCTTCATCTCTGTTAACTGGAGGTTCAGTTGTTTCGCAAGGAAGTGCATTAGGATGACTGCTTGTTATTGTGACTTTTAACTAAAACTAATCGCACGTAATCAAAAGTGATTAAACTTTTTGGAAGGCTGAGTAACGAATTATATAGTAAAAAAAATCAACTTTTGATCATAATAGTATAGAATTGCTGCTATTTAGCATCCACGTTTTACACGAATATAATACACACTTCAAACCACGTTAAATTGTCGTATAAAAACATTCTAAAGAAAAATTAACTTGCAATCGTTCGTTCACTCATCTGTTAGTAATTACCAAAAACTCACCAGGATGCCATCAAAACATTTTGGATGGTATAATTCGGTTTTTCAGATTCAGAGATCTGCCTTTGGTTTGGTTTGCTTATGTGCCATAAGTTTAAGGAAGTGATTTTTAATTCATACTGACAAATCCATATGTTGTTCTTTGGGTGAAATTGAGTCATTTGGCCGATAAGGATCGTTGCAAACTCAAGAGTGTCTTTCTTAGTTCTTCCGCTCTCTCCTTATCAGTCAGTTAAAATTAGCACCAATAAAAACTATGGCTAGCATTGTTCCATTTTATATAGCAAAAAGACACAAACCTTATGAAAAAGCGTATGTCAGTCCTAAATTTTCCAGTATCTAACTTTTCTTTCCATAACTCCCAGCCTGGCAGATGGTGTTGTAATATATAAAACCTCGTTGTTTCGTCGAAGCTTTTGAATTTCAGCGAAATAACTCTATTTGTCTTTCCATCATAAAATAAATCGAATATTCTTTTAGTGAAGTTTACATAAGCTTGGAGCCAAGACGAGCCCCTCTGATTGGCTATCACCTAGGCAACAATAACCGAAGTGTGTGGATTTTTATCGCTGACTTTGTCATTGGCTTATGCAAATTTTCAACTCGGACGATAAAATGACAAATCGTAAATAAAATACAGAAGAAGGTAAATTCAGGCCAAAAAAAAAAAAAAAAAGAAAAAATCGTCTGAGAACCTTGAAGAATATATGGTATCGGGCTGGATTTCACAGTTGCGCGAATTTATCGCGAATTTCGTTCTCTGTGAAAAGCGTTAATTGCTGCGGTTTTAAAATGCAAGATGAAGCTTAAATTGTGTTCTTTGGTTTTCTTTTATTTCACTGGATAGTAGTTTCTTAGTAAGCATCAAAAGGGAATAAAGTAAAATAGTACTTACAACATGTAACTGGTGTGTGATCTAAAAATAATTGTTGAGACGAAAGTCCTTGACGGGAACGCAATGTTAGTGTTTAAAAATATGAGTCGATATGATGTTATCGAAATATTATCTTCTGATCCTCTGATTGTAATTTGTTTGTTTCATGAATATATCGCCCACAGTAACGTCTTTTGTCGCCCACTCCATTCACTACCAGCATCAGGTGCACGTGTGCATTACGCAGTAATCCGACTACATCTGTACCGTAAAAGTTATAAATTTATGTTGTATTTTTGCGTGGGGACGGATGTTGTTGTCGTCCGTTAGGAAAAACGCTGGTGTTCATGAGGACATGGGGCGCTTTCCATTTACGAAAAAAACCCGGAAATTTCGGTGGTAGCAAAGGTGGAATTTCCGATTGGTAAAAAGTTGTTCCATTTGGTCGTAAACGCCGGTACGTGGCCGGGTGCCCGACCGTGGACCTGGAACTGGTACAAACTACAAGAAACGTCAATGGAACACGACATTCCGTTCGGAAATTCGAACCGGGAAAACGGGACCACCTTTTTAGATTTTCCACTTTTTCTGGGAATTTTCCAGTGGGACGAACCGACGAAACGTGTTCATTTACCGCCGAACAGGAAATTCCGGAAATTTTGACTAAATGGAAAGCGCCCATGGTGTCGATTTGCTTTGCGGGACTATTACAGGGCTATGTGTGGCACCATGGTTTCCTATTGAGCCTTTCTTAATGTTCGGATAGTTTTCGATCCCTAGCATGTTCCCCCCGAGGAAGGGGGGAGGGGAGGGGGACGGGACGGGGACGGGGACGGGGGAGGACTACCTAGCCTAACCGGGTATGTGCCGCTCAATAGAGTCTCATAGCATCTTGAACAGGGTGTCTTATTGGACCGGAAGCCTTTAAAACAGTGTAAAGGGTAACAATGAGCGTTCTACATTTGTTGTTCAAAAAATCTAATTCCATAATGAAACTACAATAACAACAAAAGTCCTGATAACAGGTTTCCCGCACAGAAAATCGCGAGCAGTACACGGTCAAAATGTCGAGGTCAGTGAGAAAAAAAGGGGACTATCATGAGTCAGACGACAAACAAGCTGTAACATGCACGAAAAATGTGGTAATAAATAATATCTATTATTCTAATTAGCCTTCCTTTCTTGAGCCTGACCTCATCTGCCATTATCCGAAAATGCACTCTGTTTTGATTGGCTGAGAGCTCTCTTTACTATGAATCTATAAATAACTTGAAAATCTAACAAGCTTTGATCTAAGCCTTATGTTCCGTTGTAATAGGTTGTCTGTCTTCGCTTTTGTCTTCCGATATGCTCATGGGATGTAATCATACAGTAAAACAGTCCAATAATTCTAAGTACACGCCAATTGGATCTCCTGAAGGCACACATCAAAAAGACCAAAAACAGGTGCCAGCCGTATTTCCTCATTTCTTTGTTACGTTTGACTCTTGTTTCAAAAACGGAGGGCGCGATCCATTCAACCAAAATTCCGTCCGGTCCGACCGGGAAAAGTATCCGACCACCTCGAAAGGTGGACCAGCTTTTTCGAAACTTTTCCGGTTGGACCGAACCGATCCATTGAGTTTTGGACCTAAAATTTCCGGAAAGTTTGGTCGAATGGAACCCGCCCGGGTATTGAAGCTTTCTAAGGCTGCAGTCTTCTCACTAGACCGTGTCGGCGCGCAAAGCTATCTGGTATAGTGTGAACTGCAACGTCACAGAACTAGAACAAGTCGTTCACACGCATTGACGAACATCGTGGCGAAGGGTTTGGCCGAGAGGGCTTGGTGAACTAAATCCTTGTCCTCACTCCTAAAAATTTACATTCCAGTCCTCGCTCCTAAATATATTCACTTCCGCTACGGTCCAAATGTCTATTTACCAAAGTGTGGAACAGAACCTATCTTATTTTCTATACAGAACTTCTTTCGAGATCCGGGTTTGCAGAGTGGTTCCGTTACAAAAATCATACCGAAAGAACCTTTTTTGTGCATGAACACAGGCCTCCGGTATGGCTTTCGTGTCGACCCAAGAGCTATTCCGTAAGGCCTAAATGTAATAAACGACCCTAAAGGTAATAAAGCCCTAAATGTGATAACATTTTGCTCTAAAAATGTAATTAAGTCCTAAATGTAATAAACTCTTTAGAGTGATAACATTAGGCCTAAATGTATTGAAGTCATGTTAACATCAATGAAGTAAGTAACGCGAAGGAACACCTAATTCGCCCCAATCCACGTTTTGGATCATGTTTGGATTCAAGCTACTAGATACTGAATTCTTTGTCAGTGGAACTTGTATTCCGAATTTTTAACGTTAGTGGGATTCCGGATTCCTTGAGCTGTATCCCAGATTGCGGACTCCACAAGCAAAATTTCTCGGATTCCGGATTTCATGATTCCACCGCTAATTGTCCCTGAATTGTTAATGGCTACAGAATTACGGGGAGACGAGGTCCTTTATTATCATTAACTGTTTAAGAAGAGTAAACTTAGCGCGGGCTAGTGAACAAATTCTCATATTCATTGGCTACTTATAAAGTCGCTGAGAAACGTGCTTCCCTTGCAGTAACTCCAGGCTTAGACAATTTTTCGTATATTTGCATATTTCTAGCAAAAACACTGATATTGCAAACACTAAATCGGAAACCAGCGAAAGCAAACCCATTAATCAATATCACTAGTTAGAAAGAAGTTAGATATTTTCCTCCTAATAAACTTCTTTTAACAGTCTTGATGACATACTGTCAAGGAAACATTCATGCATGTTGTATGTTTTTTCAATAATAATAATAATACTAATAATAAGGACCAATCTTGTTATGCCGTTGCTCCTAAGCTTAACGATAAAGGACGAATCCAATAACACATTGTTCATAGTTTCTTACTGCCTTTATGATTACTAAACAGGTTCCCCTGCGAATAGAGGCCTTTTGACAGAGGCCGTCAGATCTATGGGTGACACAGGAAACCAGGGGAGAAGATCAAAGGATATGTTCGCAAGTGAACACGTAATCCGAGGGATTTGCCATAATTCCACTGCTAATTGCTACTTCATTAAGTGTGGCTGAAGTCCTTGACTGAATTATCAAGAATATATCTAATTGTTTGTCTAACTGAAGCAAACTTAAAACGATAGTTTGTTTTCACGGAAATGAGAATCATAACAAGTTTCTCCTCTCCTCGGTCTCCTCGTGTGACCGCCAACATTTTCCTAGTTAATTTTTAACTTCTTACCAATGAGAGACATGCGTTTCTTGCAGTTATTGGTGTAGAAAGACTTTTATTGAAAATTATAGCTGCATATTTGAAAACATTTGATATTGTAAAAACTTACTTCTAAAGCCTTAATAACGAATCCCCGCTTAAAACCCAATAATTAGGATCATTACGTACAAAGCGAAATCAGATATATTTTATGATCTTCTACCCCTCTCGATCACATATTGTTAAGGGGAATTCCTTCTGTAAGAGTTGCATGTTCTCTCAAATTCGTAAGATACTTATTCCATTCCTAAGGGCATCTTTTATCATCTCTTCTCTATTTTACGATAGATAACGGAACCTGTACCGTATTTTTGTTTGTTTTAATGTCATAATCTCAGTCCATCAAGAACTAACAGGTCCACCTCAGGATGCCGCAGGTTTATTCTACTGAAAAGAACACTTGTTAGTCATTCCACTGCAGATATCCAATCCGCTGGTGTCCAGTGTTTTGCCAGTGGAGTGTAGCTTGCGGTACACCTAAGGCTTTGTTCACACTTTACCAGATAGTTTTTCGTGCCGCACGAAAGCTACCCGGTATGGTCAGTTGAACATCTATCCGATATGTGACTCTCCGCTTTAGAGATCGGCGCTGCGCAGCTTCGCTCCGTTATAGAAATCGCGCCAAAATCACCGGTTCTTGTGCCTGACGAACAGAAGCCCTATCCGATGTGGTTTTCGTGCGGGCGCAAAAGCTATCATAGCCTAAGAGAGAGAAGACAGAGTAGATATGCTTTTTAGTAAACAAACAACGAGGGATTTGCCTTAGGTTGACAGTTAATTTCATTTGAATATATTTAATTGCTTTTCCGTGAAAAGTATAATAAAAGTAAAGTGGCTTGTTTTCATGCATTTTGAAAGTTGTATTGCTGGAGATTTCCACTATGCACATTGTCACCATTTTCTACCTATAAATTTGCACGAAAATCTGCTTTTTTGCTGTAATTAAATTCAAGTAGGCTCTTACTGAGAATGCGTATAAAGTAAAGGTGTTTCAGAATGACTGATTGATCTCACATGACAATATATATCTTTAAGCAATTTAACAAAAACATTTAAATCAATCTCAAATACTGAAGGACTTAACTGGCTAGGTTGTTGAAAATCTTATATATTTAGTTGATGATCTTCATCTTTGATAATCATTGTTAAGGTGAGATTCCGTGTCGGTTTTCTGTGAGAGATGAATGTTTCTCATTCTTCTCAGTTTTGTGAAATATGAGTATATTGATTTCAAACCGCGTCAAAGGACCCTTTTTAACTACCTGATAAGATAAAAGCTTGAGGGCCGCTTTCTATATTTTAGAGCAACATCCGCATTTGACTGCAGCTGTATTCTCTAGAAATAGATTCTTAATGTTTCATCTAAGTATTTTATTTTCAGTATTTTCCGTAAATAGTTTTCGCCTACGTTTGTACATATAGTATTTAAAAGAGCCTTCGCTCATGTGATATGTGTTAAATAAACTAAGGTACCCATACTCATATATCATGATTCATAAAGTTTATGATAGAAAACAGATATCCAATATCACATTCATTTTTTAACTGCTATTACCACAAAATCTCAGCACATCACGCCAAACGTCATTTTACGAGTAGAGGTAGAAAGTGTGCTCAACATTTTCCTGAAAATAAAATAAAATAAAATATACGCAAGTTGTCTATTCCGCAATGTTTAGATCATGGCTTGAGTGCAGCTTTTTTTACACTAGGGTTCTGAACCTAAGAAATAACATAGAAATATGGTTCACGAATAAACAATAACCGAGAGATTTGCCTTAATTTGTCCGCTAATTGCTGTTGAATATATTTAATTGTGTATAAACTGTGACAAGAAAACAGTTATGATGATTTGCCTTCCGGAACTTTGGAAGTTATATTGCTGGGGATTTTCCACTAGAGGGAAGAGAAAATTATCGCCATTTTCTACTTTTAAATTTGCTGAGAATTCTGCTTCCTATTTCAGCAATTGGACTCAGTTAGGCCGGCTTTAGTTTTGAAGATGTACGTCCATGGTTGTTTCAAAATGAGCGATGTTGCAGGAGAGTGTTTATCTTAAAAAAATTAAATTATCCAAAGCATTAAAATCAACCTACAGTATTAGGATCGTAGTGTGAACGACCTGTATATTTGATGATCTTTTTCTAACTCTTTTTATCATATAGGTTGGGGGATGTTCAAGGTCGGTTTTCTGTAAACGTGGCTTGTTTTCGCATCCTACAATATACTTAGAATGATTATTAGCAAACCGTTATTGAATTAGGACCTATATTAGTAAATTTGGTTGCTCCTTAAATTACAATAATGTACAGATACACAACTTTTCATCATTTTTTCTGCTATAACCACTTGATGTGCGGCAAGCCCAAATCCATCTCACGTTTAGTGCTGTTCACATTTCGACCTTCAATAACTCAGTGGACAGGTAAATCTGTTGGCAAAGTAAGCGAGTTTCTCCTTTAAGTTGCATAATTGTATCCTGTAAAGACAAGTGGCTAGAATAATACAATCCATTAAAAATTCAATATCAGTTAGGATTGAATCAGTTTTGCAGAGAACAGCAAACCGTCCGTGCGCTACAAGTACTTTGTTGACTCGAACGTTCCTACGGCTTTTAAATACCCATGCATGGCATGCAGCCTCCATGCCTTTACTGTTTCATGCAAAAAAGATCTATTACGACTACAAATTAGAGTTCGTCGGTTCCCGTCGGTTTCCGTGATAAGGTGATTCCTTTTAAAGACTGGGTCGCTCATCCTTTCAACTTCGAAGTAGCCCAGTGCTACTCCTCTTCGCAACACTGGGGGACTGAGTACAAGTAAAACTTAGGCGGGCTTATCTTATAGAAAATGAAAAGAATGTCATCTTAATGTTATCTTCTCATTAACAGGATTATTGCACTTCTTCTGTATATTGGAGCCATTGAATTCATGGCATCTTAGCTTATAATGGTACGATATTTGCAAGAAAGAATCATTGTTACGGTCTGTGAGCTTAAACATTAACAGATTTTATTCGTTTCCCCTACAACTACAATAATAGGTTCTCGTTCTGGAGTATACTGCATTGCAAGATCATTTGACTACTTTTATGGCCACGAACATGTAGTGAACTTCGCGCCCATACTCACGAAAAGTTCAATCTGTTACTAATTTGATATCAATTTCACTATGAAGTTTAAGTCTGTGCAGATGCCCGGCTTTCAAATATGACAACTGTCGGAGTACCATGTCAAGACTATGTCAAATCTGTGACCTCCTACCTTCACGTACAGCACTCAAAAGCTTGCAATGCCTATAAATTTTTAACTAGATTTGAAAATGTGCAAACGCGGGCAAAGTCATCATGACGCATACTTATAAAACTCAGCTGGTACTTCTTGCTGTCGTCATTCTAAAAGCCTCAAAGAGCCAGGCTTCAAACTTTCCTTGGCTTGGAAGTGCATGTTCTTTAGTCTTACTGCCAACGAAGTATTCAAATTGTTTTATTTACCGGCTCTCTCGATGTTTACTTTTTATCAATTAGGCAAAGACTCAACTAAACGCACGAGCGATTTTTAACAGATCACTCTCTTACCACAATTTTGTAAAATGTGAATTTGTCATTGGCTCAAAGCCATAAAATCCCCCTATCCGGTCCCTCTCCGGTCCCTCCTACTTAAAAAAAAAAAAAAAAGAGTTGAGAAATGTCGGTGAAAGGGGCCAAGCATGGATCTAGAAATTTAGTCTGCTTCACATGTTACAAAACCGACACGGTTCGATAAACTGCAATTAAAGCAAAACTAGTCAGAGAATTTTGGATTTCCTGTTGCCCCACTTTTGAATACTTTCTCCGCTATGAAGAGTATCAAATTAAATCCCAATATAACTAATGCGAAAACTTATGAAAGCCGACATTAACAATTGTGCATCATACGTAAATACGGACCGTGGTTCTTCATATGAACACGTACAGGTTGATGGCTGAATGGTATTAACATTTTCCACAAGTGATTCACAAGTTTTATGAAGTTAAGAAAAAATACAGTTTCTAAGCTGACTCGTTCGTTATAGTATTATAGTCTTTAACCTTCAGCTTTGTGACCCTTATTTTTTTCTTTAAAAGAACTTGCTTACTTCCTGAAACTTTCTAACGTTTGTTAAAATCTGGCAATTGTTAAGAGTCCTTCTATAAATGGGAATATTCGATTGTCTCCTTAATTAGTTGCACTTTTAGTAAGTTTATTGTCAATACTAACCACAATCTGACGTAAATCCACATTATAATTTGCTGAATAACGCCATGAAATTTTCAGTAATAAAAGAATAAAATCATTATTAAGTAGTTTACTCCTGAAGAAGGCCTCAGAAAATGTTTTCTCGGGTTAGTAAATATTCACAAAACTGAAGTAGAGCTCTAATAGCCAATGTCTATATTTTTGTACTTCTTAAGAGAATTAAATTATAAGTCCCCTACATAGCCTTTGTCTCTTTGGAGCTAATTTATACTTTCTCTGCTACCTGTGGGCAGTATAAAGGTTTGACTTGGCGGTTAAAAGCTTTTCAACTCCGGAATGATGATTTACATATTCTAGTTCCACAAGACCAAAAAAGGCCTTGACCGTACCTCCTCACAGATACCTCCACTTAGACGGGTTCTTTCAGATGCTGCATAATTAGATTACTATATTCTTGCTAATGAAATATTTGTTTTCGAAAAGTCCCTTCTTGTACAATACTCGCCCGTAAAAGCATATATTAGCTCTCCTTCATAATGCTCTGACGTGTATTATCACATCCGAGGTGGTTTTCGGTTCATTTTAAAGTGGTGCGGCGGTGAAAGCTCACCCTGCCAACTAAAAGAAGAACTGTTCTGGAAAAGGGCTTTATATACCATGGGATTTGTTTTGGATATGATGAACACTGCGTTGTGGTGCCTTGTAGGCCCAGAGTAATCGAAGAATTATGGATAAAATTACACCCAGAATGAGACTGAAGACTTTCCACCGTAAGTATGCATCGGATATTTTAAGAAATCCTCGTTTTTATCGCTCTCTGCCGGCCGGCGTCGTCTGACAGAGGCTTTAGGGATATCTGAAGGTGGAATGTGACATCAGATTTAGATTATAAACTAGTATAGCTGTAAAAAGGGAATTTATCATGGAAAAAAATCTTGTTGTGGATGTTGTTTGACCCTAATGAGCACATATCATAGCGAAACTAAAAAAAGATGAGTCGATCTATTTCTGAAACCATGAGGAAATTAGTAGAGTTTAAGCCTGACAGCTCGACCTATTTTTTTAAATGCTATATTTCTTTCATGTCTTTCAATGTTTCTTTAGATTCGAGGGTCACGAACTTCGCTAATCACTGGACGAAAAAAAGTATTGTATCAACAGTTCCTAGTGGAAAGACCAAAGTTCTGCCACAATGGGGTAGGTAGCTAATTTTAAAAGGTATGAATAAATTTGCCCCTTCAACCTTGAAACCGCCAGTGAAAGATAATATTAAACCATGTTTTAGAAAGGAAATTTTCATCAAGTTAGCAGTTTTCCTTCGAAATGTTTGAAAGTAAGTAAATCCTTGGGGTCATGGAATATGTTGAGTTTCGTGTAACCAGTTTTCGCGAAACTAAACAACTCTATCGCTCACTCTGCAGTCTCGTTGACTTCCTATTGGTTTATAACAGGGCGCCTATTTTTTCAATGGAGAAGGTAAAACAGTCTGTGAACGACGCAGACTTAAATTAAAACTGACATACAGAAAAACTTTTTGCTCCGATAAAATTAAAGACAATTAAATGCTGACTAAGTAATTGATACTGAATTAAATAAAACGTGACTTTTTTTCTGTTATTCTCTTACACATTTTGGTCAAGCTTAAAATTCACTATATTGGAATGTTCTTACCCGAACAAAACAATAATTAGATTCTGCTGTAAATAGTTGATATCGACAATATCGCGTTTCATTCACGCCAAGGTGGCGACAAACTAAAACATAGATAACACGATAACAAAAAATAAGTATTACTTCCATGTTGGCAATCCTCTATTTTCTGCCGGTTTCATATAATCGAATCTCTGCCAGATCACATGACAATGTACAGAAATCTCCTGTGTAACTATAGGGATTTAGGTCGACACATATATTGTTCGTTTACATCAGTTAAGTCTAGTATTTACGTTTTGGTCATCTCTCAAAATGCGCGCTGTTTTCCCCTAAAGTTTGCATAAACCTTAATAGAGAGGAGAAGTGTGACGTCACGTTACCACGGTCGCAAAATTTTTGGATGACAACAATGACGATGGCGACGGCAAAGAGAATGGTAAAAAAGCAATAGGTTTGGACAAAAGCATATGTGCTTCTGCTTTAGATTAGCAAAACAACAACTTTGCACGTGCATCACGCTTTTTTGTATATTTCTTAGCCGTCGTTGCACGACTTCGACATGAAACTTCCTAAGTGAAAACTTAACGCGCCTGTTTTATGGAGTAGGTGAACACAAGACAAAAATTTTCTTTTCCTTTTGTAATCTTGGATACCGTCCTTTCGGATTCAACCCCAGAAATTTCGCCAACATTGGACAAATTAAATGAAAATGAATAAAATCGAAGAAGTTTGAAACAGTGCGAATTCACTTTTCAAGTGACGTTTTCGGTTGCTACCATGGCAACGTGAAGTAACGACTTCTCCTCTCTATGTTTTTGCCCCTTGAAATACCACGTGACATTGCTTTTATCCCATGATCCTAAAGCGCGTGCAAAGTGATGGCGGGTATCGTGAATAAGGTCTGTTTCCCTCAAGTATTTCAGCCATCCCAAGAATAAAAGGATGCGTATCCAAAATTTTGGCAAATGTGCAAATGTGTGTCAGGTGATTCTAAAAGATATTTCAAAATGATCACGAGTTTCGGATCATTTTTTTCCCTCTGGCCTGCCTAGTTTAATCCAGCCGTAGTGCTACTGCCGTGCCCACTCAGTCCAGAAACTATGAATACTTTAGAATACATTTTGAGAGATGGCTACACCGCTCTTGGGAAACAGATATTTTATCTATTCGACAGAATTAAGACGTCTAAAGCCAAGTTGTGCTACGGTTAATTAACTCAGCTTAACACGGCGTTAGAAGTGGACCATTAGATTAGTTATAACAGGGGCACCCAACGAGAATATAGTTCAAAACCACTTAAACATAGCATTGTTAAACGTGTTTTAGTATTTAAACGGTGGATATGGGCATATTTTTATCCCCTATAAATTTTTCATCTGTTCGGATTTCCTAGCTGACAGTCTAGTGATCCGAAAATTATAGGGATCAAAACTTACCTGTTCGAAAATTTCAGCCAGAAAAAAGGTTCCCGAAAATTCTAGGTGACCTCTTTAGGGTAAAAATCCGTTGAAAATGGGCAATTTTACCATTTTTTAGATGTTCGAAAATCCTAGGAGAGGCAGGCAAGCAAGAAATTTTACAACAAATGTTCCGAAAATTCTAGATCTCAAATCGTCTTCCGAACAGATATTTTTCCGAAAATTGTCGTTGGGTGCCCCTGTTATAAGATTAGTTAGAATTTGTCCACCCATGATTAGGGCGTGTTAGATTGACTGTATTCCGGTATACATCAGAGGTAAGAATAAACGGAATACTAAACTCTAGAAATCAGTTCTTTTGGCATTCACTGAATTAGAAAATCTAGGAATCCGCCTTAAATAAGATTCCCGGTGTATCATGTAGAGTTTAAATGGTCCAACACGGTAGAAGAGATTTGTACCAAAACGTTTGTAAATTCATATTTCGGAATACGGTCAATGGAACCCACCCTTCGTAGGTTTCCGGCTCTGAAGGTGATCAGTATTTGGTTATTGCTTCATGTTATGCATGCTTCATTCACTGAAGGGAAGCCTTAAGTAGTTTGAAGGCTAATTTAAGTTTTAAGTGCTACTTGTTAACCCAATCACTTTATAAGGATTAACGAAACTTAAGAGTGGTCATTTTGAGCGTAGAGAAAGCGAGGGTAATTGAAGCTCTCTCGAAGGAATAATTAGATACGCAATGAATAAAGGAGCGTGCCTTCAATTACTGAATTAAAAATAGCGGAATTTACTCTAGTAATCATTGATTTAGAGATTTTTAGTCGGTGCTGCTACACCTACAATCTTGTCTAACATAATATTCCCATGTTAGTGGAAAGTGACACTCTCTTTTGAGGCTGCAGAACTGGTATTCAAACGGAAGAAAATGGCAAATTTGACTTAGGAAATCTTGATTCCATTCCCGGCAATACAACAGACAAAACAGGAAATGCGTGAACGAATTTATCGGCACACTAATATATGCATGTATTTTTTCGATACAAAAGATTTCTTGTAACAAGTCCAAAGTGAGAAAAACTTTTTTTTCATTGCGTGTTTTTTACGGAAATCAGAAAATCTGGATCGAAAATGCTCATTACATTCACCTTTAATTATAAATGAGACTATCCGAATGAACTTATAACACCTCTAAAAGAAAGAGCAAGTAATTAAGTTATTTTCTTCACTGAATGTTCGTTTTTTTCGGTGCATCGTCGTCGAAAATAGATATATTATGCCTGAGGAGAAGGTTGAATAGAATGACGTTATGTGAACTCATTATTCATTAATCTACGTAAAGTTTTTCTTCGTGGTGCCGGTCAAAAGTCACTCGGAAATTATTGTTTGGACCAAACAAGCTCCATTACAATATTGCAGAGTAATTTTTAACCACAAAATTTCTGCTCACTTGGACTGAAAGGGAAGCAGTTTTACTAAGCCCACTAGGTCGTATGTTCCCTGAGTTAAGCGCCATATTTCTTTGTCAGCTGGTCCTCACTGTTTAATTGTAGATATTTTTCGTGATTAACTGTTTAAATCTCAATTTTTTTATGATCGTATCATGCCAAGATTGTGTTTTACCCGTTATTTCTCACCAGCGTTCATTCTTATAGCTGTGGGTGGAGGAGTAATTCTTGGTGTTGTTTTCATCGTGCTCATTTATCGAATGTGTTCGCGGTACAAACAGGAAAGGGAGAAAGAAAGCAGAGTGGCTCGAGTTTCATTCAAACTGCCGCCAACCAGACCGGACGAAATTACCATTAAAACACAGACGAAGTACCCGCAACAGGAGTACGACGATAATGAAAATTGTCCCTTGGATCCTGAGTTTTACAGGTAAAAGTGAATGATACAAGTCTCAGTCAGAATAAGTATCGAAAAGTTGATACATCACAAACAGCTTTAGTCTATTGCTTAAAGTTGTTCTTTTTTGTTGTCTTCAAGAGGAAACGAATGTTAACGCCTTATGCCTACGATTAGGGTGGATTTACATGCGTACACGGGTAAAATTTACGTGCACAAATAAAATAGAGGCAGTGACGTTTAAGGTCCCGTGTAAACATTGAAGTTGAACTTCGCTCAACTTTCCTGTTTATGCGCGACACTTCATACATTGCCTCTATTTCATTTACGCGCGTACGCAAGTAAAAATTACGCGACAGTGAAAATCATCCTTATGGTCTCAGGCAAGTTCCTCACAAATGTGGCAAAATTTTACCTTTAAATTTCTTGCGACCGGCAGTATTTGGTCTTTTTCACTCTATTCTCTTAAATTAAACTACGTGGGGTTAAACAAACAGGAAAGGAACAGGAAAGCTCTTCAGTTTGCTATTAGCAACTTTTAATGGTCCTGGTAGGCATTAGTTTATTTTGCTAAGAAAACTCGACTTTAAATAGGTCGTGAGAAGTTGAGCTATTTGACTAGAGAAAGCCCAAACACCATTTTCAGTTCTCAGACCCTATTGCCCATAGAAGTCGGGGTTAAAAGGCCAAAAACTGGAGGGGGAGAAAGAGAAGAGAAAAAGTAACGGTTGGGCATTTTTTCCATTCCTAAGTTTATTTCGTTTTGGTTTCCAGAGAAGAAGATACAGAGGAAGGGTCGCCATTTATGGGTACAGCGAAGCTCTGCTTTTCTCTAAATTACGATCAAGCAAACGAAGAACTACTTGTGTGTCTCCTGCGAGCTACACGCCTCACTCCAGTCGGCGAAAACGTTACTGTCACACCCTACGTCAAAATATTCCTCCTACCAGACAAGAAACGCAAAGTCCAGTCCAGGGTTCTACGAAGGACGTCAAATCCCCAGTTTTTTGAAGATTTTGTATTCGCAGTATCACCCGAGGACTTGCCAAACAGAACACTGGAATTCACAGTTTGTGAATTTGACCGCTTTTCCCGCCAACAGGTTATCGGTCACGTGGTGTATCCTCTTAAAGAGGTGAATGTAATGGGGTCACCTGAAGGAACCGGGGAGATCTGGGTCAACATAACTAACCAAGATTTTCAGGTTCGTATATTTTAAGACTTTTAGTGTTTTACCTTGACAACTTTTTTTTTATACACTAAATACATTATTAACCTCATCCCTAACTACACATTTCCAAAATAAGCTAAATAACCTCAAAAAGAAAGAATGAATTAGTATTTCCTTCCGACACTAGGATACTACACGTGGGATTCAAAGCGGGACGATTCGACGTTTTTACTTTCACAACAACTGAGCGATTTATGGTCGAGAGCCTGGTCGATGACAGTATAGACCATAGAAATGACGTGATGGGTGCGCAATTCTTATTTCTTTCTCTTGGGCGCTTTTCTCCGTGAAGGACATTAAAAAAACTGGAAAATGAAAGTAATTGTAACTAGACGATGTGAGAACGTATACTTGGGCGTCGTTGCATTACCCGAATGGCAAGTTTTTAATGTGTGTCAGGGATGTGTGAGTGGTGCAATAGTGTTATTTGTTGTCAAGAGTTGGTTGAGATGTGTGACGTAGAAGACGTGGAGTCATATTGGACGTCGTTTCTCTTTGGTATGATTATGTGCTGAATATCAAGGCACCGAACGTTACTTCAAAGAGAAGACTCAAGCTTTTCCGCGGAATTCCTGATATAAACTGACTCACCGAATAACGAATACGGACGAATACTAAGAAATTTTATAGCCCGCGAGCAAGTTCTCTATTTCGAAGTAGTAAGCTAAACCTAGCCGCAAGAGAATACGCGAGCGCCACCCCCTTTCTCGCGTCTCCTTTCGCGTGTCTCTCGCGCGTGACTTCTCTCAACATCCCTAAAATGGAGAGTTTGCTCACAGGCTGGAAATGTTTCAATTTTGATCATTGTGGGAGATGGTATCATCATCACGATAATCCCCAAGAGATTTTCACGTCTGATTCTAAACAGCCTTTAATTCTGTAGAGTTAATTCATCGAGTGCTTAAAGCTTTTCCCTCTTTCTACAAATCGAGAGCCTTTTCTAAAGGCGCTGGCTATACAACAAATTAGTTCTTTCGACTATGAAGTTGCTAAGTCTTCATGAGATGTACCGTCAGGCAGTTTGAAAGTTGGAGCTAGTCCCTTTCGTGGTACATGCTTGAGATAACTCGACATATTTATCCCAAAGTTTTAAAATTAGTAAACAGGGTTTTAAAAATAACTTTCGAGCATGCAGTTTGCAAGTGACGATGTTGGACTTCGCCCCTTTTACGGTTCGTGCGCAAAAAGAATACGACTTGTTTACGAGATTAATTTTAGTATTGAGATTGTATCCTAACCTCAATTAGTTGCAATAAAATTACCAAACTGCCGAGATACTTTGTATGTGGCCACTCATCTCATGCCAGTCCACTCGAAGAAACAATCTCTTTATTCACCTTTCTTGCATCGGCTGCAAACAGATCGCGGAATTTTGCGTTACATCTCCTTTGGCTTTCGACCAACCTGAGACCGAAACATACTCGCTCAAACTCTTGGCTATAGCCAAACCCGTCAATTCCAATTATTACTGAAACAGCGATTTATCTCCAGGTGCTTTGTGTATTCGTGTGTGGCTTTTAAATTTAAATCCTCATAATTCCGTTTAGTTCGTCCCCGCAGCGTCTAACGCTGATTTACAATGTGCGAGCCAGACGTTCGAGGCATCTGAAAACACGCCAGGCACAAACAATTCTTTGGCAAAAAAGCCTATGACGGGCCTGCACAACTCCTGTAGTTCACAAACTATTCTCTTCTGACCGTCATAGCTTCGTTCTTACTAAAAGGTTCACAAGGGATTTTCTGCACATTTCAACAGAAAAATCCCCCGTGAAATTTTCAGCTAACCTTCCTTTGTGTAGTATAGTTAGCAAAAGTATTTTATCTATTAAATCTTATTAAATTGCAGAAGGGCGTGGATAAGGGGGAGTTGTTGTTTTCGCTCCAGTTTCTTCCAACCTCATGTAGACTTACAGTAGCTGTCCTCAAGGCAAGAGGTCTGGGACTGCAAGGAGAGGACAATGATTTGGGTGAGGAAATAAAAGGCAGATGAAATCATTAGAAAAACGACAGGAAAATGTTTATCAACGAAAAGTAACAACAATATCAACCTGAAATTTAGAAGGATCGTCCGGCATAAAAAAAACCTACTAGTAATTCACGCTTTTTTCTTTTTCAAATCCTTTAGTCTAGTGTTGTTAAAGGAAAGATTTTTTTGCGGGGGGAGGGAGGGGGTCAATATCTTTTGAAAACATCACCTACGCAATACTAATCATGATTGTCATTGTTTTACGTTTTTTGTAAACTCCTAAAGAACAAATAGTACCACGTGAAAGTAGTTGAATGGACATTCTGCAAGATTTTTCCACTGATTCAAAAGTTATAGAACTACCTTATAATGCAAGATTCCATTTTGAACTCTAGGAGTGGCAGGGTTCATAAGATTTTTCATGTCACTTGTGGGGGAATCCCATGTAAAGAAGGAGGGGATGCTTGTCGGAATTAAAATTAAACCCCTAAGCGAGACCAAGGCCGGGTGTGGCTCAAGCTTAAACTGACCCCTAAAAGAGATTTGTGTGTGGTCTTTGTCACAGCATTCTTTGTAAATTTTGTTTATGCACAGCCCTAAGGGATACCTGAATGGGAAAATATAAGTGACTTTCCGCTCTAAACACCCTAAGAGAGATCAAAATCTGCAATTTACACCCCTAAGTGAGAGGACGGGCATCCCTATCACTTTTATACGGGAGTTCCCCTTCGGTGGTATCCCGGTTTAAGGTTTTGATTTTATCCCTCTTTTATATGCAAGAAAACAATCTCTGCAAGGTAGGGAGATAGATACTCCCTACTGAGGTATTGACTCAAGGGAAATATAAGTGTTCGTCTGTATTGACAATGGTGTAGTTAAAAAACAAAACTGATTGACTTCAGCCTTTTCTTAAGCTACATAACAGAAATCTTCTTAAATGTACACCGTATATATTTTTTTCATTTTTCAGATCCGTATGTCAAAGTTTCAATGATTATGGGAGGAAAAACCTTGAAAAAGAGAAAAACAGTGGCAAACAAAAAGACCGCAAACCCAGTTTACAATGAAGCGTTCGTCTTCACTCTTCTTCCGTCCTACCTCGATCGCGTGAGCTTCATGCTATCCGTGTTCACCGTAACGAGGCTGGGAGGATCAAAAAAGCTGATTGGTCGAGCGGTTGTGGGACCATATATGTATTCAACAGATCAGGGACTCTCACACTGGAATGACATGATCAATTCACCCCGTAATCCAGTAGCACAATGGCATACACTTATTTGAAAAAAGCGCTTTCATAAAATCAAAGAAATTTATTTCAGGAACACTAACAAGCCGGCAGAACCACAGTTACAGACCAGTGAGTTGAGTGAGGACAGCAGGATCTTGAGTCAGTCTGGATCAGTAAAAATCTCTATAATGCCAAGTAAAATAACAGAAAAAAAAACCTGACCCTTATGGCCAGAGGAGTGAAAGAGACAAAAATATGAAGAAAAATCAAATGTTAAAAGTTAATTTGCACGATTTTTCGGTTTGCAACACAAACCGAAATATCGGGCAATACCGAAATATTTATATTATATTAAGCTTGGTTTTCACTTACAGGGCAGCCACAAACGCAAGCGTAAAAATCCATATTTCACAGTGAAAACGGCATGCAAACATAAGAACAAGCTCAAGAATTGCATAAGGTTATTCCTTTTAATTTCCTGTGCTTGTCCTTCCGTCAGATCTCATTTTTTACTTGACGCAAGACTCTTTTTCGATTCGCGCTAGAGTTCTCGCGTCATGCACTACGTCGCTAGTGAAAGGCAAGAGTATTGCTTCGTTTCGCCTAAAGGTCGTGATTTTCACGACGGCAGTTCGCGCAAGCTCAAGTCGATACGCCTTATATGTATTTGACGTTGTTTGCATTCAGCCTGAAAATTGAATAAGCCTAACATAAAACGACGATGACTGTACATGTGGAATCTAAGCTTAGCTAAATTTAATATCTCTGATAGTTATGTTAACCGTTTTGCAGAGTGTTGCATGTCATCGGGTGAATCAACTTTCTGGCGAAACGACCGCAGTTCAAAGGAAGCAGGCGTTTGGATAGCCTCCCACGCAGACGTTTTTACGAGCTCCCCTCAGAACGTCTGCGTGGGAGGCAAGCGTTTGGAAGGCAGGGAGAAATTTAGTCGAGTGAGGACGCAAAGGGCGTCACCAACTCCCTTGCGCGGCTTCTCGTTTTCGTGCCTCTGATTTCTCCGGCGCATCCTTTATTATGATTGGCACGCATGCTATTGCATAATAAATTGAGACAAAAGTAAAACGACAAGGAGTTTTAGTAATTATTTCATGGGTACGAAACTCACACAATATAGTGTTAAACCTCCTATGGCGACCATCTCTGGTGTCTAATCCATTTTTAACCTGAATTTCTCCCAAACATAGAAACAGAGAATTGAGAAAAGCCAAATGAGAATAAAAACAGCCGGAACAAACATTTAAAACAAAAATTATAGAAAAGCGATATGTTCCACGTAGCCGGGTAGGGCAATTGATAGCAAATAGAAAAAGGAAACTAAAGCTTCTCTACGCAACTCCAGGAGAACTCCCTGCTGAACATGATGGGCCCCCTGGCTCATCAGTTGATTTTTCAATGAATAAGAGGAAGCAAAAAATTAATTCGTTGGGGAAAAAGTAGTTCCCATCACATTTCATTTTGGATTTTAGCGCCTTAAGTGGTACCAATAATCCACAACGTTTATCTTCTAAAGGCACAAAAAGCAGAAAAGTCACTATTATGGTGGACTACACCTCCAGCTAGGATGATGCACTGCTGAAAGCCATAAAATGGTTGAGTCAGGGTTAATTAATTCCTATTTGACTTTTTTATTTGGTCTTTCTTCCATCAATACTCTTCACTAAATTCTAGTACATCAATTGATTTGCGTAAAAGAAAATATATTTCATTGACATTCTGGAGGGTCGCTTGTGAATGGTTTAACTTTATTTAAATGAATGAACCAATATGCTGATACATATCATAATACTGATGTTACAGTGAAGTAATATATGTTACAGGTAAAAATTGATTTCAGAGGAAAATGTCGCTTTTAACCTTGTAAATAGCATTTCATAGCAAGAGGATCAATTAACAAGACTTGCCCTGTGTGTTGTTCTCTACCTCACAGCTGTATTTGTCTGACAAAAACTCACAAAAATAATGATAATTAAATAGCAAACTACAGAAGGAGCTACTCCTGTTTGTTTGTTCAGTTCGGAGTTATTAATAGAGTGAATATAAAGTAGAAACTTCGTAGGGTGGGATAATGTAAACTTAGTGTTGACACAGTATGATAGGCATCAAATGAACAGGCCATAAGGGATGCTTTAAAAGAAGCTGGTGCAACTTTAGTCAAATGCTTTGTTTTAAAAGATTTTACCTGCATTCCTGTGAACAAAGGCACCAACTTGAGCCTTAAGCTTGGATAGACATAATAAGGTGACTACTATAAAATTGTCTAACCAAGTCTTGATCCTGTTCCATTATATGTGCTTGCAAAAGTGAAATATGGGAGAGGTCTATCATATGAGTGAAGGAAAATTTTGCCAGCTGAGGAGACCTCTATGGGTTACCTTACCTATATATTAGGTTCATTCACTCCCTTCATTACCATTGTGCTTGACCATACAAGTAACCCACCCGACTGATGACTATAGGGGACTAACAGCAGTCAATTTCAAATTAATGGTAAAGATTTCCAACTCGGTTAATTGTAGAAAGACCCCTTTGTTCTATATAATAATAAAAGATGTTTCATCCTGTTCTGAGTGCAAAGAAATGCATTTTTTTTACCATAACATTTTGAGATACAGTGATTCTATGAGCATTTTTCTAAAGGTTTTTCATTCATATTCTTTATTACATTGTACAGAAACATTAGAGTTGATTAACTGAAAAACAACCTAACAAGTAAAGACTTTGAAAGACTAAAAATCATTTCACCAAAGAAGAGACGGACTTCACATTTTACTATTTCAGTAAAGAAATTCTCCTCTGCACTCATTGTCAAAGCAATATTATTTGATTAACGATTTCACACTAACCATGAATAATAATATTATCCATTCTTAGAGAGTTTCTTTGGAGTAACTCAATGAGGTTATAACAATAAATATTATTATTCTACTTCAAATTGTTTCCATTTTGCAAGTTAACCTGTCTGCCTACATGGTACAATTGGTCATCTCAGATTAGTACATCAGGGGGTACAGGTTAGTTGGGGTTCGAGTTAGCAAATATACATGAAATATGCCAACCTGATTCTTCTGTTACCTCTTGTACTAAAAAAACCGCTTTTCACAACACAATTGCAAAGTTATTACGATTTCCACCTTTCCTTAAGACTTCCTTAGGAAACAGTTTAGCCTGACATTTTCTTGTCTTCTTGAACATAAAGAAGCTCAACTTCTCACTGTTATGAGTGACACACACCTCGAACCCTAAACTATCCATCATGGATATAAGATGACCTTTGTTTAGGTAACGTGAATTTTTCAGACAAGGAAGTGGTAGTACAATGAATAGATAACCTTGATCATTGATTAGCTTTTCACATTTCCGCAGCATATCTCCTCGTTTACGAACGTCCCCCTCAAAGTTTATTACCAAACTCATCACAATAACATCATACTTTTCCTTGTCGTTTAAAGTTAAAAAATCAGCTTTTTTAACGTTACCACTCTGGGGATTTAGGTCAATAGCTGTACATTCAATCCATTTTACGTGTCTCTGATAGTTGTTATCAAGAGCTCCAACGTCAAGAAGTCGTAATTTATCACTTGTACCTTCTTCCTGAGCGAGACGAAGGTTTAAGACTTTCAGTTGCTTTACTATCCACTTTGCCGAGTTGAAACTTCCGTGGTGAGCTTCTCCAAGTCTTGAAGCCTGTTGATAAGCATTTATCCCTCCAAGTTTATCCTTTTTTGCCTTCAATGCTGCGATCTTAGAAGCTTTATCTTCCCTAGAAATCGATGGATTCTTTCGAATAGCGTCAATTTTTTTGTTTAAAGTGTGATATTCATTTATAACCTTCCGATCTTTCCTTCCATTGATTTCGACGACAGGCTTTTTAGCTTTCTTCCTGTTCTTCTTTTGTTTAACTTTTTTATCCTGTTTTCTTGTTTCACCAAGATTTGTTCGGATATTTCGCTCATAGGCTACCATCACTTTGTCCGCCATTTTGAGAATGAAGGCTTGGCTACTAAGCTCTTTCGAAGCCTCGCTTCCGTCCTCTTTAATGTCTGCCTGAGCAAAATGGTGAGTGTTCAGTAAATGTGAATAGTAATCCGAAGAATTCTCTTGCATCCAGCTCTCTTTTATGCTATTCATAAAACAAAATTAAAAGTATATGGTTATTAAAAGGGTTTAATAGCCTTTTGTTTCCCTCCAGCCGAAAATACTGGTAGAATAACTTGTCGATGTACTCTAGTAATATGGAACATTTATGGTTGTCGTACCAATTTGTTCCTGAGCTACGAAATTCTAAATATTGTTATCCTTCTTTGGAAAACACACCATATTGCTTTCTCCCTTTAATTTTTATGAGTAATTTGCTCTAAAATTGTAATTAAAGGGTTATTGATGTTGGTGGTCCGTGTTTTCTGCGTTTTATGTTACAGAGCGACGGGACAGCAACGATTAGAACAAGAAAGTTCTTAACGAACCGCCTGCTTCAGAGGAAGCAAATGGTAATGTTCACAAGTTAAGGAGTTTTCAAAATTTAGTGAATGAATGTATTTTGGCCATGACGTGTGTTTGTGTGTGTGTGTTTTTTGAAATGAAATGTTAAGTCGTTCCTGCCACATAACTAGATGCACAAGTGATTTAAGGTGCTGCAATCTATTCACGGTCGTTTCGACCATACGAGTCATGAGGCCGTCTAAGGGGGGGTTGCGTATATCCCTAGTCTGAATTTCAAAACCTGTTGTTTCGTGTATCAAAGGGGGAGCCATGTTGCTGTTAGTATTTACTATTGTATTTGCACTTTTGTCTATCGCTGTCGCAGTTTTAACCCATCTTTGTGTCGTTTGTCACCATTTCTGCTGTCCTATCATGCTGTTTCAAGGTCACGTCGCTTTTTGGAATTTTACCCTAGCAGTGCCTCAGTCATTGTGTTAACATCTAATTTGCCTATTTCTTACAACGTAAGTGACTTGATAAGATTTCTGTACAGCCCCAAACATTTACTATTCGCACATGTTTCGACATGATTTGTGTGAATAGTATGAAGTTGGTGCATGCATAATAAGCGTATGGGGCTGTGTGGAAATCTTACCCTGAGAGAGCGAAATATTTGGCTGTTCAGTTCTTTCTTCACATTTTTAAGGTGATAAATAGACAAACAGGTACCCTTCATGTGTTGGGGCTCAATTTTTTCGCTTTTGTTTTGGTTACTGTATCATGTGTGATAGTGAGTTTGAATCAAAGGAAAATACAATTTCAGTCTAGGAAAAACTAAAATCACAACATAGACAGTATATGGCAGCGTTCCAACCAGTTAATTTTAGTGTGTTTTAAACATAATAATGCTTTTGCTGTTACACTGCAGTGTGGAATTTGGAGACCATTCTTTCTCCATTGTTTGAACATGAAAAGAAATGTTTCAAGTCTTGGCTCTAATCTTCCTTTTACTATTAAACTGTTATGTTGGTAGGTAGTAGATGTCCTTCACCCTGGACGACCCAATGTTTCTAAGGCTGATATCCGTGAGAAGCTGGCTAAGGTCTACAAAACCACTGCTGATGTAATTATTTGCTATGGATTCAAAACTGCTTATGGTGGTGGAAGAAGTACTGGCTTTGCACTGATATATGACTCCCTGGATTTTGCGAAAAAATTTGAGCCAAAATACCGCTTACAAAGAGTGAGTACAGCTTTCAGTTAAGGAAGTTTTTGGGACTCGTGTTGGTGAAATGTACTTCCCTCAGGGCAGTTTATTAGTTCACATCCATGAGTAATGTTTAGAGATCTCATCACATTCTCACTAAATATAGTTCTAAAATGATCATGTTGTAAAGTTAAATTTTTAATAGTATGGGATTTGTTGGGATATTTTGAAAGAACAACATCTAAAAGGCCTACTTGCTGAAAACTAGCATTTGGGGGAAAACTGTCTTTGTGATATTTGCCTACTTATGCGCGGATGACTCCATACAAATCGTTCTAAATTTGTCTTTATTCATAATGTTATGGACAGTTTAACTGGGCTAAAATCTCAAAGACAATTTGCCCTCTTGGAACTTGCTGAGAATAACAAAAATTCATTCCTAACCAAAAAAAATAGTGTCTGGCTATTGGCAAATTAGATTACATTCATCAGAGGGTTGCATTACGCCGCAGAAAAGGTCTCTTCTGCAGCAAATTAAGGCATTTTTTTGGGGAAAAATTCATTAGTATGTGCTGATGTCGATAAAGTATAAAGGCAATATTAAAATTTCAGTGCCTCCACATGATTTTTCCAAAGCTAAGTCGCCTTGAGAAAACATTGTGGAGATTTTGCATTTTTTAATCATAAGATTTATGGATGATACCATCAGATGTGATTTGAGATCAATGGACCCTGCAGACTTGCACAGTTGCATGATATCAGAAGCCTTGATGACTGCGTTATCCTAACTCTTTTTTCTTTGTGACTTAACTAGCACGGTCTTTATGAAAAGCCCAAGTCTTCACGGAAACAGAGAAAGGAAAAGAAGAACCGTATGAAGAAAGTCCGGGGCACCAAGAAGTCTAAAGTGGGAGCAGGAAAGAAGGTCTGTGTCAATGCTTAGTTATTTGACGGGTTTCCAGATGTATAGATATTACTCTTTATGTCATACATGTATACCCAGAGTTTTATGACAACACACAACTGGGCCCAGTTGTTCGAAGGCTGATGAGCACTAACCCAGGGTTAAATTTCAACCCGGGTTTCCTTTTCTTTTGTTTAAAAACATTTTCTGGATAATTTTCTCGCTTCTTTTTAGAGCATCAAATCATCAAATTGTAGACAAAAAGATTAAAACTGAATTTGCCTTCCAAACTTTCATATCCGAATTGAAATTTTCCACTAACCCTGGGTTATCTTAACCCTGCTTTGAACAACCTGGTTCCGGGCAGTAGTAACCCTTAAACCACATTTTTCCTTATTTTAATGGCTTTGTTGAAGCAAGTTGAGTGCACTATTAGGACAAATGTTAAGTGCCTGACAGTATAAGAATTCACAAGAGTTCCAATATTCAGTTCACTGAACTGTGGGGACATTCGTGGTGAAATGAACCCCTTACTAGGCTTTCTGTGACTTGTGTCCGTCATAATGCTAGGCTCAGTTGCAAGTGTCTAGTGCGACTAGTGCATTTAAAAATAATGAAAGATTAACTTGCTTCATAAAGTGCACCCTGGTAGCAGGGCCTTTATTTTACTTGCTTGATTGTGGTGTACTGGAAGAAAGACCGCGTATTTGTTGCTTCTTGCTGGGATACAGTTTTAAACCCAGGCCTAATAGTAATGGTAGAGTGGGCTCAGTGGTGACAATCAGTATTTCAATAAAAGGATGCTTGCACTCATAAAACCAGATTGACGATAGAGTACAAGCTTGCCTAGCCCAGAAATTTGGGCTTTGGTGACTTCAAAGGCGTGACGTGATTCAGGCAGAACCTCTTTTTCTCCTCCTCACGCGAGAAGACAAAAGAAGAGTCTGCTGCTTGTGGTCAGTGGTCAGCAGTCAGCAAAGGTGGCAGACGTGTTTTGCTTACTGCGTGTGATATGTGTTCCGTTTACTGCTTAATGCAGATTCTTACAGTTTTTTTCTTTATTTCTTGGTGTCTCTGTGTGTCCGTTTATGTCTCTATTAATCTTTACTGATATTTGATGCTTTGTATTTATTTATTTTGTTTAGTTCTGTGTATTTACTTTTGTACCAAGTTTATGATATTCATGTGTAGCGATGTACATGTTGTGCCTCTTTCCTGACTTTCACATTTTCAATTATCATAATCACGGTCACCCAATTAGTTTAGCTTTTTAGTTATTTTGGGTGTCCCACTGCTGTATGTATTGTTTATGTAAAATTAAATTCTTGTAAATTCTTTTAGTTGTCTGTCTACAGTAGTAGAAATAAACTGTTGTTGTTGTTTGTTTTGTGGGGTGCAAAAAATGGTAGGTGGAAAAGATTCCTGATTCCTTTCTCCCTTAAAAACTCAAAAGCACAATGTGTTCAGTCGTGGTGTAATCATCGCTTCGTGCGGCATTAACACCTTTCTTGTGCTTACCAACATCTTGTGTGCATCCATAAACTCAACAGTACAAGTTGAGCTGATGTCTGTTATAAAATATAATCAAAATCGAAAACCATTTATATTTGCTCATAGTTAGTAGCACATACACTAACGTAGTTGATGTCTGTTCTAATTTTCTTTTTCATTTCTGTTTCTTTTCAGTGATGGGCAGCTGTCATTCAGTATAAAGTGCTCAATCTTTGTATCATTAAAATTATAAAGTGATCACAATAGTGTCTTTCTTGTTGTCCTTGCTTAAATCAGAAATGATTGATGGATACTGAAAATACAAACAGTTCAGGCAGCATTTTCAGATGTCAAAGATGGTATTTTAACCATTCAAGCCCCCTTTAAGCCAGGCTTTAACCCTTTAAACCGTAAGATCAAAATTTGAATTCTCGTTTGTTGCCCCTATTCATTTCCTACCGAAGTAGTGGAGAGAAGTTGATAAGATATCAAGGAAATTCATCTTGTGTGATCATGTCTTTAATTCTCATAACCACTCTGTTTTACAAAGCATTGATATCACAAGGAGAAATTTGATGCTGATCACTCTCGGGGCTTAAAGGGTTAAGCCCCAATATCCACATGAAAATTCTCCTCCAGATCCATCTCCATGTATTTCCTTTAAGAATCAGTCCAGAGAATTTTATGAAATATCAAAGCATTTCCACTTTGATGATCAATTTCTTCTTTCTCCTAACCCTTTCTCTTGATGATGGGAGAAAACTGATGTTGGTAGATACGGGGAGGCTCCACCCCGAGGTGCAACCCCTTATCCTTTATTTATGATTTTTGACAAGAAAAGTACCGGTTCTGTATACCTTGTATTTTACCCCTTTCACATACCTACAGTAGTTTAGAACGTTGCATCCCTTTTAACTGCTGAAAACTCACTGTCTGTAAAATAATATGAAAAAAATTCCAAAATTAGGAAATTTTCTCGAAATTTTCACAATGAATTATTCTATTAGCCCTTTAAGATCTTGTTACAGACGGAAAGACAGATTTTCCTACCCTTTCAGAATACTTCAATTAGTGAAATCCCTACCCTTTCATATACCTAAGGCTCGAATAAGGTACCCCTTTCGGGCGGAGCCTCCCCTTATGGGGTGTACTGTTATAGTAGGGAGTACCCCCCGGGTGTCTAGTATGGATGTTACAGGTGGCCGGTACCCAATCGTAATATGAGAGTAAATGAACAGGAAAAGTTGTTAGCGAAGTATAAATACTGTTACCTGGAGTCGTTGTCTTTCTTTCTACGGAGGTTTTAGCGCAAATTTCGTCCCTAGGGAGCTTTTCCCTGGCTTTGAGCACTATAACATTATCTGACCTTTGAGTGTGTGAGCCGTAATTGATAGCTTTTACTCGTTTTAGTTCTTCATTTACTCAGTGTTGCGATAGAAACTCTATATATCCCTTATAAACTCCCATATTTCGCTTGGCGTACCTGTGGTATGGTGAGTTCTTGGTCTTCAGGCAGCCCAGGTCAGCAGCAGTTATCGGACTAAAAAATTACTGACACGCAAATTAAAAATTCCCTCCACCCAAAATTATGATTTAGAAACCTACTGATTCAGTTACAAATGTGGTAGAATTTTTATGGCTTTCCAACAGCTTGAAACGCTATTTAGTTTTTAATTAAATAGGTACCTTTTTCGCGCTTTTGAGAACATCTCTTTCGGCCGCGAAAAACTTTTTTGCGCTTTTGATAGGAACGTTCCTAAACGAAAAAAGGTGCCTTTTTCGCGCTTTAAAGCTTTGTTTGGCAAAGTAAGAGATGCATGAAAAGCGGACAATATTTACGTCAAAATGTTTTTTTTTTTCTCCGAAAAATGTCTAAATACTCGCCTTTTTTTTCAAAAAAGTTACCGGTTTTTCCTGAACTTTTCACCAGCTCGACTAGTCTAACACAAAAAGTAACAATTTTGCATTTTGTTCTATAGAAAATCAATGCAGAGTAATTTTCCTGGTTTTTTTTCTTCAACAAGCAGATCAAAGTTGACCTTTTGTAGAAAAAAAGTAGGATTGCCAGAGCCTCGAGTTGGTGCCTTTGTTTACAGAAATGCGGCCATGTTTCTATAGTGATTTATTAGTAAGCCTAATTTATTCCTATGTTTAAATAAAAGCATTTTCCTAAGGCAACGTTATGGGTGTTACGAAAACTAAGACCCTCGAAAACGAAGACCTAAGACCTAAGACCCGTCTTAGTTTTCGAGATTACGAAAACTAAGACCCCCTAAAATCGAATCCGTCGAAATATAAAGTCAAATTGTAACCGAAATAGGTCTGATCTGTCAAATTATATCATGTTCGATCCTTTCCACCGAGTTTTAGGTCAAATTTAACGGTAAATTTTGGGGTCTTAGTTTTCGTAATTACGAAAACTAAGACCCCCACCAAAACAATCTCTAACATTTCTACAAAGTCGAATTACGACCGTTTGAAGACTATAATCCGTAAGACAAAAATTACTATCACACGCGTGCTGATCTACGATCCGCTAACAATTTGAAGACTCGCTTAAAAAAGAGGACCAAAGAGATAGACTTCCTACAGATCTATTGTACACTGAAAATATGCCTTACCCCTGTTGGCCTTTAATTTTGTTGTTTATCCTTTAAATCATGAAATTGGCTTTCCACTGGAGATGGATGTTTTTCTTAGTGTCTCTGCGATCGAGATTGCGTTACCTGTAACTATCACCTGAGGGGGTTTGTGTCCACCGCTTGTCGTGGACAATATTGATAATGTATGTCTGCAAATTTGTGAGCAGAAGCGGATCGTCTAGCACGCGTGTGATAGTAATTTTTGTTTGTCTTACGGATTATAGTCTTCAAACGGTCGTAATTCGACTTTGTAGAAATGTTAGAGATTGTTTTGGTGGGGGTCTTAGTTTTCGTAATTACGAAAACTAAGAGGGGTCTTCGTTTTCGTAATTACGAAAACTAAGACCCCTAAATTTACCGTTAAATTTGACCTAAAACTCGGTGGAAAGGATCGAACATGATATAATTTGACAGATCAGACCTATTTCGGTTACAATTTGACTTTATATTTCGACGGATTCGATTTTAGGGGGTCTTAGTTTTCGTAATCTCGAAAACTAAGACGGGTCTTAGGTCTTAGGTCTTCGTTTTCGAGGGTCTTAGTTTTCGTAACACCCGCAACGTTATTGCAGTTGGGCGTATACAGCTATTTCAAGAAAGGTTGTCGCAAAAAATGTGCACGCGACAATTCCGATAGGTAATATCTACTTTTTTTGTTGCTTTCCTTTAGCACTCACAAAAATATTTCCATGGCCTTTCGTGCCATTCTTTCAAATTTCTTTGAAGAACAGCAGTGAACTCAAAACCACCCACAATATCTTTCGGGATTGTCGCGATTAATCGGCGATGTCATCCATTCATATGGAAATTAGCTGAAATTACGCTAAATTTGTTGTTGCTGGATGAATTTACGATTAAGGGCGAGGTCACGCAAACCGTAGTAATTTCAGTACTTCCAAACTGGTCCAAATATTGCAGAAGTATCAAAATATTTACTTAAAACTGAAGGAAAACACACAAAACAAATACAGAGCCAAGCTGGGAATTAATGCTGGTTGCGTTCTGGCAAACTTAAGACTGCGGTTCAACGTACTGATATTGAAATTTGTACCCTGCAATGCAGGCGTATTTTGATGTACGATCGATTTGGATTTTCGACTGACCCGAGATAGTGTTGAGGGGAGTCAAAACAAATGGTTTCAAGGGAGAGGCTGACGCGTCTTTAGGTCGCGCTTAAAGAAAAAAAAAACGCCTATGAAATTCATAACACCGTTGACTCCGGAATTACTTGTGTTTGTTATTTGGTCGTGACTTTGTCAATAGAAGATCTTCTGTTGTGCCAGTTGAAAGTTAGAGCTCGTAATTAACGAAAACAAGGTACTATCATGCTGAAATTACTGTGACCTAGGCCGGCCCTTGAATGTTTTTATCAAAAGTATCAGTGAGAGTGTGAGGTTGGCTCTTGTTCAGACCAGTTCCCTAGCTTCATGCAAGGATGGCATCTTAAAGGGGCTCAAAGGACGCTTTTCACTGTGGAAGGTGTTCACACTTCGCGTCGCATGGGGCAAAACATGACAAATGGCTGAAACCACTGAGGAAGATATATAAATATGCAGTGCCAGGTGACTGAAGATCTGTCTTTGTTGTAAGGGGTATAATGTTGTATTGGGGACATTCATTAAACTGGGGTCTTAACTATAACGGTTTTAGTGTTGGCTGTTCAATCAACACCAAATGAAATATTTTAGTACAAAATGCAATATCTGTCTATATACCTAAAAACACTCTGTTCTTTATTCTCACTGGTTTTATTTTCAAGCACAAAATCATGCCACAATAAGTAAATTTTAACAGCCTGTCCCAAGTGTTCAGATCCTCACTATCTGAATGCCTTGAATTCTCTCTGAACCCAACCCCTTGCCTATTTTTTCCTGCTCACTTTTAAGGCTTTGTGTAGTCTCCACTAACGCCTGGAACAGGCTTATGTGTTCAAAACGAAAACTTGAATGCCCACAAGGAAATGGAGAGTCGTCACGTCATGTTGCCATGGTAGCAAAATTTTTGGATCTCAACAAACCGTGGTATGGCAAATATGGTAAAAAAAAAAAAATGAAAAATTGACATATCGTAGACTTTCCTCTGCAAGATTGCACTCACCTACAAACCGGTAGTACATACTTTTCTTTCATTGTTCAACAATGCAAATTTCTATATTGTCATCGAAGGTTAATGAAATCCAAATATTTTGCTACCATGGTTATGTGATGTCATACTTGAACAGTGATTTGACCGATATTAGATGGTACTGATGTGAAGATTCAGTGTAGCAAAACACTGTCATAATTATCATATAGTATAATATTATTACACTATATTATAATAATCACTGAAGATTCTGAATCATTGAATTTTTTTGGTTGAATTTAAAAAAAAAACCTAAAGATGACTGCTGAGGGTTTGACTGTTTGACTTTTGAAGATTTTTAGTGAAAAATTCCAAAATTTTCCTCCAAGAATCCTCCTGAGCCCTGGAATGGTCCTTTGAATTTCCTCCCCAGGCAAAGTTTGTCTTAAATGTCTTGTGATATGATGCATAACAGTGAGGTGAAAAGGGAGGCTCAATCAGATGTCCTGTGCCAGGATAACTCACAATAGAACACAAATCACCCTTGCTATGGAGATTCATACGAGAAAGGATTCCTTGTGCCATTCCAGAAGCTGACACACTTTCATCATCCTCTCCACAAACAAGTAGCATTGGGCAGTTAATTTCTTCAACTGGGATTACGACTGGTGGATTAACTTTTTCAAGGCCACGTACAGGAATGCAGTATCTGAAAATACATGCACCATCTTCATTCACCATGACTTGACTAGTATCATAGTAACTGCCTGACAACTTGCCCTTATGTTTGAAAGGCACAGCTGAGATGATGTAGGAACTTGAGATGGGGACTATAGCTTTAATGATATCCTTGCAGTGAATGGCCATCATTAATGTTATTTCTGCCCCCTTTGACACACCCATTACACCAATACCACTGGGTATAACAGCAGGGTGTTTAACAAGCCAGTCTGCAGCCTCTTCAAAATACTCCATCTCACAGTAAGGTAACATCTTTGGCAAGTCATCAAATCCAAAATAAGCCAGTGAGAGAACTGTAAATCCATGTGATGCAAGTAGAGAAGCTTTGAATTCATTTAAACCCCCTGCTGTTCCAAATAAGTCAATCACACCTGAAGGACAAGAGTAATTTAACAGTAAAATCTTCTTGTAATCATTCATGAAAATTCTTGATGTAAATTAATTTTCTAAGATACTCGGCCCCTATGGAGACCAGCCTTAGAGCTGCATGGGCTACCCTGTGTAAATAAAGTTTTACTTTACTTTACTAACTTCTTAAACGCTTCTCTTGTATTATAATTTGCTCTATAATTAATGCTAAAAACAACAATACTTTAGTCTAACAAAAAGATAAAACTTTTTGTTATTGCTCACCTCCTGAAAAGAGCAGTTGGATTAACATTTGGGAACTAAAAGACCTTCTTGGTTCATACAAACCAAAGCTACACTGTAACAGCGAAAATATTGAATTTCAGTTCAGGGGCCTGTTTCTTGAAAGTTCCAGCAACTTTACAGACCCCAAATCAAATATTCAAATCAAAATCAAATTAAGAAAAGCATGAGACCAAGCTATACTAACAAACCAGTGCATTTAATAAATGTTAAAAAACCTCTAAATTGTAACTTGCAAATAAACAACAACAGCTTCTTGAGCTGGTTGATCATCATCAAGACTTTTGAGAAACGGGTGCCTGGTCTGAAATAGGGCAAGAAAATCATGTAAGTGTTTCATTTTTGAATGAGCAAAGGCAATAAAGAAACATGCCACACATCACTACAACATGGCATTAGTCATATTCTCTTCCAAAACTCCTTGTGGTCAAACGTGAACCTAAACTGGGACTGACATAATATATAAACTTAAACATACAGTCAGCTAATATCATGGTTAATTTCTGCTCATTTGCAAGCAACATGACTTGTTGAATGACACTAATCTCTTTACTAAAAGCTTTACAAAGTTAAATATCAAATACAGTAGAACCCCGGTAACTCAAACTCTGAAGGAAAATGAAAAACAGTTCCAGTTAGTGGGGAATTCAAGTTATTGGGATAAATTTCGGTGAAATTTTGATTAAGGGAGAGGAAATTTAGTTCGAGTTAGTGGCGAATTTGGGTTACCCGTGTTCAAGAATTTTGAATCAAGGTTCTACTGTATTATATAAAATAACCTAATTGGTAATGATAAGTTACCTGGAAAAGGTCCATTTCCTGGGGGTATAAACAAAGTTCCACGCACTCTCCCCTCTCTGACTTCGACTCTTTTTACCCTTTCACTCATATACCATTTTTGCATTGTTGCACTTGTCAGTGGTTTCAAACTGTTTTTTGTTAAACTGTTAACAAATCCTTCGTCTGGTGCTAGATGCCCATCAAAGCAATTCAGTTGAATGGTGTACGGCTTGGTGACATCTTTCTTCATAAGCCGCAATCCTTTCCTCTGACCTGGTGCTTGTATCATACTCCACAGGAACCCCATCTGTTCAATGCCAGTGTATGAACCACCATGAGAAGTGTCACAAGAATTGTCAACATTTCCTTTACAAATATAATGAAAAAACATGATAGTAAGAAACACTGTCATACAAGCGAGTAAGATATCTACAGGTAAGCTGTTGAATGTGAGAGGAGAGACGAGAAAAGAGAAATGGCGAGCCGTTGCCTTCCTCCTCCCACACTGTTAGATGGGTCCAATTCCAGGCTTCTTATTGGACTATCCAACTTTTATCTCTTTGCAGAATTGCATTCCCTCAAACAAATTGAGATTACAGCTTCTGTACTTAAGAGTAAATAAATGGCTTCTACATCCTGTTGGCCAGAACCTCTTCAGAACCTCTGTTTTGATAGCTTCTTGTTGGCCCTAAGCTCTATTGTTTCAGAGTTGGGGTTCATTGTTAGTTTTGTTTGGGTTAGGGCTATCTATTGTTTTCTAAACCAATCCTGTGAGCCGTTCTTAGAGATTTCGGCCCACCCTCTACATCATCTAACAGGAAATCTTTGATTGCTCCAAATTACTATCTCTCTGAAAAGGCACAAGTTTTCTTAGTTTGTATATACAAAACTTGTTTTATCTGTTGTTTATAGTTGACCCTAAAAGAGAAGTTTTAGTAATAAAGTGTTTGATAGTCATATCTAAATACACCAAGCTTAAGATGAGCATGATGATGATTGCTTACAAAAACAATAATAAATTACAAAAACATTTGTTTTCCTTTTTTTCATATCACAGATTTTTGTCAAAAATCAGTGCTCACTGCTGAATTGATTGTTTTTTATTTGTTAAACTGTCATAAAATATAATACATTGAACTTTTTTACATCACAGAATTATTTTCAGTATCAAATTTAAAGCCTCATGATTTAAGTACAAAAGGCTTGGACATATTTGTGTTCTTATTTCATGACTACCCATGTAAATCAAGCTAGCAATGAAAATGACCTATTGAATTAAAGCTTGAAGAGCCAGCCATACAATAGTGGTATACAAGATTACTGGTAATGGTAATCTATGTTTTTAACAATTATTATGCAATTACAGGAGCCGATTGGGCAATTAATAATTATAATAATCATAATAACAATCAAGGCTTTACTTTATAAATTCACCTTGTTCATTGGCAACATAATGGGCACTGGATTCAAATACTTCATCGGCATCACCAACCACAGAAGAATGTAAAGTAACTTGTTGCCCAGCTTGAAGTCCTGATACGCATATCTTTACCAGGCGATCCATAAGTGAGGACCGAGGACTGACACAGATTTTAACAGCCATGTCTAAAATTCAATGACAAAATGTCTTATTAATGCAAATCCCTCTGAGAACATGAGGCTATGTCCCATTCATAAGGGTTTATATAAGCTTTTCTCCTTTCCATCCCTAGAAATGGGTATTAAAATCGCTCTTCTCACCCAATAAAGGGCTTTAGTTTGCTTCACTTAAGCTTACATCTGTGTACCTACCAACTCTCATGCATTATGCATGAGTCTCACACCTGCAGACTTAAGATATTGATCTAACGCATCAAGGACAATTTCTCACGCCTGACTCACACATCTGGACAAATTGTTCTTTAACACATGATAAATAATGAAAATTTAATCCAAAAAGGCAGATGACTTTGTGCCCTAACGAAATCAATGCACCCTAAAATTGTTGTCTTTTAAGTAGCTTCGGAAGTGCTCAAACTTTTGTGGAACATCTGAGGACATTATTTTATTGCAACGTTCAGAAGTCTTCTGAAAGTCATCCAATATATTTGGAAGTCACTGGGACATTTCCGGCAATTCCAGTCATGACAAGGTGAAGGCTCACACATTTGACTCAGAAAAAGTCAGCAGGTATACATCTGGAACAGCGTCTAGTTTTCCAGATTCCTGAGAGCTTTTGGACGTTTATGGAAAAAGTGCTATCTGAGTGGAGACGATCATTATTAAGCTAAGCATTATTACTTTTTTCCTGGATTCCTGCTTTTAGGCAAACCCTGTCGCCCCAGGTATCACCCAAGGGCAAAATACCAAAATGAGGACTAGCTATAGGTTGCATTCTGGTACTGTTAGGTAAGGAAAATATTCAAGAGTATCCACATCATCGCACTGGCCTTTATACCCAGAGGTCTTCCTTGTAAATTTTCTCCGTGTGAGAGAGAGCGAGCCGCTTCACGACATCTCATCTCATTTTCACTGTTTCACTGCTGACTCTCTCTGACACAGAGCAAAATTCAAGAATAACCTCTGCGACAAAGGTACACTGGCCTCAACCACATACCCAACAGTGTCACAGTGCGGCTATGGCGGAGTGCGGTTTACGACAAACGCAGACTGCAGACTTGCAGACTGGCTGGTAAACGAGGTAAACTTTAACAGATTCCCTATCCCTAAACTTTAAATCATTTAAAAGTCTAGTTTAGAGAAAGGGGAATCTGTTAGAGCATTTGACAACAATGTTCACCTCGTTTACCTGCCAGTTTGCAGTCTGCCTTTGTCGCACACCGGCCCAGCAAAGAATACAATGCTAACAATGACGAAACAAAGCTTCTGCTCAGCTTCATATTCACAGTATGCTTAACATTGGAGAATAGTAATCAGAAAGTATTGCATGCATAGAGCTGTAACAAATTCTTATACAAGGTGATACCCTGCAAAACAACGCCGTCAAGAATTCTTTCCAACCTACCTTTCCAAACAATTACCGTCAACTTCAACGCACCCCGCGGAACAACTACCGAGCTTGGTAACCACGTCTAAGTCTGGGACTGGAAGAGTATTTTCGGGATCAGGGGCCCGTTTCTCGAAAGTCCCGGTAACTTTTCGGGCAAGAAATAATGATTCAAATCGAAATTTTAAGAACAAGAGCGGAGTAGAGCGCGGGTCCTGGCAAGCAATGTACTCCATTTTGTTTCATTAACTGATAGTAATGTCCCCTTCTTCAATATATGTAGCAGTCATTCCTCTAATTGGGCAAAGTTGTCATCTTTGCTATTCTGGCATGCAGTCGGAGGTGTTACGAAAACTAAGACTCTCGAAAACTAAGACCTAAGACCTAGGACTCGTCTTAGTTTTCGAGATTATGTAAACTAAGACCCCGTAAAATCGAATCCGTCGAAATATGAAGTCAAATTGTAACCGAAATAGGTCTAATCTGTCAAATTATCTTCTGTCCGATTCTTTCCAACAAGTTTTAGGTCAAATTTAACGGTAAATTTAGGGTCTTAGTTTTCGTAATTTCGAAAACAAGGACCCCTCTTAGACCCCCACAAAATCAATCCGTAAAATAAATATGAAGTTGAATTACGACCGTTCAGAAAGACTATAATCTGTAAAACAACCAAAAACTATCATCCGAGTGCTCAGCAGATGATCCGCTTCTTCTAAAAATTTGCAGAAAAAAGAGGATGAAAGTCATTACCTGTGTATAATTGTACACTGAAAATATGCCTTACCCCACCGATTGGTCTATAATTTTAGTTGCTTATCCTTAAAAATCGTAAAACCGGCATTCCGCTGGAGATGGATTTTTGCCTGCCGGCTGACATGTCGCTGCGACCTTATGGCGTTACCTCAATTATATCTTAATCGCTTCCGATCGTCAAGTGGTCAACGGCGTTATCGGTTAAGTATCACACAAAAATACAGGTTTTTTTCCTTTTCTGGCCAGTCAAAACAATCAAAACAAAACACCCCTTGGGTGATTTTTAGTTAACGCAATCACGATCGCAGACACACCAAGGCAAAAATCCATCTCCAGCTGTGGAAAGCCAATTTTACTATTTCAGTATTAAAGGAAAAACAATTAAAATTATAGTCAGAACAATCGGCGGGGTAAGGCATATTTTCAGTGTACAATTATACACGTGCTCCTTGGTAAAAATAGTGCATTTTCAAGTTTGTATAAACATTCTGGCATTTATTGACAAAATGTCTTTTTATCGGTTAGAATGAAACGCCTGCATGAATCACAATGGCTGGTGTTAAGACTGGACTATCAGAGTCACCCATTCCCCCTGGGGATTCCATATTTGGGGAAGATACAATCCCATAACACACCACGTTTGCTACCTGGTGTAAGAAGTGCCAGGCAAAATACATGCGAGAGCTTTCTTTTTACCGCTTTCAAGTTCGACTTGCAGGTACTTGGGCAATGTACAGAAAAAAACTGGGCGTGCATAATCTAAAGATGACCTAATAAACGCACAGTAGTATGCTACGAGATCAGCAGAATAGACCTGCGACAAGTTTGAGTTCAACGCTACATTTGAATTTCAAATCTTATTTTTCTATGCGGCATAAATCGTACTATTCATGTTCCATCTGAATCGTAAATATTATCCCTGGGGATTAATGATATGCAAATGAGTATACATATAATAGGAAACACTAGCACGCATTGTCCCATTCACTTTACTTTGTCCGACAAGAAGGCGATTGGCGACCCACCCGCCCTCCCCAGCGAGTAAGTCGGGTTCCAGATAACCTATACATGTATTCAAGTCAGTCTGTCTTGGGCCTGTCCCAGGTCAGATTGACTCCCCATACCTTATTATAATTTCATGAATAACAATACCCAGGGATGAATATTATACTGATGATGCACAATAAAATCTGATTTCATTTTTGGAATCTGCTTGGCTGAGAGCAATGCAGTTTTTAGTAAGCGCAATGCAAAAACGGAAAAATTTTTTAATAAAAATGAAAACATCTCAGAGAATGGAGCACTGTGATGATGAATAACAGCACTGTAAAATATAGTATGCGATATGTTCTTGCACTTAAAAGAATAAAGAAATATGAAAATCTTACATTTGATATAATGTGCCAGCGGCGGTTAATTAATACTAAATTTATCTGCGGCGAGTGCATGACATTTCACTGAATACTTTCCGCGCGCTGTTTCCTCAATTTCATTAATTTGTGTTTTTTCTTTTTCACTAATCCAAATCTATGTTAAGAGATCTGTCCACTAAACTTATTGGTTGACAGTCGCGGTTTTGTCCTTTTCACCAAAAGAAGGCACTGCAATCTACAAACGACTGCTATAACTTGCAAATGCTAACTTTGTAGAGAAAAAGTTTAGAATATGCTTCCAGGAATCTTCTTGAGCCATTGCATGTTGCCTGGGCTTTCCGCCCCATTCTATAGACATTCTATACGTCTTGTGGTAGGAGCGCGTACAGGGTGGGGCATACGGTGGCTCAATTAAATGCCCCGTCCCGGGGTAGCACCGGACTGTGCATTTAGATTCCCTTCCATATTTCCTCAACCTGGATGTAATTTTCTCGACCATTTTCGTAGTCATCATGCTTTCATCGTCATCCCCACATATCAATAATATATCCCCCTGGATATTTTCAACTTTGATAGCTGCTGTACGACCCGGGGCGTCCGTCGAGTCCGGTGGATACGTTTCCTTGAAAATCAGTGTTCCATTTTCCGAGACCTTTACAAGATCTGGCTCAAACTTTATGAAGTCAGTTGGTTTTCCTTGGTATTTGAGCGGGATTCCTACGATGGCGTGAGAGGGAGATATTCCTACAACCGCACTGATGTCTTTCCTGTGAGCCGCGATTGTAAGAACCAGCTCAGCACCTTTGGACACACCCATCAATCCCAGACCATGTGACATGACATCATAGTGTGCCAGCATCCAATCACATGCCTCGAAAAAGTACTCCAGTTCAACTTCCGTTATCACCTTGGGAAGGTCATCATAAGCGAAGTATGCAAGGGCTAAAGCTGCAAAACCATGTGAGGCCAGGAGAGAAGCTTTGAACTCAATCAAACCGCCTGTTGTACCGAACAAGTCTATAATACCTAAAAATTATAGGCAATCATTAAACATTACAATTACTGTAAATGCTCGAATTAGTGCCTCTTCTTTTGACTCAGATAGTGAATATGCCCCCCCCCCCCCCCCCCCCCTATTCGCAACCAATCTGAAGGCTAGTTTTCACTCACGGCGAGAGGCGGAATCGTAATCAGATTAGCATCGAACGTCACGATCTAGTGATGAAAACAACAATTGATTTCGATTCGCTTACGATGACAGTGAACTTGTAAAACTTAAATTTTCGGAGACGCAGGCAGAACTTGAAGAACTAAACTCGGCAATTACAAAGCTTAGGAAGGAACATCGCGATTGTTCCAGTATCCTAGCCTCCGCTTGTGCTTCCGACTCCGCCAATCTGTTTTTTACTAGATCGTAAGCGACGGAGTCATTAGAGGAGTTGGGAGAAAATGGAAACGCTCTTATAGTGCTCGATCGTGGATAGCAACAGATCTTACCGTAGTTGTTACAAAACGTGCAAAGCAAAGAACATTCTCTGCCCACGCACAAATTTGGCTGTACGCTGTAAGATACGTTGCAGCTTTCGTTTTCTTTTAAATGTTGCAGTTTACGTTTATTTGAAACAAATACCGTGTTATCTTGAGGTCGAAATTGCGATGAATGAATAAGCGTGCCGTTAAAAAAAAAAAAAAAAAAAAACATGAAAGCCCTTTTCTCGACTCAAAAACTAAGTAAGCGCCAAGGCACTAATTCGAGGATGTACTGTACTACTAGTATAGTCATAGATAGCCTGCGTGCTGAAGTCTCCAATTGTGAGGTAAAGGCAAATAGGAAACGTTTGGGATCAGCAGAAGATTCTAGGAAACTGTTAACGTACCCCTCCCATAACCCTACGTTAACACTGACTTCTTGCATAGTTAGGGCAAAATGTTTGGTTAGTTCACCGTGAGGAGTTATGCTGTTTCCCAGAATCCTATACTAATCCAACTTATTAACGGAAGCTAAAAATACTACACAACTAATTTCTAACTGTGAAAGGTTTGAACCCAGGAGTCATTTCAAAAGTAGGTTGAGGTGAACGTAGTCCTAAATAGGACTGTTGTTGTTGACAGTCATTGTCAACAACAACAGTCCTATTCGGGACCTATTCGTTCACTCGGACCATCAAACTCAACCTACTAATTTCTAATTGTCGAGCAGTTCTCAATAGTGGTGATAGCTTGGGGATTTGAGTAGAGAAAAATTCAGTTCCCGCAGCTCCGAACCATCACAATTGCGCAGCAAATAGAGAGGATGATATCTTTTTTGTCAGAGGCATGGACATTTTTCGACTGCTTACCTGGAAAAGGTCCCTTTCCGGGAGGTATAAACAATGTTCCACGCAGCCTCCCCTCCCTGACGGGAATTCTCCGCACCCCACGCGCCATGTACCACTTCTCGAATGTCACGTGAGCCAAAGGCTTCAGTTTCACATTGCTAAAGTCTTTAACGTGGTCGTGAAATAATTGCAAGTGGATGTTATAAGGTTTTGTGGGGTCCTTCTTGCTAAGTCTTTGACCTTTTCTTTGTCCAGGTGAGAGTTGCATACTCCATAATAACCCCATGGTATCAACTCCTGTGTAGGTCCCCGTAAGACTTGTCTGTTCTTCTAGACAAACCCTTCCGGTCTCATCTGCTTTGAACTGACCATACGATTCTAATTCCTCGTTAGAGTCCCCAATTAATTTTGCTGCTATCGTTATGGACTCTCCTGAAGAAAGTCCTTTAACGGTAATGCTAATTTTTTCGTCGATTAGTGACCGTCGCGGCTCGACAGTCATTTCCCCCTGAAATAAGCGACTGCCGCGTGATGTGACCTCCAATGAAATTGATTCAGACCGTGCTGCACTTTCTGGAGACTCCATTACTTCCGATCAACCAGTGTTATGGAAAGACAAAAATTCTGAATACCACTTTTGATTGCTCGAAGTATCGAAGCTTTTGGGCTTGAAGCAACCACAAATCACATTATCTTTATTACAAATATAAACAATGCTGCAATGAGTCAGTAGTATGTGAACTTTTTGATTTGATAGCTGCACGTGACTTATTGCTGAACGACGTTTCGACAGCGATCAAGTCAAATTTATCCACTCTTCTTCTTTTAGATTTCAGCTAAAATAAACAATGCTGCAGTGAGGCAGTATGTCCCGGGGGGGGGGGGGGGGGTTACTCCCTTATATGACCTCTACAGGGATGTACCGCTGGATAGGGTATGGTTTGCGTCCTCTCTGTCCTAAACTAGGTATATGATTTCGCACGAGTCTGTCCTAAACAGGGTGCATAATTTCGTGCAAGTCTGTCCTAAACAGTTTGCATGATTTTTTGCGAGCCTTTTCTAGTAATAAAATTGAGAGTTGTCCTAAACAGGGTACTCAAATTGACGATGTCTTCCTAAACAGGGTCAGGGTCTCAAACCCTCAGCGGCTCACCCATACCCAAATAATGGTCGAGTAACCCCCCCCCCCCCCCTCTTCAGGCAGTATGTGAACTTCTTGACGAGACAGCTGCACGTGACTAATTGATGAAAGACGTTTCGATAGCGACCAAGTCAAATAGCATTTATTCACTCTTCTTCTTTTAGCTTTCAGCTCTATTCAACAACATATATTCTTAACATAATATTCACTATTTGCTATGACCATAATGAGTCAATGTAGACAAAAAAGGCAAGGTTACAGTATTCCAGCATTCTGCGTCCTTTGTTTATATTTAGAATAAAGATGATGTGATTTGTTTATTTTTGTCAATTAAAATCCTAGCCTGAAATTCATCCGATTGCTTCGAGTCGTTTTCTCCTTTGGAGCAATAATGACTCGAAGTAATCGAATGAAATTCAGGCGATTAAAATCCCGGATTTAGAGTTCATTTTAAAGTGCGAGGTTTTCTTTTTTTTTTTGTTTTTGGAAAAAAATAAAAGGAATAATTCCCAAGTATCAGGTAATTGTATCAGGTTCGACCCGTTTCCTGGAAGAAAACTGGGAACAAAAAACACAGGGAGTAAAGGAGAGGGGACTAAGCTCTAGGTGACCAATTCAACATGGCGGATTTGGTGAACTGATTCTTTCGGACTGACAACTGCAAGTTCGAACCTTTAAAGATGGTCAATATTACAAGTATAGCTTTTGCAAGAAAGCCCCGACTTATTTACGGAGTAAAACGAGGAAGGGTGCCTACAAAGCTTCGGCCTCACTTGCTCCCAAGCAGACAAGATGATGGAAGTAAGCTGAAGTTCTTATCCTGAAGTTCTAAGCTACTTTACCCGTACACTGCTAGTGTAGTCGGTTCAACATAAAGTAACTTTAAAATCGCGGTGCTGGGGGCAGCACTGATATAGGTATATTCATAAACGTAAGAATAACCCAACATTCTGACCACGTGCCTACGCTTATCTCACTCAGTCTATCCTATTAAACTGTTACCAACGTACCATTCATCCGTAGTTACTAAAACAAGGAATGACCTACAATGATCTACAATGACCTACAATGACCTACAATGATCTACAATGAGCTACTATGAGCTGCTACGAGCTAAAATGAGTTAAAATAAGCCCTACAATGAGCTACAAAATGTCAGACAATGCTGTTTGTCGTGTGTCACGCTTGGACGTGACACTAGGCTCATGGTATTAAATTGCCAAGCACATTTTGAAAAGGCAAAACCAAAATAAAGCCTGATCTCAGGTAACTTGAGAAACTTGAAAATAAATTATTGCAATCGCATTTTTACCCGTAACACTATTATACCCTGTATTGACAGAGGTCATCCAGGCACTCCCTTAGTTGGCCTAGATGGGTATGGGCCGCTGAGCAGGATATGGATTTTACTATTTAGCGTTACAAACAGAGCATCTTGTTGGACCAGAAGCCACTTACCGGTAAAGGGTCTTATGATGTCTTATACAGGCCAGGGTACTTAAATAAACAATTTTTCTCTTATAAAGGGTCAGAATTAATTTTGAAGGCCTCATTTGTTCAACTATACCCAAACGTCCCTTGAAGATCCCCCCGGATCGACTGTTTCGGTGACTGTGTTTGTTTAATTTGTTTGAAAAAAAGACAACACAAAACACAACTAACGGGAAAGGTTGCAAGGGATGGTTTTCATTATCATCATACATGTATTATTACACTGTAAATCTCTCTCCAAGCATAATAATTAGAGATGCTGTCATCATTTGGGCTGTCATGCAGTAGACTTAATGCGATACGTTTATGCACACATGTCCCCTCATCTTTTTTTTTTGTCTTTTTCTAAATTCTTCATTTTAGCTTATTACAGGGATCTTAAGCGTATTTTCAGGTCCCCTCGTTCGGTCATTGTAGGTCATTGTAGATCATTGTAGGTCATTGTAGATCATTGTAGGTCATTGTAGGTCATTGTAGGTCATTTCTTGTTTTAGTAACTATGACCATTCATCACTGCAGCAAGACCATTAGGTTACTCTCCAACTTTTGTGAAACTGTAGCAGAACTTCCAACTCTCACGGTTTGGGCTGTCAACACACGGTCTCATGATTTAGCCTCTAAATCTCACGGTGAATCAGAAAATCTTGAAATTGCCGGACAATTCCGGTAGAAATCGCGTAATTTCCAAAAACCTGTCTTCATAATGGACAAATTGTATCAAATCTAATTTTGGGGGAAACCTAGGTCCAATGCTAACCCCCATTCCTGTGAAACGTATGATTAATATGATAAAGCAAGCTCAAAAGGAAACTCAAAATGGCTACTCACCGTCTTATGGACATGGATCATGAAACAGAATCTCAAACTGAAGCAGGGACTTTGGAGCAACAGGCTTCCAAAGAAACGAGAATTTACCATTCTGGTTTTTTTAAAACATATTTTGGAAATCTCCAGGTTTGAGATCCCAATTCTCCAGGTTTTTTGGGACTTATTATCAATCACTCCAGATTTGAATGGTTTAGGGGTAGGAAGGTCTGCTGCGGTCAAAAACTTGTGATTGTTATCTAAAGTGACTACATTATAGACGAAAACACAAGACACTTACTGATTTAGCAATAATCACAGCATGCAAAGAAAGTAGTGTTCTAGTGGATTTTGCTATCAGGCTAGTGAATTTTGTTCTCAACTTGACCGACAGGCAAATGAAGTTTTTTGGGGAATTCAAATTACAGGAGATTTGTAATCAATCCTTGTCAAAAAATGTTTCTGGGCTAGTTCAAAATAATGCTCTTGGGCTAGTAGTACATGCTAGCTACAGCTTACCCGAATAGCAAGCTGTAAAACTGACTTTCGTTGCTCTCTGGAACCAGCTATTCCACTTTCAAGTTTGTTTATCATATGCTTGGCAGTATTGGTTCTTGAATATGACTGGTCATCACCAACACTCTGCAAATTAATTGGTTTAGGGATCATGTTTTTTATATCTTTGCACTTTCTGCATTGCCTGCAATATGCCAGCTGGTTAATAACCGTTATTCTGATCATTCTAAAAGACATTCTTGGTCAGCCTCCTTACATGTTTTGATGTAATAAGTTAATATTAAACTATACATTTCTTGTTTTAGGAGCCCCTTGTGTACATGAAATGTTCCAATTGTTGGGTTGTTGGAAAAGCAATGCTTATGATGATGCCTACTGCAGAGAAGAGATTCAGTCATTTATGAACTGTGTTTCACAACAGGTAACTTCTCCTTTCCACTGGCAGTAATTCATTACAAAGTGTATGATTATTAGGCCATCTACACCACCCATGTCGCCGTTTTAACGGCCATCTTTGTGTCATTAGTTGCCATTTCTGCTGTCCCATGTTGCTGTTTCAAGGCCATGTCGGTGTCGGTATTTTACTACTGTCTTTGTGGTTTTTTCTGTTGCTGTCACTGTTTAATCCATCTTTGTGTCATTTGTCGCCATTTTTGCTCTCCTATGTTGCTGTTACAAGGTCATGTCAGTGTCAGTATTTTACTATTGTCTTTGTGCTTTTCTCTGTCACTGTTTTAACCCATCTTTGTGTCATTTGTCGCCATTTTTGCTCTCCTATGTTGCTGTTTCAAGGTCATGTCAATGTCGCTATTCTACTACTGTCTTTGTGGTTTTTTCTGTTGCTGTCACTGTTTTAATCCATCTTTGTGTCATTTGTCGCCATTTTTGCTCTCCTATGTTGCTGTTTCAAGGTCATGTCAATGTCGCTATTTTACTACTGTCTTTGTGGTTTTTTCTGTTGCTGTCGCTGTTTTAACCCATCTTTGTGTCATTTGTCGCCATTTCTGCTGTCCTATGTTGCTGTTTCAAGGTCATGTCAATGTCGCTATTTTACTACTGTCTTTGTGCTTTTTTCTGTTGCTGTCACTGTTTTAACCCATCTTTGTGTCATTTGTCGCCATTTCTGCTGTCCTATGTTGCTGTTTCAAGGTCATGTCGGTGTCGCTATTTTACTATTGTCTTTGTGGTTTTTTCTGTTGCTGTCGCTGTTTTAACCCATCTTTGTGTCATTTGTCGCCATTTTTGCTCTCCTATGTTGCTGTTTCAAGGTCATGTCAATGTCGCTATTTTACTATTGTCTTTGTGGTTTTTTCTGTTGCTGTCGCTGTTTTAACCCATCTTTGTGTCATTTGTCGCCATTTTTGCTCTCCTATGTTGCTGTTTCAAGGTCCTGTCAATGTCGCTATTTTACTACTGTCTTTGTGGTTTTTTCTGTTGCTGTCGCTGTTTTAACCCATCTTTGTGTCATTTGTCGCCATTTTTGCTCTCCTATGTTGCTGTTTCAAGGTCATGTCAATGTCGCTATTTTACTACTGTCTTTGTGCTTTTTTCTGTTGCTGTCGCTGTTTTAACCCATCTTTGTGTCATTTGTCGCCATTTCTGCTGTCCTATGTTGCTGTTTCAAGGTCATGTCAATGTCGCTATTTTACTACTGTCTTTGTGCTTTTTTCTGTTGCTGTCACTGTTTTAACCCATCTTTGTGTCATTTGTCGCCATTTCTGCTGTCCTATGTTGCTGTTTCAAGGTCCTGTCAATGTCGCTATTTTACTATTGTCTTTGTGGTTTTTTCTGTTGCTGTCGCTGTTTTAACCCATCTTTGTGTCATTTGTCGCCATTTTTGCTCTCCTATGTTGCTGTTTCAAGGTCCTGTCAATGTCGCTATTTTACTACTGTCTTTGTGGTTTTTTCTGTTGCTGTCGCTGTTTTAACCCATCTTTGTGTCATTTGTCGCCATTTTTGCTCTCCTATGTTGCTGTTTCAAGGTCCTGTCAATGTCGCTATTTTACTACTGTCTTTGTGGTTTTTTCTGTTGCTGTCGCTGTTTTAACCCATCTTTGTGTCATTTGTCGCCATTTTTGCTCTCCTATGTTGCTGTTTCAAGGTCATGTCAATGTCGCTATTTTACTACTGTCTTTGTGGTTTTTTCTGTTGCTGTCGCTGTTTTAACCCATCTTTGTGTCATTTGTCGCCATTTTTGCTCTCCTATGTTGCTGTTTCAAGGTCCTGTCAATGTCGCTATTTTACTACTGTCTTTGTGGTTTTTTCTGTTGCTGTCGCTGTTTTAACCCATCTTTGTGTCATTTGTCGCCATTTTTGCTCTCCTATGTTGCTGTTTCAAGGTCCTGTCAATGTCGCTATTTTACTACTGTCTTTGTGGTTTTTTCTGTTGCTGTCGCTGTTTTAACCCATCTTTGTGTCATTTCTCACCATTTTTGCTCTCCTATGTTGCTGTTTCAAGGTCATGTCAATGTCGCTATTTTACTACTGTCTTTGTGGTTTTTTCTGTTGCTGTCGCTGTTTTAATCCATCTTTGTGTCATTAGTTGCCATTTCTGCTGTCCCATGTTGCTGTTTCAAGGTCATGTCGGTGTCGGTATTTTACTACTGTCTTTGTGGTTTTTTCTGTTGCTGTCACTGTTTTAACCCATCTTTGTGTCATTTGTCGCCATTTTTGCTCTGTTATGTTGTTGTTTCAAGGTCATGTCAATGCCTCTATTTTACTATTGTCTTTGTGCTTTTCTCTGTCGCTGTTTTAACCCATCTTTGTGTCATTTCTCACCATTTTTGCTCTCCTCTGTTGCTGTTTCAAGGTCATGTCAATGTTGCTATTTTACTACTGTCTTTGTGGTTTTTTCTGTTGCTGTCACTGTTTTAACCCATCTTTGTGTCATTTGTCGCCATTTCTGCTGTCCTATGTTGCTGTTTCAAGGTCATGTCAGTGTCAGTATTTTACTATTGTTTTTGTGCTTTTCGCTGTCACTGTTTTAACCCATCTTTGTGTCATTTGTCGCCATTTCTGCTGTCCTATGTTGCTGTTTCAAGGTCATGTCAGTGTCGCTATTTTACTACTGTCTTTGTGGTTTTTTCTGTTGCTGTCGCTGTTTTAACCCATCTTTGTGTCATTTGTCGCCATTTTTGCTCTCCTATGTTGCTGTTTCAAGGTCATGTCAATGTCGCTATTTTACTACTGTCTTTGTGGTTTTTTCTGTTGCTGTCACTGTTTTAACCCATCTTTGTGTCATTTGTCGCCATTTCTGCTGTCCTATGTTGCTGTTTCAAGGTCATGTCAGTGTCGCTATTTTACTACTGTCTTTGTGGTTTTTTCTGTTGCTGTCACTGTTTTAACCCATCTTTGTGTCATTTGTCGCCATTTCTGCTGTCCTATGTTGCTGTTTCAAGGTCATGTCAGTGTCAGTATTTTACTATTGTTTTTGTGCTTTTCGCTGTCACTGTTTTAACCCATCTTTGTGTCATTTGTCGCCATTTCTGCTGTCCTATGTTGCTGTTTCAAGGCCATGTTGTTTGTTGGAATTTTACTCCAACATGGGCCTCATTGAAAATGAAGAAATGATCATCACAGTGCACGCAACTATGCAATTGCGTAAAAAAGCCTGAAAAAAAAAAGAGTGCATTTCACTTGTATTTTTGGCAGTCAGGGAAAGAAATTTTAACCATGGTGATGACATCTTTATTTACCCACACTTGTATCAACCAAACAAAATTATTGGAAACCAAACTAAAGTGAAATACTATTTACTTTTCCATTACATATCTTATTGCAAGACTCGGCTTCATGGCCCTTCTAAAGCACCATCCTTGAGCTAATCGTCCAGAATAAAATGAAAGATAGCAAACTTGCAACAATTTCAGCAAATAAGAGAAAGTGAATAATATCTATG